>OZ023263.1:38049769-38072269 GCA_964006375.1 Tillus elongatus | reverse complement strand
GCCAGTCAGTTATCCGTTATAGGAACGTTCCTATTTTTCATTTTTTTATTTCAACAACACACCACGGGGGCCCACAGCCTAAATACTATCGTTCCGTGGGTGTCGACAAGGAGGAAAGAGGCAACTTGTTAATTCTGGACTTGAAGGTTTGGAGGTTCGGAGGAGAAGGAAAAACATGTGCCGGCAAGGAGTTCCACAACTTGGAAATCCTCGGGACAAAAGAGCGGGCATAACAATATGTTCTATGTCTGGTGACCTGGACAGTAAAAGGGTGCATTCGCTCTCCCCTGGTAGATCTGTTGGGGGCAGCAGGTGGAGGAACTATGGAAGAAAGCTCCTCTGAGCAGTGCCCGTGCAGATAACTATAAAAGAGAGAGGGGGGGGGTCACCAACGGCGCGTCGGTGGGCAATGGATGGCAGCCTTTGGGTGGGTGTAGCGTCACCGATGAGACGTATAGCTCTCTTCTGAATAGCGTCCAGGATAGCGATTGTAGAAGCGGCAGCGGCACCCCAGATGTGGGAGCAGTATTCGAGGTTTGGCCTTATTTGTGAAGTGTATAAGGTATAGGGATTAGCTGGTGAAAAGTATTTGCGAGCCCGGAAGAAGAAACCTAATTTCTTAGCAACCGCTTCTGCAATTGATGTGACATGTTGGTGCCAATTGAGATTTCGATCCACAGAAATTGCAATAAGTGAAAAGGACTCATTACTTTCAATAACTTGGTTGTTCATTGTGATGGGTCTAGGGCTGGTGTATCTCTTATGAGATAGAAAGCAAGACTGAGATTTGGTGGAGTTGAATTGTACAAGATTGCTACTTCCCTAGTCTAATATTTGTTGGAGATCCACAGCAAGAGAACCCTCCATGAGTCTGCGATCTTTATCGAATTGGGCTAAAGAGACGGGCTTAGCATATTGTATATTTGAGTGTCGTCCGCGTAACTGTGAACTGGGTTGGATGTGCTAGTGAGGAGGTCATTGATGTGGAGAAGAAACAAAGTAGGGGCTAAAGCTGAACCTTGAGGGACTTCTGCATTAATTGAATACAGTTTAGGGGAATGGTCATCCACGACAACAGAAATGCTCCGGTTGGAGAGGAAATTTGCTGTCCAGGTACAGAGTTTTGGTGGTAGGCCATAGGCCGGAAGTTTATTAAGCAGCGCTGAGTGCCAGACCTGGTCGAATGCTTTGGATATGTCTAGAGCGACAATCTGGGATTCACCGTGTAGTTGCATAGACTTGTTCTAAGAATGGGTGACAAAGGAAAGGAGGTCGGCAGTTGATCTGCGCTGACGGAATCCATACTGCTTGTCGTGGATTAGACTGTGTTTTTCAAGAAATTTTAGTAATTCGGTGTTTATATACTTTTCCATTACTTTAGAGACGACTGAAAGGAGAGAAATAGGCCTGTAGTTGCTAGGAAGCGCTTTGGATCCTTTCTTGGGGACGGGTTGTACTCGAGCAGTTTTCCAGTTGCTAGGGAATGTTATATTACGGGGCAACCACCAAAATGGGAAAGGATTAAAAGGTTACGGCGTGGTATCTTGAACTTATCTGGCTACCGTAGCCTTCACGTTGCGATAAGTTAGCGAAACGGTGACAGTACTTATTACTACCTACTCTATCCTGTACTGGCTTTCTTTGCCTTGAAAATTATTCCACAGAATAATATCTCTCCCCAACCCTAATGTTTTAAAAGCATCTTTGTTTTCTATTCCAATTCTATAGATAATAGCAAGACTACAAGTTAACATTAATAATTTTAAATATAAAGGGATGCAAGCTTACCCTTAAAATATAATGATTTGTGCATCCAGAAATTACACGCATTAAAAATTTCCAGTTTTTAATAAAAATGATTTAACATAGGAACAAATGACTGTGGCCAAGAGACATTTGTCTAAGACCAAAGGAATCCACTTTTAAAAAGCGCGCCACACATACATACATAATAAAAATTATATGTCACGTTATATATGGCGTATACGACATTCAACATTATTGTTCTTAAAGTGCTGCAATTCGTATTGTTACTTACTTTTCTATACATTAAACTGATATTTTTTTAAAATTTGTTACGATAACTTCAAAAATAGCAATAAATTCATTTTTAGGTATTCATCCTTACAGCGGAGGTAATAATGGCGTCATAAATTTCGTGATACAAAAATGAAGCATTTCAAAGCAAACACTTTGAAGTAGAGAGAATTAAAATTTGAAGGTAGTTACAATTTATCTTTGGTGGCGAATACTGAAACGACGGAACTTTAAAATTGTTATACTAAAATCTACCAAGTAGGACATTGTATCGTTTGTAACGTGCTACACGTTTTGAAACTCCCCCATTTTTATATTAATAATTATTCTTATATTATTATTTATTAGTCAACGAAATTTGCCAATATAAACCGACGTCATCACGTTCGTCCACAGACTTATGTTTACTCCAAGTCAGAACTACATGTATGAGAACATTTTGAAATCCTGACGGTTGGCTATAGCTTTATAAGCCTATATAAACATCAAAAAATCAGTATTGCTCTTTTGCACCACTTTGTTAATCAATAATAAGGCAATGCAGAGCTAATAAGTTACGTTTGTTTCGCTTAGCTATCCCGTTTTTCGACATTTTTCATCGTTTTTCGCCGTTTTCGCAACAATTAATGCCAGAACAAATCCAAGTACAAACATTTAAACAAAACTTAATAAAGGCCATACAAATAGACAAATTATCAAACCACAGTGATCAAGACAGGAGACCGATACACACGACAAAGTCCGAAAGTACAACCAATCAGAGAACAGGAAACCGACCAATAGAAGCTCACGGCGCATGCGCCACGTACAATCTCAGACGTAGACCAGACAGGAGCGATAACAGTCAGTAGCGTGCTGATGATGAACCGGGATGGTTCTGAACTGCAGTCCGCGCAAACCAATAAGAAATCACAAACGTACAGCAAACAAATAAAGTGTATATTTAAAAGTGATTACAGTGTAGCGCAATATTCCTCTATATATATATATATATATATATATATATATATATATATATATATATATATATATATATATATATATATATATATATATATATATATATATATATATATATATATATATATATACATAAAAATTGAAAACTGACCCCGGATATGGCTTCTAGGGGCCCTAGATCGCGCTCATTTGAAGAAATTTTTTCTAAGAAAATTCACTAAAAGGACAAACCATATATCTAGTAGTGGGAGTTCGGACGTGGCAAGTGCGTTATGGTAGCGAATTTTCAAAAACAGTTTTTTCAAACTTTAATAACTAATTTTATATTAAATCAGTGCAATATCTGTTCAGGTTCAGTGCAGATACTGAAGAAGCCAACAGCTATGGTTGGCGAAACGTGTAGCAACCCAGTAAGTGACGTTCGAAAACGGCACAACAGCCATTCAGGATTCTAAACAGTTGGCAGTGAAAGTGTAAAATAATAAAAGTGGGAATATATTTTTTTATATGGTGCATCTGTGAAAGCTTTTGAAAACAAGTTAATTACAGGGGAATTTAGCATAGGGTGTCTTATATAAAACCATTTATTTATGTATATAAAAAATACAATACTACCCCTAAGTTAATAATAATAGACCACATATATCATACCTACATTTCAAAGACTTTTATCATTTTCCTCTGCAACCGAAAAGATGAATGTCGCCAGCTAAAATGACACAGCCTGTACACCTACTACTCTTCGCATAATCTCCGGAAATTCGTCTTAATCGTAAATACCCCTAACAGTGAAATTCTCAACATTATTTGTAGATAATAAATACCAGGCAGATGAGTAATTATCTTTTCTTTATGACTATATTATTGTCTGAAGTCTAGACGTAAAACTGTGAATATCATTTTCTTTGACTATTTTCTCATTACATTCCCCACTAACCGAACGAGATCTCATTTCTTTATCAATGTATAAATTATGTAAATTTTTCCTGTTATTTTTTTTACTTAGTTCCCACCCTACACAATGCATAATATGAACACTGAATCTAATACATACTGTATTATATAACAATGCTTGTCTGAGAAGAGTAAATATGTATTTTACGTAATCCCTGGCTGAAGCAAAATTAAAGTAAACTGAAAAATATCGTTCTATCAATAGTGGTATATTCAAATACTGAAACAATGGAAAATATATAAGTTTATCTTGTAGTTGCAAGAAGCATTTAAAGTAGACTATTTATTTGCAGTTTGATTCAGTGACAAGCACACTTGGAAAACCCAAATCACCACAACACATTTTAAAAAGTCCTAACGATCGTTTTGTTAACAAAGTTAGTGCCATGAGAGGATGAAAATATTCTGATTGATTTCTACTTCTACACGTATTTATACAGGCTGGCGCATTGAAAACGAAACAGGCCGATTTGCGTCCAGAAATGTTTGTTAAGAAACGCTGAAACACTTCAATTTTAATATTGAGGGAGACGTGTTTTGACATAAAACTCAACTTTGTCACATCAACCCCTTAAGGGTGGTGATAACAACCCTTATATTTTAAATAAGGAACATGGGTCGAGTATTACATCATTTGAAAGCTCTTTCTTTTCTGAATTCAGCACACTAATTTTTTTGGAAGTTTTAGCATCTCGTTTAAAAATTATTCACAGTTGGAGTTGCAAGAACGTATTTCATTCATTGTGATAAGAAATTGACTAATTTTTGTTCAAAATGAGCTCTGACATTCTGGAGCATTTGTGCAGTTATTAGACGGCATTCTTCAAAAATGCGTCCTCGTAATTCTTCCAGGGACTACGGTTCTGCTGCGTAATCTGGAGCATTTGTGGAGTTATTAGACGGCATTCTTCAACAATGCGTCGTCGTAATTCTCCCAGAGACTCCGGTTTTGTTGCGTAAATTGTACTCTTTAAATGGCCCCATAGCAAGAAGTCTAAAAGAGTTAAATCCGGTGATCTAGTGGGCCACTCAATAGCACCTCTACGCCCAATCCATTGTCCTGGAAACTCTCTGTTCAAAAACTCCTTAACACGTTGTGAAAAATGCATCTTGTTGAAACACTAATTGATTTTCTTGATAGCGATCATCATTTTCAACAATGTCAATTAGTAGAGGGTGAACAGTATCTTCTAGTAACTCCAAATACGTTTCGCCACTTAAATTGCCTAAAATGCCAGTCCAGACATTCAATTTCTGTGGAGTTTGAGTGTGGATTTGAAAATTTCTTGGATTATTATCTGCCCAATAACGACAATTATGACGATTGACTGTAGAGTTTATTAAAAACTCTGAAAAACATATATTGAACAGAAAGTTCGCGTTATCAGCTATTCGTGCAGTCATAACTTCATAAAACTCCAGCCGCCGATCAAAATCATCTTCATTCAGTTGTACAAGATGAATTTTATACGGGTGAAATTTATGATGCTTCAATATTCGCTGAATAGTTCTTCTTTTGATGTCTGAAACAGTGGCTAATTTTCTCGTGCTCAAAGTTGGGTCTGCAGCAATTTGTCCTAAAACTTCAATCTCCGTAGTCTCATTTCTAACCGGAAATTCACGTTCAGGATCCCGTTTTTTGTTGGCTACTGAACCGCTTTGTCGAAACTTTGCAACTAACTCCAAAATGTATTTTGTGTTAACATGTCTGTTCGGATGTCGTTCATTAAACAAATTTGCGGTACAGTTGGCACAGTCATCGTTTTTGAAAAAAAGAGTAATTATTTCAACTCTTTCTTCTACAGAATACACCATTGTGAAATTAATTTTCGGTTGCACTATCAAGTATCAAACCGAACGATAAACTGAATTTCTCTCATTCCCATAAGAAATGTTCTAACAGTCAATTTTTTGTTTACAAACCAACAAAACATTGACTATCAGCACATTTCTTATCGGAATGAGTGAAATGCGTTTTTGCATCTTCAACTGTGAATAATTTTTAAACGAGATGATAAAACTTCCAAAAAAATTTGTGTGCTGAATTCAGAAAAGAAAGAGATTTCAAATGATGTAACACTCGACCCATGTTCCATATTTAAAATATAAGGGTCGTTATCACCACCCTTAAGGGGTTGATGTGACAAAGTTGAGTTTTATGTGAAAACATGTCCCCCTCAATATTAAAATTGACGTGTTTCAGCGCTTCTTAAAAAAAAAAATTATCAGGACGCAAATCGGTCTGTTTCGTTTTCAATACTCCACTCTATATAGACTTTCAGGTAAAAGGCCGAAAAACGAGAGTTGAATTTTTAAGTCGCAGACGCAACCTTTGTGTATTATATCCTCAATTGCCGGAAGAGGTTAATTGAACTTCCCTTTATTACACCAGTTGACAGCTTAGTGATCCCTTGATGATATTTTCGTTTATCGGAAATATCTGTATTGTTTCCTTACCTCTGGGGCGCGCTTTTGTCGGCATTTATATATTTTTTACAAAGCTCTCTACCAGATGACTGGAGACGGGAGGTGGTGCGAGATTCATACATTTTTATTATTATTATATTTAGCGATATATACACTTTCGAAGGCGTTCAATTCTCCTGGTTTTCCAACATTTTTAATTAATTTTAGATTCTCCTCATTAAGGTGGTGATTATTATCCCAAATATGTCGGGCGACGGTAGATCTACCTATAGTCCCGTATTTTAATTGTGCTAAGTGTTCTGTAAATCTAATTGCAGTAGATCTTTTTGTTTGTTCGGCGTATTTAAGATCACAATCTCTACAACTTATCTCATAAATTCCCGACATTTTGGCCGCACTATCCTTATATTTTGGATTACCTAGCAGGTTTTTTAAAAGTATTTTTTGTCGAAAAAGTTAATTGCAAGTTGGCTTTTTTTAAAATGCTATCTAGACCCCTCGTGATTCGAGGTTCAAAAAGTAAGCAAACAAAGGTTTTTTTTCCGCTTTCTCTCTTATAGACGTAGTTGATTCTGCTAACGTTTTCTTTGTTTTCTGTTTAGCACAATTAAAATACGGGACTTTAGATAGATCTACCGTCGCCCGACATATTTGGGATAATAATCACCACGTTAATGAGGAGAATCTAAAATTAATTTAAATTGTTAAAAAACCAGGACAATTGAACGCCTTCGAAAGTATGTATGTATATGTATATATATATATATATATATATATATATATATATATATATATATATATATATATATATATATATATATATATATATATATATATATATATATATATATATAGAAAAAAAAGGTACATTTATACACAGGAACGAATTAGTGTATTATCTTTGAAACACTCTTACACAGTTCCCTGTCTAGACTCCTCTCGGTTTGATTATTAATCGTCTGTTGGGGCACATCAAGAATTATTACATTCAAAGTATACGTAACAATTAATTACAGAATTAATAGGATTAGCATTGAAATACATCCCACGACTGACTGCTTCGGTATTATAAGACATGGCGTCTCATGTTTAAGTTTAAAGATAAAAGAAACTATTTTAGAATCATTTTTATAAAGACTTTGCTTGATTTTGTTTACATTTCTACTATATTATGCGACAGCATAATATAACTATGCTGCGCTAAAACTATATTTGAGACCATTCATTAAGCTACAAATAAAGTGCCTTTTAATAATTGATTGAATCCCCCAGTTAAATAACAATCACTTGGCAAATTTTTAAATTCATGTCGTCTGACATTTTCCATAATTGCGGTCGAGATTTCACGATTGTTGGTTCGGGTAGTATGTTTTATGTCTGGTCTATATTTAGTTTGGTTACCGTTGATGTATGGTTTATACCTGTTGTATGAATCAATCAACGCGTGGCAGTTAACTACTGTGTCTGTCAGGCATTGGACTTTAACCTTTAAGTCGTTTTAACGCATGTCTTTGGGATTATATTTTAGTGAATTTTCATAGAAAAAATTCACTAATGGGGAGATCCCGACTTTTGAATTTTGAAAAAAAATTGCAAATGAGCGCGAACTAGGACCCCCAGAACCCATATCCGGAGTCAGTTTTAATTTATATATATATATATATATATATATATATATATATATATATATATATATATATATATATATATATATATATATATATATATATATATATATATATATATATATCGCACCGATAAATCAAAAAATAATGGGCCGATTTTGATAAAATTTGAGATGTGCCTTCTTTTTGTAAATGGCTTGGATAAGTTCGTTAGTCAGGAAAATCGGACGAGGTTTTCCGGGAAAATTTTAAGTTTTCATTCGAAAAAAAATTTATTCTTAAAAAGTAAAACAGCTATGACAACCAAATTTGGTAGGTAGGTTTACGATATAAAAAATAAACTATACACCAAAATTCAGATTTCTGTGTTACAAGAAAAAAAAAGTTATAATAAAATATTTTGTGCCAGATCATTTCTATGAAAATTCACTACGATAACGCACTTGCTGCGTCCAGGCTTTTTTATTTTGGAAAAAACTCTAAATAGTGTGTACAAAATTACTTAAAATTCGCAAGATAGGTTTATTTGCACTATTTCTAGGCACATGTAAAGTCTCCTAGTTACTCTGAGACTTGCAAAAATACAGCGTTTTCAAAAAGTTTTCCGTGATTTTCTACCGGAAAAACCTGAGCATAAAGGCTGACTAACTTGACCTCAGTTTTCGCCCAAACAAAATTTTTGAGTTACCGCTCGGATACATACATACATACACAATTAATAAGGAAAAATAACTGCTACGTTTATAATTTGGCAGATACTTTACTTTTCTAAATATGAATTAAGTTTCCTTCTGGAAATCTTTTGTATAACTTTAATGAAATTTGTAATACAAGTTTATTTTAAAGAGACTTACACTATCTATAGATATGACAAAATTTCTTTAGTTAGTTTTTTAGCTTCATAGAAAATTGAGTTTGGGCATTTTTCTCAAAAGGAGTCAGAACGCAAGATTTTTTTGATAATGGAGAGATATCGATGGTAAGACTTTCGAAAGAATTCTTCAAATGTCCGCGTACTAGGACCTCTAAAATCGATCTTCAAGGTCTGTGTAAGTTTAATATATTAACTTTACTAATATGCCGTATAATAATAGTGTACAGTTATTCTTATGAAAATTCGCTACTATAACGCACTTGCTGCGTCCCCAAATTTTTTATCTGTTTACATATATACAGGTGCGCATTTCTACGGTAAACCTCGCTATAATTATTATACAACATACGAGAAAAAATTGTATACGTTAATTATAGGGTGTCTTGAGCTGCATCTTAAAATTATTTTGACAATCGCAGAGTGGTTTTTTCCCTTAGGGCCCGTCCGCGTCTTTGCCGCCCCGATAGCACCGCAGCCTTTGGCTGTTTGGCTTATTGTCCATGCCCTTTGTCTTTTCTACTCCACCATTCCACTGTGACTTGAACTGGTCTGCACAGCAATTGGTAGGGTGAAGTTTTATATTGCTCTGTCTCCGGTCTAGACTGACCGTAGATCAGTTGTCTTTTGCGGTCCAGAGCTTTACACTCGCACAAGATGTGCTGAGCTGATTCCTCCCCCTCGCCGCAGAGTCTGCATGCCAGGTCCCTCTAGAACCGCCCCATTTCATGCAGGTGTTTCTTGACGGCCATGTGTCCCGTCAAGAGTACTGTTATGTTACTGAGCTGTCCTCTTTTGCATCGTTATTTTTGTAGTAGGTATGTGAAATGAAAACATTTAAATAGCATAGCAGTACAGGTAACCTCATCTGTCTTTATACAACATTGTAAATATTGCATTACAGAATCTGAAGTAATGTCGAGGATTATTTTCATTTCAATTTCGAATAACTTTATTTTTCTTGGATTAAGACTTGAAAATTGGTACACAACCACGTCTGTTTATGTTCTTTTAAGTTGTAGATTTAGCAGCTTTAATTCGCTTAATTTATTCATCGCTCTGATGGCGTTAACTTTATTAGCTAAACGATCGTCAGATCTTAAATTGTATTGTGATGAATTGGATTCCCCAAACAGACTCATTCACTCAAACAGACAGATTAAAAAATATAACAATTTTTGATATATTGTGAAATGCGTGCTCTTCTTCATATATCTTACATTTATTTTTTCATCACAATATTTTTTATTATATCTTTAAACATTTACTAATCATTAACTAACAATATCTAAAATAAAATCAATTCTTATGAAAACCCGTGACCATAATGCGTTTGCGGCGTCCGAGTTCATTTTAGTAAATTTTTATTTAAAAAAATTCACTAATAGAGAGGTATCGATGGTGAGACTTTGCAAATTTTTTTTAAATGAGCGCGAACTAGGACCCCTAGAACCCATATCCGGGGTCAGTTTCAATTTATATATATATATATATATATATATATATATATATATATATATATATATATATATATATATATATATATATATATATATATATATATATATATATATATATATATAAAAATCGATAACTCAAAAAATAATTACCCTATTTTGATAAAACTCGGCAAGTACCTTTCTTTTATTAATGGCTTGGATGAGTTCGTTAGCCAGGAAAATCCGACAAGGTTTTCCGAAAAAATTTTGAGTTTTCTTTCGAAAAAAATGTTACAAAGTTATTTTAATGAAATTTGATAGATACGTTGCCTTGCGAAAGACATTCCTACGCACCAAAATTCAACTTTCTAAATTTATAAAAAATTGAGTTATTCAAATTTTTAGTTTTTGTATAAAAAAAATTTCTCCGCAAATTACAAAGTTATTTTAATAAAATTTGGTGAATACGTTGCCTTAGGAAAGATCTTACTACATACCAAAATTGAACTTTCTAAGTTTATAGAAAATTGAGTTATTCAAATTTGAAGCATTTAATAAAAATTCACTACCATAACGCACTTGCTGCGTCCCGAGATTTTTTAGTGTTTTGCTACAGTATTTACATATTATAAATATACAAGTCTCTCATGGCATTCATTAAGAATCTAGCCTTCTTTTGAAAGTACCAATTAACTTTAATTACGTGGTATAATAACTGAGGAAGTATATATATCACTCACTGGTGTAAAAATTGCACCTAAAAATGTCAAATTTCCCTGATTTAGGTACCTATTACAATTAACTAAAAATAGTCGCATTATAGTTGCGACAACTCTGTCTTATTTCTTAACCAATCGAATTCATTAAAATCAACGCAGGATATTAATTAATTGGTAAATAACCATTCTAAATAACGTATAACACTATCAAACTAATTTCTTAATTTTCCTACATTTAAACGAATGTTTTTAGAAACCACACAGTTATAAGAAGCAGCTTTTCAGTTAATTTACTTTACCCTAATTGAGTCTGTTTCAGATGGAGGTTCATTTATAAAGACAATAGTGTTTGTTGTTTAATTACTTCATTTAAAGTGCATACTGTGGTGATAAAATTAAGAGCTAATGCTTGTAGTTAAGCTTTATCTAGGTGATGGTTTACGTCATTATAACTGGTATTTTGTAGAGACTGGGAGAAATACAGGGTCCTCTAGAATAAATTAAACCAAAAATCCGTGTTTTTTTACAGCCAGTTTTCATTAAAAAATTTCGCCACTAAATTTGAGTGGTGGTGGTACACGTGATGCACTACATTTTACTTCCACATAATCTTAAACGTGTGTAATGTTGTAACGGGAGCGGAAAATCGATCATTATCTTCAGCTGAACCGTAAAAAAAAGTCTGGACGCAAGCAAGTGCTGCATGGAAAATTTTCATAGACATGTTTTTAATGTAAGGCTAAATGTATTCTCACCATAATTAGAACCGCAGACCGGTTGCGCTCTAATTACAGCTCGTCAGTACGGTATACTAATTACCGCGAGAATACGCCTATAAAGTAATACGGCTATGGTAGCCAGCCTCCTAAACATTGTATTTATATATATATATATATATATATATATATATATATATATATATATATATATATATATATATATATATATATATATATATATATATACAGTGTGACACACTTAAGACGAAGACGCGCCTGTATTTTCATATTTTTAGAGATAGCGATTTCATTTTTTGTACAGACGTTAAACGTGATTAGGCTGTTTGAATAGCCTACCCACTTCAAATGTCAGATATCAACCCAGCCTACTATGATTTCAGGAATAGGGCCGGTTCTCTATATTTCGCGATGTGTTAGAGATATAAAAAAAGTTACTTTAAAAAGTTATTCAGAATTCGATTTTAACTGCAGATACCGAGTTTCAAGTCAAAATTCGAATTTGTACTTGTAGATTGCCATGGAAACAAATTAGCACCTTGTAAAATATTGCGCTAAATGTCAAATTGACATTAACTGTGAGTCTGCCAGCAAAATGCCTGTTGAACGTCTCAGTGTAAGAGAAAAAATGTAATCAATAAAATTGTTTGGTGATGGTGTTCGAAATAGCAGAGAAGTTGCTGATGAATTCAATCGGAGACATCCACAGAGAAATCCAATTAGGCGCCGAACTGCAGTAGCTCTGAATGCACGATTTCCTCAAACGGGAAGTGTGATGAACAATATCTCGGCTGTTAGAAATCGAACAAGTAGTGATGATAGCATAATCTTGGCTTCAAATCAAGCCAATCCCCAGATGAGTTTACGTCAAAGGGCTGTTGCATTGGATGTAAATAGAGAAAAAATCAGAAGATGCCTTGTGCGTCATAAAATAAAACCTTTCAAGCCAAAATTTCTGCACTCGTTGAGAGAAGGTGATGAGCTGAAACGATTCGATTATTGCCTTTGGGCCCAAGGTAACTTTCTGAATGATAGAAAATTTTTAAGTAAAATTATATTTACGGACGAGGCAACATTCACTACCAATGGAATAGTATCTGCCCAAAATTCCAGACATTGGTCTGCTGAAAACCCTTACTGGGTTATCAGTTGTAAAGCCCAGTATTCACAAAAAGTTAATAGGTGGTGTGGAATTTTAGGGGATAGAATAATTGGTCCATTTTTTTTTAATAATGAATTATGGGACTGTATCGAAGGTTTGCCTATCAACGTGGGAAAAGATATGTATTTGCAATTAGACGGTGCATCCATTCACAACTCTCAGTTAGTCAGAAATTGGCTGAATCTACATTTTCCATCAAGATGGATTGGCAGGAATAGTCCTTTTGAACAGTGGCCTCCTTGGTCTCCTGACATTACGCCACTAGACTTCTATTTTTGGGGTTCTGTTAAGAATAAGCTGTACGAAGAAAGGCCCCAAAGTCGTGAGGAACTTTGCGAGAAAATAAGGAAGGCTTGCCGTGAAATAAATATAACAGAACTAAGAAAAGTTGCCAGCAATAAACGTAAACGGATCGAAAAATGCACCAGGCTTGAAGGTGGGCTAGTTGAAGCAGACTACATTTAATAATTTTATATTCAATTTAATTGAACTTTTGTTAGAGTTTATGTGTAAGTTGAGTTGAATAAAACTCGTACCATTGTTTTCTTTTGATATTGACGATGTTTGTTGTTTCCATGGCAATCTACCTGTTAAAATCTGATAGAAAATTTGGACTGTCTAAAAATGTACAAAAAAGTACAAATTCGAATTTTGACTTGAAACTCGGTATCTGCAGTTAAAATCGATTTCTGAATAACTGTTCAAAGTAACTTTTTTTATATCTCTAAATCATCGCGAAATATAGAAGATCGGCCTTATTCCTGAAATCATAGTAGGCTGGGTTGACATCTGACATTTAAAGTGGGTAGGCTATTCCAACAGCCTAATGACGTTTTACGTCTGTACCAAAAATTAAATCGCTATGTCTAAAAATAAAGAAAATACAGCCGTGCCAGGCAAAAAATATATAGTGTTCATAGTTTTCGAGTTGTTTCAATTGTTTTGCAACTTGCCCTGGTACCCACATCGAAGTTACTTTGTTATTCGTAGCCAGTTTCTTCAAGCAATTTAGCAGTCCCAGGTCAGTTTAGACTACGTTTTGAAAGATCTGAAAGTCTATGGCTCTGGACTAAAGAATGTTCTTGCTGCCATTTTTGCAAGGCTATCATGCATCCTCATTTCCTTGGTACCCGCATCAAAGTTACTTTGTTATTCGTAGCCAGTTGCTTCAAAGATTTTTTGCAGACCCAGTTCAGTTTAGAGTCGATTTTGAAAGATATTAGAGGCTTTAGTACTGCCTGACTGTCTGATAGGATGTAGATCTCTATCTTTCTTTTAATTTCGAAATCTAAATCTTGATACATAGTTTACTTTTAATGATATAAACCTGCGCACCAAATTTGGTTGCGATTATTTTGAGCATACGAAAATTTTCCGAAAGTAAACCCAAAGTTTTTCCAGAAAAACGACCGCTTTTCCTGGCTAACGAACTTATGTAAGCCACAGTCCATTATTTTTTCAGTTATCTATGAGATACATACATACATATATATATATATATATATATATATATATATATATATATATATATATATATATATATATATATATATATATGGAGAGAGAGAGAGCCAGGTCGTTTTTCTGGAAAACTTTGGGTTTGCTTTCGGAAAATTTTCGTATACCTAAAATAACAAAGCTATGGCAACCAAATGTATATGTAAATATATATATATATATATATATATATATATATATATATATATATATATATATATATATATATATATATATATATATATATATATATATATATATATAAACTAACCTGAATATGGGTTCCAAGGGTTTTAGTTCGGGCTCATTTGAAAAAAAAATCAAGATTTAAAAGTCGTGGTCTCCTCATTAGTGAATTTTTTCTACGAAAATTTACTAAATGTATGCATAAAAACAATATGCGTTATAAATTAAACTGAAGTATATTTATTTAACTACAAAATTTACTCCATAAAATGTTTGAATGACATATTTTGATTTTTTAGCGAAACCTTGTATGCTAGCTTAACGAAATTACTGGTACCCTAATGAGTTCTGTGGTTTTCCATCATACAAAACATTTAGAAATGATTATAACCTGTATACGCATTAGTGTCTTGTAAGTTATTTGTTTTACACTTAAACGGTGCTTGACAACTTAATTTCGAGATAAGTGAAGACCATTATGAACGATACAGTGGCTGAGATCAATGACACCTTAAAAATTAAAAATGCACAGTCAATCTAGAAATTTCCCATTTAATCGTTTTTTAATTTTTGGTATCAATAGATTTTCAATCGGTTATACAACACATTTCATTTGTGTCATTTTTAGTTTAGGTTTTATCATGAATATGTATCTGTTATGTATACAGAGTCTGCCAATTAATACGTCCCACCTGGAAAATATAGGAATTTTAAAAAAGTTTGGGACGCAGCAAGTGTGTTATGGTAGTGAATTTTCATAACGGAATTTTAAAAAAGTTCGGGACGCAGCATGTGCGTTACTGTAGTGAATTATCATAAAATTGTTTTTGATACCAAATATGTGTTTTTTTTTAAGAAAGCAGGCATCAAATTTGGTTACCAGTATAACCTATATAGTAGAAACAATGTGCCATGTTTCATAAAAATAACTTTACTGTTTGAAAATGTACAAATATTTCCGAAAATAAACTTAAAGTGTTCACGAACAAACCGGTTTCTTGGTCAACCTTATAGGTTAATAGCAAATTGAACTATTCAAATTTGAAGCATTTAATGGAAATTCGCTACCACAACGCACTTGCTGCGTCCAGAATTTCGTTTCTTACAAACATGCATTATATTTCTATTAAAAAAAAAAGAAAATTTGTATCACCAACGACTTATGGGCCATCCTGTGATTGTTGAAATATTTTTTAAAGATGTAGCTCAAGACACCCTAATAAGTACACTTGGAGAACCCAAATCACCACAACACATTTTAAAAGACCTGTCGATCGTTTCACTAACCAAGTTAGCGTCATCAGAGGATGAAACACCTAGAACATTTCTACAATCACAGAGTGGCCCATAAGTCGTTGGTGATACAAATGTTCTTTTTTTTTAATCGAACACGCCTTATGTTATTGCATTTTTGCATTTTCCATGGAAATATGATGCATGTTTGTAAGAAACGAAATTCTGGACGCAGCAAGTGCGTTATGGTAGCGAATTTTCACACCACATTCTAGGTGTTTCATCCTCTGATGACGCTAACTTGGTTAGTGAAACGATCGACAGGTCTTTTAAAATGTGTTGTGGTGATTTGGGTTCTCCAAGTGTACTTATCAGTGCTGATCACAGGTTCCAATCTTCACTTAGTCAAGACACCCTATAATTAATGTATACATTTTTTTTTTCATATCTTGTATAATCACGGATATATTGAGCCTTATTGATTTTTTTAGGAAAATTCGACAAAAATTATATACCATTAGACGATAAACTCTATGGATAAGACTACTGCCACAGCATCAGAGAAAGGGTCTATTTGAAATGAATTTTCTGGAAATATTTTAGTAAAATGAAGGATAATGACGGTTGAAGCTAAGACTTCAGGGTTTGTAAAACATTCTTCTTGAGACATTTTCTTTCCATAGCCCGTATTAGATCCAGGTTCTTTGCCTGAATGTTGACAATTTTGAGGTTTTAAATCGCGAGTTTGACGTTTTGAGAAAAACCCCAATTTATTTTTCTTTAAATGCCTATAACTTTTTTGTCTTTTAACTTAGAGAGCTAAATTTTGATACGTAATTTACCTGTAATGATGTAAACCCGCACACATATATATATATATATATATATATATATATATATATATATATATATATATATATATATATATATATATATATATATATATATATATATATATATATATATAAACGTATAAAAATTGAAAGTGACCCCGGATATGTATTCTAAAGAGCCTAATTAGCGCTCATTTGAAGAAATTTTTGTAAAGAAAATTCTGCGTCTGTGCCGCCCCGACAGCACCGCAGCCTTTGGCTTATTGTGCATGCCCTTTGTCTTTTGTACTCCACCCATTCCAAAATCACTGTGCCTTGAACTAGTCTCCACATTAATTGGTAGGGTGAAGTTTTATATTGGTCTGTCACCGGTCTAGGCTGTCCGTAGATCAGTTGTCTTTTGCGGTCCAAAGCTTTACACTCGCGCAAGATGTGCTGGGTTTTAATTTCATTCGATCTAACCTTATCGTTTCCTAGCGTTCCCACGAAGCCGTTAACGGATTTAGAAGAGTTGTTAAAAATGAATAACATAAATGAATACGTCTGTAAAGAATATTTAGCCTTAACAAACCTTTGTATTAAACAAAATATTTTTCAATACAACAAGGAATTTTTTGAACAAACCCAAGGAACGGTAATGGACAACCTGCTATCGCCATTTCTTGCAGAACTTTTCATGAGTAGATCTGAAACAGATCTTGAAAGTGAAAGTGAGTATTTTCCTAGAGTGTGCTTTCGTTACGTGGATGATATTTTCGCAGTGTTTAACACAAACACTTGCAGAATAGAAGATTTTATTGCCAAATTAAACAATCAATTTTATTCTATAAAATGTACCCCCGAATTAGAAATTAATAACAAATTATCGTTTCTAGATGTACTAGTTATTAAGAATAAAGACACTTTAGAATTCCTTGTCCATAGAAAAGAAACCACCACTCTAAACTACATTCCGAATGACTCACATCATACTTACGCACAAAAAATGGCCAGTTTGACTTTTTTAGTAAGCAGGTTAATTAATTTTCCTTTAAGTAAAAGTAGATATATCAAATAATTAAATTATATTAGGAACATGGCCGAATATAACGGATACACTGCTTGCTCAGTGAAAAAAAATAATTAACAAACAGGAAACAAAGAAAATGGAATCAACGACGTTTAGAAGAGAGAAAGCCGAAAAAAACTTTGTTTACTTGCCATTTGAACCTTGAATCACGAGGGATCTAGATAGCAATTTTCAAAAAGCCAACTTGCAACTAACGTTTTCTACAAAAAAATACTTAAAAAAACCAGCTAGGTAACCCAAAAGACAAGGATAGTACGGTCAAAATGTCGGGAACTTATAAAATAAGTTGTAGAGATCGTGATCCTAAATATGTCGGACAAACAAAAAGATCTATTGAAATTAGATTCAAAGAGCATTTAGCACAATTAAGATACGGTACTATAGATATATCTTCTGTCGCCCGACATATTTGGGATAATAATCACCACGTTAATGAGAAGAACCTAAAATTAATAAAAATTGTTACACAATCAGGACAGCTAAACGCCGTCGAGAGTATATATATATATATATATATATATATATATATATATATATATATATATATATATATATATATATATATATATATATATATTGCTAAATATAGTAATAATAAAAAAAATCTATGAACCTCGCTCCGCCGCCTATGAGCAGTCACGTAATATATTGCTTTATAAAATAAATGCCGGCAAAAGCACGCCCGAGAGATAATAGAAGAATACAGATATGTCCGCCAAACGAAAATATGTTAATTTAGGTGTCGTTGAACCTCCCTAAATCGCTAGTAACTACCTGCAAAATTACAGAAGAATATAGAGTTGCGAATATAAGATATTTAGAATTATTCATCCTCTGATGACGCTAAGTTGGTTAGTGAAACGATCATAAGGTCTTCTAAAATGTGTTGTGGTGAGTTGGGTTCTCCAAGTGTGCTTAATAGTGCGTTACTTTTTGTTATTTTTATTCACTTTTATTGAGCCGTACGTGACATGTCATTGTGGCTGGATACAAATTTTGTTTATTTCTCAAATACCTACGATTGGTAGGTATGGATGTAATTATGTAGTATATATTAGTAATATTAGTTATTCTGCTGTTAGTTTATTATTAGTATGTATTAGTTAATTAGTCAAATAAATACATGTATGTCGAATATAAATAACTATGCATTATTTTGTTTAAATTGGTTTACGTCGCCTACGACTAGGTAGCTCACTGTTTATTCCAAAATTATCAAACTAGCTCAACACATTTAAAAGGTTGGCGACCACTGGTTTAAACTATACCTCCTACTGCGACACCTATTTGATATGAACTAAAAATTATAAGCAGTTTTGTATCTACGTAGTCAATAAAAATACTTTTACGAAGAATTAAAATCAATAAAAATATAGTTTTTTATGTAGTATTTTAGTTTAATTATTTATCCTTTGTTGGAGTTAACATGGTGAGAAAGACACCCGGGTTTAGTTTTCTATTAAAAAAAAAAGATGAGTTTAGTTGATGTTTATCTCACCAGATGTCTTTGTCGGCATGATCCAATATCCACATAGTAAATCTCTAGATCGAAAGAGAACGTGCAGATTCCTTAAATAACTCGGTACCTTTAAATCTATATTAAAGATTAAAACAGGTCTTCGACATTGTAGTTTCACTACACAATAAATAAACGACCGTTCTTGGACGACAATTTTACTTCGGACTAGTTCATTTACCTTGACGCGATATAAATACACGGGAGCTAGTTTTTTAGTTTAGAAATTTCTTCCTCTGAAGATGTTGATATTGTCAACGAAACGATCGTAAGGTGTCTGAAATATGTGTTGTGGTGATTTGGGTTTCTCCAAGTGTACTTATCAGGTACACATTTGTTCGCTAATTTCACTGGATAAACAGGATTTTAAACATATTTTTGATGAAATATTTCAACTGATAAGGTAAATTTGATACGACATAGTTGTTTAACACATGCCCGTATATGTTTACCATATTAGATTAATTATCTGTTTGTCCTCGATGTAATACAATTATTATCTCTACAATCGTCTTCATAATTGTTGTTGTTTGCAGCATTTTGTCATTGAGAACATAGTTGTTTTGATCATCTGCGTGATCGGAATTTTATAAAATCCCACATATTGCGTCAGGTTTCTGCATTACTTTTACATAATCAAACTACACCATTGAATTCCTCTACTGCTGGACTTGTTGCAATCACAGAAAATATTTCTTCTTGGGTATTTGCGGTGAATATTTATATCGACCGTAAGCGATAAATCGACTTGCAAAACCGTTTTGAGGCTTTGCACAGTGTCCCATGAACTTTACTCGTGGATATTTTAAAAGTTCCACGCAGCACGTTATGGTAGTATTTTCATTAAAATATTTTCTATAAAAAAGTGTTAGCTTAGCTGTTAATAAGACATCCTGATGCAGCAAGAACGTTATGGTAGCGCATATTCATAAAAAAATATCTGTTTAAATATGTTTTTATATTTAAATATTCACAAGGTGGTAATATATTTTTTATTATTTTAAAGGTTTATTGTTGACTTTGTAGACGCTTAAATTAAAATATTTTTTAGTTCTAATTTTCTTGTAAAAGTAACAATCGGTAAATTTGCAGGTGAATGAACTCAAACGTCTCTGATTTTTTTTTCAGTAATATACAACTACCATTGGATGCATAAACAACAATTAAAAAGATATATATATATATATATATATATATATATATATATATATATATATATATATATATATATATATATATATATATATATATATATATGCGCCTAGAGAAAATTTTTTTAAGAAACGCTGAAACACGTCAATTTAAATATTGAGGGGGACATGTTTTGACATAAAACTGAACTTTGTCACATCAACCTCTTAAGGGTGGTGATAACAACCCTTATATTTTAAATAGGGAACATGGGTCGAGTGTTACATCATTTGAAAGCTCTTTCTTTTCTGAATTCAGTACACTAATTTCTTTGGAAGTTTTATCAACTCGTTCATAATTATTCACAGTTGGAGTTGCAAGAACGTATTTCACTAATTCCGATAATAAATGTGCTGATAGTCAATGTTTTGTTGGTTTGTAAACAAAAAATTGACTATCAGAAGAACATTTCTTATCGGAATGAGAGACATGCGGTTTATTATTTCAGTTTATCGGTCGGTTTGATACTTAATAGTACTACCGAAAATTAATTTCACAGTGGTGTATTCTGTAGAAAAAAGAGTTGAAATAATTACTCTTTTTTTCAAAAACGATGACTGTCCAACTGTACCGCAAATTTGTTTAATGAACGACATCCGAACAGACATGTTAACAGAAAATACATTTTGGAGTTAGTTGCAAAGTTTCGACAAAGTGGTTCAGTAGCCAACAAAAAACTGGATCCTGAACGTGAATTTCCGGTTAGAAATGAGACTACTGAGATTGAAGTTTTAGGACAAATTGCTGCAGACCCAACTTTGAGCACGAGAAAATTGGCCACTGTTTCAAACATCAAAAGAAGAACTATTCAGCGAATATTGAAGCATCATAAATTTCACCCGTATAAAATTCATCTTGTACAACAACTGAATGAAGATGATTTTGGTCGGCGGCTGGAGTTTTGTGAAGTTATGACTGCACGAATAGCTGATAACGGGAACTTTCTGTTCAATATCTGTTTTTCAGACGAGTGTGCGTTTTTATTAAACTCTACAGTCAATCGTCATAATTTTCGTTATTGGGCAGATAATAATCCAAGAAATATCCACGAAGGCCACACTCAAACTCCGCAGAAATTGAATGTCTGGACTGGCATTTTTGGAGACCGTTTAATCGGACCAATTTTCCTTGATGACAATTTGAGTGGCGAAACGTATTTGGAGTTACTAGAAGATATCGTTTACCCTCTACTAATTCACATTGTTGAAAATGATGATCGCTATCAATAAAATCAATTAGTGTTTCAACAAGATGGAGCTCCTCCACATTTTTCACAACGTGTTAGTGAATTTTTGAACAGAGAGTTTCCAGGACAATGGATTGGGCGTAGAGGTGCTAGTGAGTGGCCCCCTAGATCACCAGATTTCACTCCTTTAGGCTTCTTTCTATGGGGCCATTTAAAGAGTAGAATTTTCGCAACAGAAGCAGAGTCTCTGGAAGAATTACGACGACGCATTGTTGAAGAATGCCGTCTAATAACTCCACAAATGCTCCAGAATGTCAGAGCTCAATTGGAACAAAATTTGTACTTTTGTATGGAAGCTGGTGGTCAACAATTTGAACACTTACTTAACTGAATAAACATTTTTGAACGTTTGGTTTTGTTTTTAGTTTTTTGAACGAAAAATTGACTAATTAGTACATTTCTTATCACAATGAATGAAATACGTTCTTGCAACTCCAACTGTGAATAATTTTTAAACGAGTTGATAAAACTTCCGAAAAAGTTTGTGTGCTGAATTCAGAAAAGAAAGAGCTTTAAAATGGTGTAACACTCGACCCATGTTCCCTATTTAAAATATAAGGGCTGTTATCACCACACTTAAGGGGTTGATATGACAAAGTTGAGTTTTATGTCAAAACATGTTTTATGTAATAACAGTAAAGTTTTGCATTGTTTTTGTTTATTAAAAGTAACCAGCAGTAGCGGCTCGTGCCTTAATGCATTGGGGGTGCGCAAGAAAAAAAAAGTTCGGGATGCAGCAAGTGCGTTATAGTAGTGAATATTTATTAAATACTTCAAATTTGAATAACTCAAGTTTCT
>OZ023263.1:38019769-38047269 GCA_964006375.1 Tillus elongatus | reverse complement strand
CACTTATTAAGCAACCCATCATCATAATAATAATTGTCTTGTTAGAACATGGAAACAACAACGAAATGATCTAATTAAAATCAATCCGACGCCCAGCACTACACGAAAATTACTAAACAGATGCTAGACACAGACACGCTCTGCCAAAATTCCACTGCAAACTGCAAGTGTGGAATTTGAGAGCGCACACCAGATTGCTTATTCGGTCGTTTTCGACGATGATACGCGATCATTTCGCATTGAAGTATCGCATTTCCTCAAGAGCGCCGAAAAATACACACCGCCGGCGACTGATGTATATATGGATATTTGGATATACACACCGCCGGCGACTGATGTATATATGGATATTTGGATATGAATTTATATAACGATAACGTCTGCACCCAACCATTAAGACTATACTTATTCTGATGCTGTATTAATGGCTGCCGACTCTGCGATCCTCGATATACTAATTTTGTTTGTTGAATGCAGGAATGCAGGAGGTAAAAAGCATATAAAAATTTATTAAACTATAGCATAGCAAACATTTTTCTCCACGACAGGCGGCAGTGCGAACGCACGGGCCCACTTATTGAGGAGCCGCCCCTGAACCAGCCTTAAATAAATATAAAGCAGGTATAATTGACCGGCTTTTCTATTAGGATAAAAGCATTACAATACCGTATTAGCAATATTGCACATATCATCTTTCCTGCATTTACCCTGTGGTCATTTTTCAATGGTCACCTGTATATTGTGGTGTCAATACAATAAATGGACATAATCCATTTATATATTGTGTGGTACTGAATACCGTTCTCTTGGTCAATGTGTGTGTCGGATTGTATGAATCGGTCTAACGGAACTACAAAAAGACATATAAATGGAAGTTAAAACGAAAGTCAATCTGTGGTCTTATCGAGTAATGGAATGCAATTTCGAAATTAATAGTATTCCAGTTGAAATACGATTACTTGTATATAATGCGTCTGTAGAATGAGTGGTTTTCTGTTTATCTTTCACAAATATACTACCTGCCATTAAAATTGTAGCATCCATAAAAATTTTAACGTTTGGTGGACGATTTTACGTGCGCAAGTCTCAACATAGACTTTAATGAAAGCTTGACCAGAACATGACATAGATTACGTCTTTTTGTTCATGTATTTTTGGTTTCACGAATTTTTGTGGAAGAAATCGTTATTTAGGACTAAGTCCACTTAAATCCATTTCAGAGGTCAGTTCCATATCTATATAAATAAAACAAATTCGGGTTAGTTACACTGTTTATAACTTAAGAATGGCTGGACCGATTTTAATGATCTCTGATTTGTTGGATTCGTCTGCCCCGAATAGCAGAATAACTATTAAAATATCGATAAAATTCACAGAAAAAAAGAATAAAAAATTGTTTTTAAATAAATTAGGTTTGGAACTCCACCATCTTCCGCAATTGACAGCCCACGTCACGCACGCTTATAGCTTATTTGTAATAATTTATGTCAATTGCAAATCAGTGACATAAGGTTTGGAACTCCGCCATCTTTCGCAATTGACAGCTCACGTCACGTACGTAGCTTATTCATATTAATTGATGTAATATATCAAGATGTCTCGGAAATGATAAGATATAGGTATAGGAAAGTCTAAACAAATTTTAACAAGATTTTAATGTGCAATAATAACTATCGCTAAAATTCACAGAAAAAAAAAATAAAAAAATAATTTTTAAATAAATTAGGTGTGGAACTCCGCCATCTTCCGCAATTGACAGCTCACGTCACGCATGATTCAAATAACCAGAGATATAATAATGAGGCTACCTATTAGTGAATTTTCTTTAAAAAATTCACTAATGAGGAGATCCCGACTTTTGAATTTTGAAAAAATTTCTTCAAATGAGCGCTAATTAGGCCCCCCAGAACACATATCCGGGGTCGGTTTAAATTTTTATATGTTTATATATATATATATTTATATATATATATATATATATATATATATATATATATATATATATATATATGTATCACACCGATAACTCAAAAAATAATGGGCCGATTTTGATTAAATTTGGTGAATAAATTCCTTTTGCAAATGGCTTGGATAAGTTCGTTAGCCAGGAAAATCGGTCCAAGTTTTCCCGGAAAATTTTGTGTTTTCTTTCGAAAAAAAATTATATCTCCGGAATTAACAAAGTAAGGGCAACCAAATTTGGTACGCTGGTTTATATCATTATAAGTAAGCTACCTACTAAAATTTAGCTATGTAAGTCAAAAGACAAAAAAGTTACAGGCATTCAAAGAAAAATAAATTTGGATTTTCCTCAAAACGTCAAAATTGCGATTTTAAACGTCAAAATTAGTGAGTACATTCCTTTCGCAAGTCGCTTGGATAATTTTGTTAGCCAAGAAAATCCGCCGAGGTTTTCCCGGAAAAAATTTGTGTTTTCTTTCGCAAAATATTTATATCTCCAAAATTAACAAAGTAAGGGCAACCAAATTTGGTAAGCTGGTTTATATCGTTATAGGTGTGTCACATACCAAAATTTAGCTCTGTAGGTCAAAAGACGAAAAAGTTATGGGCATTTAAAGAAAAATAAATTGGGGGTTTCCTCAAAACGTCAAAGTGACAATTGAAAACGTCAAAATTCGCAACATTTAGGCAAATAACTTGAATCTAATACGGGCTATGGAAAGAAAATGTCTCAAGAAGAATGTTTTACATACACCGAACTCTTAGTTTCAACCGTCATTGTCCTTCATTTTACTAAAATATTTCCAGAAAATTCATTTCTAATAGACCCTTTCTCTGATGCTTGGCAGTAGCCTTAGCTATAGAGTTTATTGTTTAATGGTATATAATTTTTGTCGAATTTTCGTAAAAAATCAATAAAGCTCAATATATTCGTTATTATACAAGATATGAAAAAATATTGTATACATTAATTATACGGTGTTTTGAGCTACATCTTAAAAAATTATTGCGACAATCACAGGGTGGCCCATAAGTCGTTGGTGATACAAATTTTTTTTTTGGTCGAAAACGCCTTATTTTTTTGCATTTTCCATCGAAATATAATGCATGTTTGTAAGTTAAGAAATTCTGGAGGCAGCAAGTGCGTTATGGTTGCGAATTTTGATTAAATGCTTCATATTTGAAAAGCTCAATTTGCTATTAACCTATAAGGTTGACCAAGAAACGGATTTTTTCAGTAACACTTTTGGTTTACTTTTGGAAATTTCTGTACGTTTTCAAACAATCAAGTTATTTTGATGAAACATGGCACATTGTTTTTACTATATATGTTATACTGGTAATCAAATTTGATGCCTGCTTTTTCTATATAGGTTATACTGGTAACCAAAATTGATGTCCGCTTTCTTAAAAAGAAAACACACATATTTGCAATAAAAACATTTTAATGAAAATTCACTACCATAACGCACTTGCTGCGTCCCGAGATTTTTTTATGTATGGCGCGCATGGCGTCATATGGTGAGTCCAATGCAACAATAATATGTTGTTGTACAGTGGAGTTTGAGGTTTCATCACAACCTTTTAACAAATTACGTATTTTACTAATAGTTAAGTGCATAGAGTTGGAAGTAATTTTTTAAGATCACAATACCATACTGTGATTGTGTGACATGGTGATCAAATCAAGTTTATGAATGTAAACGCCCTCTAAGTGTCTGCGAACGTCTTCTCTACTTTTTAAGTTTGTGTATCCCCAATGTTAATTCAGGGCTCCCCTTAATTATTATAATTGTCATGTGCGTGTATATATATATATATATATATATATATATATATATATATATATATATATATATATATATATATATATATATATATATATAATTGATTGGCTTGATTAATGTATAATTAATTATTTATATGATTATTTTGTATAAAATTGATTTTTTATTTATTTATAGAAAAATGATCACCTGTATAAATGTAAATCTCTTTGGTTGTTTTTGTATTTTTTTAAATTGGTATAATTGATTGTAATTTTAAATGTAAATAGAAACCTTTTTAGTGAATTTTCTTAAAAAAAATTCACTAATGAGGAGATCCCGACTTTTGAATTTTGAAAAAATTTCTTCAAATGACCGCGAACTAGGCCCCCTAGAACACATATCCGGGGTCAGTTTCAATTTTTATATGTTATATATATATATATATATATATATATATATATATATATATATATATATATATATATATATATATATATATATATATATATATATATATATGTATATATATATATATATATATATATATATATATATATATATATATATATATATGTATATATATATATATATATATATATATATATATATATATATATATATATATATGTATCACACCGATAACTCAAAAAATAATAGGCCGATTTTGACTAAATTTGGTGGAAAAATTCCTTTTGCAAATGTCTTGGATAAGTTCGTTAGCCAGGAAAATCTGCCCAGGTTTTACCGGAAAATTTGGTGTTTTCTTTCGAAAAAAATTTATATCTCCGGAATTAACAAAGTAAGGGCAACCAAATATGGTACGCAGATGCATATCCTTATAGGTAAGTCACCTACCAAAATTTAGCTATGTAGATCAAAAGACAAAAAAGTTATAGGCATTTAAAGAAAAATAAATTTGGGTTTTCCTCAAAACGTCAAAGTGGCGATTTAAAATGTCAAAATTGGCAACATTTAGGCAAATAACTTGAATCTAATACGGGCTATGGAAAGAAAATGTCTCAAGAAGGATGTTTTACAAACCCTAAAGTCTTAGTTTCAACCGTCATTGTCCTTCATTTTACTAAAATATTTGCAGAAAATTCATTTCAAATAGACCCTCTGGCTGATGCTTGGCAGTAGCCTTAGCTATAGAGTTTATCGTTTAATGGTATATAATTTTTGTCGAATTTTCGTAAAAAATCAATGAAGCTCAATATATCTGTTATTATATAAGATATGAAAAACATTTGTATATATTAATTATAGGGTGTCTTGAGCTACATCTTAAAATAATATTTCTACAATCACAGGGTGGCCCATAAGTCGCTGGTGATACAAATTTCCTTTTTTTTAATCAAACACGCCTTATGTTATTGCATTTTCCATCGAAATATAATGCATGTTTGTAAGAAAAGAAATTCTGGACGCAGCAAGTGCGTTATGGTAGCGAATTTTGATCAAATGTTTCATATTTGAACAGCTCAATTTGCTATTAACCTATAAGGTTGACCAAGAAACGTGTTTTTTCGGGAACACTTTAAGTTTACTTTTGGCAATTTTTGTACATTTTCACACAATAAAGTTATTTTGATGAAACATGGCACATTGTTTTTACTATATAGGTTATACTGGTAACCAAATTTGATTATTATTTCTTTTATATTGATAATTTACACAATGTTTATGGATGCCCTGTAGATTTTATAGTGTATTATTATTTTTTTTTGCTGAATAAACTGTTTATGACTCTGGTGTTTGAATTTTAATTTAGATCAGTATTAATTTGTTATAAGTATTAGCTTCAGTGTAATGTGGGTTGTCTACCTCTCTTACTCGTCAGTCAATATTATAGGTAGTCGTGGATTCTGCTAAATAGAGGAAAAGAAATAGCCTGCTAATATGCACTTAACCTTATTTTTGGGTCTTGTTAACATTTCTCAAAGAATTATGTTTTTAGTAAAATTTTCATAACAACTTTTATTAAACCAATTTTTAAATTTAAACCTAAACGGATCCGTTATTATAAATCTCAATCTTACTCATAAATTAAATGGTTAATATTATTCACAGAATTTTGGCTGATTTTCAAATGTTCATTGCAATATCTAAAATGGCTTTCCGAACTGCGATCCTGACACCCTCAAGTTCTTAACTTTGAACTTTGGTGAAATGTAAATTAAGATTTCTGTTTATGTATAAAATCTTATTTTCCCATGAATGCTTTTGCTTAATTGATGTTTGACAGAATTGACTGTCTTTTAGTTAAAGTAATTTGCCTCCTTGTGCTGATTTAGATAAAATAAAATAGATTTCAAACCTTGATTCCTCGCTAGTTGTGGTAGGTATCTTTAGATGTGGTTATTATTGATATATATATATATATATATATATATATATATATATATATATATATATATATATATATATATATATATATATATATATATATACTGTTTATATTGTAGTTTATTACTTTAAAGCTTCATGTAACACATTCTGTTTGTTCCAGGACTAACATGGGTCTTCTTTAGACAAAATATACTTTAAAAATATTTAAATTCTTTGGGAAGCAAGAATGACGCTCCTCTGGCGTCTGAATTTAATTAACAACCAACAATAATTAACGAACAAAAGCGGAAATCTTCTCCAAATGTTATTTCCTGTTTGATATCAAAGCATCCTTTCTTGAAATTAATTGATACATTTTTGACAGCTATTCACCCGGTAAGTTTAAATATTCTTATTCTAGATCGTCATTATAAAATGACATTTAGCCTAACCTTACTTCTAAAGCAATCATAACCAATAATAAATTTCAAAACTAAAATAAGTTTATATTTGTTGTACTCTTGATTTGAAAAGTCCCACAACACAAACACTGTCTTTGGTAAACTCCAGTTCATTGTTCACATAAAAAACAAACTTATATCTAGGTACATTATACAAAGTGTTTGTTTATTCATTACCTTTAGGTAATTGATTTAGAACATAATTCTTTGGTATGTATGTCATCCTTAAGAGTTTAATCTATTTGCATATAGATTTTTTTGGCTCTTTTAAATTCATTTAAACTGATATACTTTCCAAATTTGCTACTTATAAATTTCAAAAGTTTAATTAATGATCATTTTAACAAATTGTGGCTTTATATCTTTCATTGCTTATCCAAATAACACTGACTAACAATAATAGAGAATATGCTTGTATTAATGTTATTATTTTGTTTTCTGTTTTAATGTAAAGGAAAATATGTCGAACGATGTAGATATGTACACAATCTACAGAGACCCCATTTGCACCATGTGTAAACCATAGGTATTGTACTTACTACTGACCAGTGGTCCTACTATAACCCCCCCTTGCTAAGCTGACCCCCCATTTTAGTAGGTCTGACTATTTACATAATTGAAACAATAATCGGAACTTAACTTCATCAAACTAGTTTCCGTAAGGGTTTTCATTTTTGTTTTATAGAAATTTATATGGCCTTTGCATTATGTACACTCTGATGTACTAACAGTTTATAATGTGCAATTTCCCAGCTCAATATATATATATATATATATATATATATATATATATATATATATATATATATATATATATATATATATATATATATATATATATATATATATATATATGTGTGTGTGTGTGTGTGTGTGTGTGTGTGTGTGTGTGTGTGTGTGTGTGTGTGTGTGTGTGTGTGTGTGTGCAATATAAAAATGAAAAAGATTAAATTTAGAACATTTAACCGACATATTTTTGAAGTTTGTTGTCGTCATTATAGTTTGCTGGCAACATTTTTGAACAGAATAATCAAATTTCGTTGCTTTTAACGGCATACAACGTTTAACTGACAGATGTTTAAAGTTTGTTGTTGTGATTATAGTTCGTTGGAAACATTTTTTGAAAAGAGTAATCAAATTTCGTTGGGTTTAACGGCATACAGTGTTTAACTGGCAGCTGTTTGACGTTTTTTGTTGTCATTATTGGTTGGTCGAAACATTTGCAGCAACATTTCTCAGAATGGTAAGATATTGGATCAATAAAAAATAATATATGTAAGAGTAATCAAATTTCGTTGGGTTTAACGGCATACAGTGTTTAACTGGCAGTTGTTTGACGTTTTTTGTTGTCATTATTGGTTGGTCGAAACATTTGCAACAACATTTCTCAGAATGGTAAGATATTAGATCGATAAAAAAAGATATGTACGATCTGTACACCCAGAATCACAGAAATTCAATGGAAGTCGACCAAGAATACTACTTAATGTATCCAGAAAGGCTCAGCTCAGTAGAATGGAATTTTTACGTATTTCAAAAAATATGGTTGAATACGGAAGTCTTGAAAATAACAGGAAGAAATACCAAGTAACACCCGAAATTCACTCTATTAATGTTTTTGCACAGATACATTTGAACCCGGAAAATTCAATAAGACCAATTACGAGAAAGTGAAGAAAAACAAATACCATGATCATATATTTAAAATAGTCGAAAAACTCCATCCTGGGGCTTCAGACAGGAGAAATTTTTGCCGCTGGTACCAAGAAAAATTACAACAAGATCCGATTTTTTACTACAAAAATTATCTGGAGTGAGGAGTCGACGTTTTTAAACTGTGGAATTTTTAATAGGAGAAACAAACATCATTACGCAATATAGGATCCGCACTTGTCTATGGAAACGAGGTCACAGGTACGCTTTTCTATCAATGTTTGGTGCGGAATACTGGATAATAAAATCATCATGCCTTTTTCCTACAAGGAGCCATTAATCGAAAAGTAGTAGGATGCGTTGAACAATTTACCCCTGCATATCTCAGAGTATTGAATATTTCCAGCACGATGGTGCTCCACCGCACAATTCTCTTGCAGTGTCCGAATTTCTGGTTTGGGACATGGGGATGAGAACCGTAGCCAGCTCAAAATGCCTGTTTCAACCCTCTTGATTACTTCTTATGGGGATTTTTAAAATATTAAAGTGTACATCTCAAAATGTTGAAGAGTTGAAAGAAAAAATATTAACTGCGTTATCTTCAATTCAACTAAACGCTTTAAGAGCTGCATTGAACAACTTCGAACATGCCATGTAATGTTTATAATATTTTTTATTACCTATAATTATCTTCGTTCATTTAAATTTTGTTATTTTTTCAAAATTTTCAAATATTTTACAAGATAACGGTATAATTATGTTATATGTGGTAAGGAGAAATATTTTATTATTTTTTTTATGCAAAAATCCAATATGTCGACCATTAGAAAAAGTCTGGACGCAGCAAGTGCGTTATGGCGGTGAATTTACATTAAAATGTTTTTAATAATAATAATAATAATAATAATAACAGTTTATTGGGCAATAATTACAATAAATCAGACTACAAATAATGTGCAGTTAATAAAACAATCAAGAATCCAATAAACAAATCCTCCCACAAAAGTATTTTTATACTTGTGCGTGGGTTGACAGTACATGAATATTACTAGACTGCAAACTAAACATTGCTACATCATATCACAATCTATACATACACATGCATACACTGAGGTACACCTCCATCCATACACACCCACATGCACGCACACACACACATCCACACAATCCCAAACACTCGCACACACACATCTGTGCATACCTACCCATACTTTACTGACCTCTTATATATCCTTACAGGCGCATGACCACATGTACACCTATCTGCGCTTACACACCTGCACCTCCTCATCGCATATACGCACACGCGCTCACACACACACACTCACACACACACGCGCGCGCACACCTCTTTTCACCCACTGAGAAATGCTGTCTGTGTACCGAGACACTACCCAAGCAAGTGAAACAGCAAACATTCTCCAACAAATGCAGTGGCAGGCCATTGACAAGTCACTGTTGGTCACTCTGTGTTGTACCAGTTTTTGAAGTCCACCATTTGATGTGCTCTCAATCTGGGCATTTCTCCAATCCAACTCGCCACTCCCTTAGCAAACAAAGCCCTTGACATATTTGTCCGCTTCAGGTGCCTGGGCACCTCGTTAAATATCCTGGGACCTAGATAAACAAAACTGCGCTGGCCTATTGTCTTTGCACATTTGGGTACATATGCGCCTTCATCTCTACTTCTCGTCGCGTATTCGTGGTTTATGGGAGGTAGCAAATAAGAACATTTTGAGCAAAACACCAGCAACCACTTCACAAAGAGTTGCCGACAATCAAAAATCCCAGACTCTTTAAAAAGAAGATCTGTAGGATAGGTTATTTCCCTGTTAAAGATTACCTTTATCAGCCACTTCTGAACTATCTCTAGCTGCGTGTAATAATTTTTCGTAACTCCACCCCAGGCTATTATTCCGTATGCTAACAGGGGCTGAACTAATGCATCATACATAACTAACAATTGTCGCCTGCTAACCAAATCTCTGAAAAATTTAAATGTTGGTATCAGCGATCTGAGTTTTTTCTTCAGCGTTTCTGTATGTCTGTTCCACCTCAAACCAGAGTCTATCTCTATTCCTAAGTATTTCACCGAATTTGTCGCTTTTATTTCTATAACCTGGTCTTGTGTTTCCACCACTATCCCATTATAATTTGGTCCGTATCTTTCAAAGTGCCTGAAAAACATAATACTGGTCTTCTCAAAATTTATTGTCAATTTCTTTTCATCACAATAATACATTATTTCCTTAAAATCTTCCTGTATTACATCCCTCAAACTAAGCCAAGTTTCCCCGGAATATACGAGTGCCGTGTCATCTGCGTAGCTAATGATTTTCCCCCTCGTTTCTATATCAAACAGATCACTCATGTATAAGTTGAAAAGAATGGGACCCAATACCGTTCCCTGCGGAACACCATACCTAACCTCCCTAGGCTGACTCAAGACCTCGCCTACAGCCACACTCTGCAGTCTTCCAGTTAGGTAGCTTTTTAACAAAGTATGAACTGGTCCCCTGAAACCCAATCTCCACATTGTATCCAGTAATTCATCGTGACAAACAGTATCAAATGCCTTGGTCAGATCCACAAACACACTCGCCACTGGAACTCCCAAATCCATTTTACCATATATGTGTCCAATCAAATCGGCAATGGCGTCCTGTGTTGACTTATTTTCTCTAAACCCATACTGCTTTTCCGAAAGTAGATGATATTTTTCTGCAAAGGCTGCGATTCTGATTTTCAATATTTTCTCAAATATTTTAGCAAAGTTTGACATAAGCGAGATTGGCCGATAATTACATAGTTTTGACCTGTCGCCGGCCTTATGCATGGGTTTAATTATACTTCTCTTTAATGCTGTTGGAAAGAAACCCTGCTCCATGCAAGCGTTTAGAAGGTAGGTTAATGGATGCACTATACTCTTTCCGATTTGTCGCAGCATGCGCGCCTGTATCCCATCTGACCCAGGTGCCTTACGTACCTTTAATTTTGAGATTATTTTCTCTACTTCGTCCTCTGAAGTCAGCTCTAGATACATTGTAGAGCTATTTTGTCTCCGCCGAAGAGATCTCCGATTTCTTACAGTGATATCGTTTGCTAACCTCTCACCCACAGATGTAAAATAGGCACAAAAAGCTTCCGAGACATCCGCATCTCCCGTTGCCAAATTACCATCTTCTGTTTCCATCTCTGTCACTTCAAATCTGGGTTCCCTTTTCCCCTTTATGTCATTTATGCACTTCCACATATGAATTGAGCCGCTGCTGCCGTCCTGTATTTTGCTACGGTAGTAGTCGTTCTTTGCTCTGTTTATGACTGAATTTAGTTTATTTCTAAATCTCTTATACGTTTCAGCCTTTGCCTGATTGCTGGGTTCAGCCACGCTATCCCTATGTAACCGATTTTTTGCATGTATCGAATTTATTATGCCATTCGTAATCCACGGATTTCTCTTCCGTTTTGAATGTGGGACCTTCACAACTATAGTATTCTTTATCCTGTAATATTCTATTTGCCCTATAAAGGAGGCAAAAGCAGCGTCTATGTTACTTTTCCCATATACTGATATCCAGGATTCCTGCTCCAAATCACTATTCAGTCCTAGGTAATCTGTGTATGTTCTGGAATCAATCGCAATTTTATGGTTTCCGGGCGACCCGTCCAGTAAATCGACCTTCACCAACACTGGAAAATGATCTGTAATATCGTACTGTAATATCAACGATGCTAGTGGGACATACCGGAGAGAAGAAGAAACAAAAATATGATCTATGCAGGTCTTACTATTCTCCTCTATTCTAGTATAGTCATTTATAGCAGATCTATATCCAAATTCACTCAATATGTTTAGATACTCATCAACACACTCATTATCCTGTTGAAGAATGTTCAAGTTTATATCACCCACTATGAATTCGAGGTCATTTTTACCCCTCTGGCTCGCCAGAAAGTTGTACAGATTGGCATTAAAAGTTCGAACACACGTTGATGGCGATCTGTACGCAGCCACAACTTGAATGTCTCTATCTCCATATTTTATCCTCAATTTCAAGATCTTCGTTACTCCCAAGTCAACAATCTGATGATCAGCCTGCAAATTATCCCTCACATACACCACCACACCATCATTCCTATTCAAGTCTCCACCATTGTAATAAACGTTATACGAAGGCATCTTGAACAGGGTCACATCATCAATCCTGAAGGTTTCTGTTAGAACCACCACATCAAAATCATACTCAAGTGCTGCCAACAAAACTTCCAATTCATCTTTATTCTTTGCAATACTTCTAATATTGACATGAATCACAGAGAACTCCTTCCCTCCGTTCAGTTGATTAAAATACTTCTTTGCATCATTTATGTGCTGCACCACTACTGTCTTAACATCTTCCACCCGAAAATCCCTGACGTAACTATCCATATCAATCAATGGTTTCAAATGATGAGTACCAGTTAAATTAGACTCCAAAATCCCAGCAAACAAAAACAAAATCAACCCTGCGAAAAGCCAGATACATCCATACTCTCACTCACACTCACCCTGGCACCTCTATGCACACCAATCAGGCTCACCGTGCGTATATAGATACACCCAACAAAAACGACCAAAACACACCACAACAAACAAAAAAACAAACAATTATATAAAAATACCTGCGCAAACAAAAGCAGCAGGATAACTATAAAGATAAAGGTAAAAACGACGCTATAGTACAGTTTCAAAATAAAAATAAACATACAAATACATATATCGCCAATAACCGACGCAAGCCTATATAATATCTATCACTTAATAAAAGAGCTTAATGCTAAATTTCATTTCTACTATATACACCAAACACCAACTGTGTAAAACAACAGTCAACTGTTATGACAGTTTACAAAATGTCGGTCAGTATACAATAAGTCAGAAACTCAAACGAGCAATTTGTTGTATGAAAAAATCAATACACAGTTCAAAAAGCACAAAAAGTCTCCTACCTTTTAAGATTCTTGTCAACAGAGGAACCCTGAGATAGAGTACGCACACCGGTTTTGGAGGTGGCTCTAGTAATTACTTTCTTACTCGTAACGGGTGTTTTGTTCCGTGATGAACCTCCGGGCACTTCTATGGTTCGTTTTGTGGCCACTGGTGTTGGCGGCGCGCTACTTGATTGGGTCTGTTCCAGTGCTGACTCCTCTCCTCTTTCTATATCTTCAAGGTCACCAGGTTTGTATATACTATCGTTAACGTAAAGAATACCTCGCTTTATATAGGCTTTGTGCCCTGTCGATTTTGCTAAACGTAGATGGCTCCTCAGGATGTATTGTTCCCTCTGCTGTCTCAGTGTTAAATCGTCGTTTATATACACCCTTGAATTTTTCAGTTTCCTGGTGTTAGCGAATACTAGCTTTTTATAATACGACGATGTAAACTCAACTATTATGGGTTTATCATTTCCATCTTTCTTGCCAACAATGTGTACCCCATCGACTGCATGCAAGCCCAACTGGATGTCGAGTTGATTTTCTATTTTCTTAACAATAAACTCTCTTATATCTTTCCCGTCATATTCAACATGATTTACTCCACTCACAACAATATTCTTTCGCTTGTTTTGGCGTTCGAGTAATTCTATTCTATTCCCCAGCAATTCATTCTCTCTTTCTAGCTGTTTCAGTTTCTTGTCGGAAGCTTCCAATTTTTCCAAAAGATTATTTTCTAAAATATCCAGTCTTTTACCGAGGCTCTCTAGCAGTTCCCTATTTGATATTTCCCCATTATTCAATTCAGGCATTCTATATACCCTCTGTTTATTTAATTCTCAGTTAAAACTCACTATCCTCTTATCTGCCTCCAGTAATCTCTTTACAAGATAATAACAGTCGACTATTTTGTCAACACAAAATATCAATCCTTCTTCACCATCAAACTATTTCTTTAGAGGAAATGGAAACCACGTAACACTATCTCTAGGTAACAGGCAAATTTTCAATCTTTCTGTCGGTATAAACCTCACCAAATAATTCGTCTCATTAACCAGTGAACTGTACAATTTATCAGGGAGAAATACTCACACACTTTTACTTTCACTTTCACGATTCAATAGCAAATATGTGTGTTTTTTTAAGAAAGCAGGCATCAAATTTGGTTACCAGTATAACCTATATAGTAAAAACAATGTGCCATGTTTCATCAAAATAACTTTATTGTTTGAAAATGTACAACAATTTCAGAAAGTAAACTTAAGTGTTCCCGAAAAAACTCGTTTCTTGGGCAACCTTATAGGTTAATAGCAAACTGAGCTATTCAAATATGAAACATTTGATCAAAATTCGCAACCATAACGCACTTGCTGTATCCAGAATTTCTTTTCTTACAAACATGCATTATATTTCGCTGGAAAATGCAAAAATGGACTAACATAAGACGTGTTTGATTAAAAAAAAAGAGAGAATTTGTAACACCAACCACCTATGGGCCACGCTGTGATTGTAGGAATATTTTTTATGATGTAGCTCAAGACACCCTATAATTAATGTATACAATTTTTTTTCCTATCTTGTATAATAACAGATATATTGAGCTTTGTTGATTTATTACGAAAATTCGACAAAAGTTATATATCATTAAATGATAAACTCTATAGCTAAGACTACTGCCAAGCATCAGAGAAAGGGTCTATTTGAAATGAATTTTCTGGAAATATTTTAATAAAATGAAGGACAATGACGGTTGAAATTAAGACTTCAGGGTTTGTAAAACATTCTTCTTGAGACATTTTCTTTCCATAGCCCGTATTAGATTCAAGTTCTGTGCCTAAATGTTGCCAATTTTGACGTTTTAAATCGCGACTTCGTTTTGAGAAAAACCCCAATTAATTTTTATTTAAATGTCTATAACTTTTTTGTCTTTTGACCTACAGAGCTAAATTTTGGTAGGTGACTTACATATAATGATAAACCAAATTTGGTTGCCCTTGCTAATTAGAGCTCATTTTTCAAAATTCAAAAGTCGGGATCTCCTCATTAGTGATTTTTTTAAAAGAAAATTCACTAAAACGAAAATGACTATTGTATTTCTGAAAATAGTAGGTCTAGGTAAAAAAAATAAAAGCTAAAAAACTCTATGCGTTATAAAATGTAATGTTACCAAATTTCGAAATGATTGTAGTAATAGAAGAAAGTTATTAACAGTTTTCAAAATCAGACTTTTTCAGTTTATCAAAATATTTTTAAAACGGAATTTTTTTTGTTGGTTTATTTAGATATTCAAAATGATTGTTAAATTGCGCAACTTTTTTTTCTAATTTAACCAACCCTGTATCGCTTACCGTTTACGAAATCCCAACACATGTATAATATATAAACATAAAAAATGAACCTGACTCCGAATATGGGTTCTAGGGGTCCTAATTTGCGCTCATTTGAAAAGTGATGATCTCCTCATTAGCGAATTTTTTCTACGAAAATTAACTAAAAAATTAGAAACGAGAGACAAAATACATACATTAATTATTATCAAACAAATGATGTAAGTACTCTACAGAAAGAAAGCAACCTGTATATTTTCAATTCGATAAAACAAACATTTTACTCCAGCAGCAGTTCTCCACATATCAAGTGGGTCGAATGGTTGCATTCTGCAATAATTTACCATGCATTGCCAAACAAGACGTGCGCAGTGTAAATGACCTGGCTTATGTACTTGTACATACTTTCATATGCAGATAATTTTTATCAACTCGTGCCATGACATTATGGGTGACATGTTGTTACTCCGATACTTATGTTTTTATCTAACTAAAATGCATACCTAATCTAATAACTGTAACCCATTACGTTTTGTAACATTCTCTAAATACGTAGAAAATAGCGAAGGATAAGCAAAAGAAAGCAATTAACCACTAATTAGTTGAATACTAATACGTAAAAATTGTTACCAAATACTCACAAAATAGTTTCCGGGTATAACTTTTGTTAAATGTGACGTTTAATTACATCATATACGTGTATGGTGAGCTTTATTTATAGTGAAGTGCCTACAATAATGTGCTCTAAGGTAGGGAAGCCATAAGTGAGTAAAAAGTTTCTTTTATCAGAAAACTTCAAACAGCCAAATAGTTTTCTCAATTCTGCCACGTGAAATACCCCTGCAAATTGAATCATAAGTTCCACATAGCTGTCATAATTTATTTTCTTCCGAAAGACATTCTCATGGAATGAATTTAGGGTCCATGACATGACACAAAGAAAATATTTGTATTCCTGTACCAATAAACTTTTGAAACGTTATATTACTCGAGTTTTATTGAAAAAGTGTCAATTTTCTCCCCTTATTTATCCCTATGGATGTTAATTTCACTTGTTGATATTAAATCCATACGTAAACATTTAATATAACTTTATTACTTCACTAACTGAATAAACTATATGATACATTTAACTATAATACACTTTATGATATAATAACAATTACAACAGTACACGAGTACATAGCAGATAACTGACCGAGCGTGGAGGACGTGTGTTCACTGTAGCGGTTGGTAGAGAGCAGAGAGGAAGAGAGATCGCCTGGTGTCTCTTATAGTTGCCGTAGTTCTTGACAGCTGGCTGTCGCATAACGTAACGTAACGTTTAACTGTCAAGAGTATTTATGCAGAAACATAGAGTAGTGTTGACGGAAACACTGCGGTCGGAACCACCGCCACAATCCCCTACCCCCTGAAGCGATCTTACCCAAAATCAATTCGAAGCGTTCCTTTGTCGAGTGCTGACTGGATACCAAAGTTGAAGATGATATCTCAATTTATTCGAAAGTTTTTGCGCCTATTAACAGACAGACGTACATACTAACAGACCGACCGACCGACAGACAAAAAATGTCGTTCCAAAATCAAGTTTTCAATGTGTTTTGAGACTCTTTTCGCTGTTTTAGCAAAAAAAATCGACATTTGACTCAATGCGCCTAACTACTGATGATAGTGGCCGAAATATTGATTTGAAACAGTTACTTAAACATAAATTGCATGATGTCCCACTGTCACTAGCAACATATGACGGATGTCTTCGTCTTCCAACAAATAAAGCCATGTTCGATACAATTTTGATAGGGGACAAAAGTGTAGATGTTCTTCCTGTAGAAGAACCTGGTATGCGTACATGCTACATCATTAATGACTATGGGCGTAGTACAAGCACTCGGAAAGCCAAGTAAAACAAAAACCCCTGGTGATCCAGCGGACTCATTTGTGAAGTTAGTATTGCAGAATTTCCCTGAACACACTACGAAAATTGATGTTGTCTTTGAGAGCTACAAAAATAATAATTCTATTAAACCAGCAACTAGGGCCAAACGCAAAAAGCAAGGGCGCCGTCCTTTTAAGACGTGACATACGAGATAGAAATGTTCCCTTGCCACAGAATTTAAATGGATTTATTAATCTTCTTGTGAATAAAAAACTCCAACTCACGTCCTCTCAAATCAGTTGATGGATGTATCCCTTGAGAACTTAAACTCAAACGAAGCCGATGGTTATGAACAGTGTATTAAGGCTACTTCCACATCTGGAATTCTGTGATATTCCTCATTTGCAAACCACGAAGAAGCAGATACAAGAATTTGGTTCATACAAAAGATGCAACTAATAATGGATAGTCGGATTCTTGTGCAATGTAAAGATACAGATGTGCTAGTTATGTTAGTGAACATGTTTCAAGAAATTCACGCAGACGAAGTATGGATGTGCAAAGGAACATCATGACAGAAAATATTCGTCCTTGTGCATACAATACTCTCACATGCCAACTGATGTGCGAGAATATATTATTGTTTTTCACTCGATAACTGGATGTGACACAACCAGTCAGCCAAATGGCATTGGCAAGAAGACTATATGGGAAGTTTATCTAAAAAATGCTGAATTACTTGCAGAAATTAGTGTTGGAACATAATCGGATAGTGCAATCAGATCGGCTGAAGATTTTTTTATTGGTATTTACTCCCTCTTTACATAATTAATGCAGAAATTTCAAAATCAAACAATGAACTTCGGAAATTACAGTTTGAGAAAAATCACCAGAAATGCTTCCTCCTGCATATGCTTCATTAAAGATATACGTCCAACGTGCACAATATCAAGCATTTATGTGGGAAAAAGCACTGGAGGCCAAGCTATTCTTGCCCGATTTACTTGATTGCGGATAGTACGATGATATTGATGAATTAAAACCTACATTGATGGGGAAAGATCCATTTTCACCTGCATACGTGCAGTGCGGATGTACAGATTGTCTCCGATCTAATTGTGCGTGTACAGTAAACAAGCTACCATGTCTTAAAGTGTGTGCGTGTGTGTGTCCTCTTGATCAGTGTAAGAACATATATTCAAACCAGGATGATGAGGATGAAACAGTGTAATGCTTGAATTTATATTCTATCACACAGGGAAGTTAGGCCCTGCATAAAGGATGTTTTTAATTGTGGTTTTCATGTTTGACTAAAAGAATGAATATTAAATTTAATTGTGGCTTTCATGTTTGAGTGAGAAGAAATGTTAATAAATGAAGATTGTGATACATTAGGGTCCAGGTTTAACGAGTAGCAGATTCAACGAATTTCTCCTTTAACGAGCAAATTTTGGCGATTTGAATGGACTTGTGTGAGAGATAATGCTAAAATGTTTGATTGAAGGAGACCGCTTTTCAGCAAGGTAATTATTGCGCTGACCCGTTCACATTTTTATTCGGATACACAGATGTACAAAACTTAACAAGAGGACTTCGTCTTTCTGTGAATTTCTTTGCCTCTCTACCTACAAATATGACCATTCAGGTACACTAGAACTAGATGCACATGTTTCTTGATTGAGACATGGCTCTAATGGGTAATAAATTTTACTGTACACAACACAAGGGAAAATATTTAGGGGTTGTTCCACTCAGATAATGATCGAGTCACTCTTACCACGTGAAATCAACGTTCGTTAGTTCGTTACAACTATACATTTGTGGGGCTTTTTGTTTTTCTGTTTAAATCTTGAAACTGCGCCTTACTCCGATCAGTTTGGGATCACCGCGCGTTTGAGGCAGGTGAATAGTCTTGTTTACACAATGTCCGTGTCCGGCATTAAAAAAAACGCCTTAGCATTGAAGAGAAAATGTTGATATTAAAACAAGTGAAAACGGGAACGAAAAGAGGTGATGTTTGTAGGCAGTACGCTTTGCATTGTCTACATTATCAACAGTTTTACTGCAATAATGCTATTGTCCAGGCTAGTGGTTTCGACCCTATTGACAACAAGAGAGAAAGTCTAAAAGATATGGATAGAATTTCCAGTGTTCTACAAGTTGGATTTCGCGTTTTAAACAAAGAAGTTCAATTAATTCGGAAAAAGTTTCTGGGGAAGCGAAATTTGTAAATAAGGAGGACACATCTGATTGGCTTCAAAATAACTTTCGAGAAATATCCGAGGAATATCAGGCATGTGATGTCTTCAATGCAGACTAGACAGGACTTTTACGAAATGTTGCCGGACAAAATTCTAAAATTCAAAAACGAAACATGTGTTGGTGGAAAGTTATGCAAAGAGCGACTGACTGTACTAGTTGGTGTAAATTATGATGGTTCTGAGTTGCGAAGACTATTGGTTACTGGCAAAGCACAAAAACTAAAAAAATATAAAGCGTTTTTCGGTGAAATATGTTGTTAATAAAAAAGCATGGGTGACTGGCGATATTTTTAAAACCGAAGTAGAAGAATGGGATAAAAAAACCTCTGTAGCCACTCAAAAGCCCTGATTTTCTAAATCCTGTGATAAGGCCAGACTTGAAAAGGTCAAAGCTCACAAAAAACTTCTACACAATCCCAGTCAAGAAAACCGGCATTTAACGACGCAAGAAACCGCTATGTCCGCGTTCTTTCTGGGGCAAAAAACTCGTTTAATAACCACATTAAAAACAAAGTCATCTTAAGCTCCAGCGGCAGCAAACCAAAACTCTGTATGTGGACAGCAAATTTCCTCTCCAACCGGAGCATTTCTGTTGTCGTGGATGGCCATTCCTCTAAACTGTATCCAATTAATGCAGGAGTTCCTCAAAGTTCAGCTTTAGCCCCTACTTTGTTTCTTCTCCACATCAATGACCTCCTCTTTAGCACGTCCAACCCAGTTCATAGTTACGCGGACGACAGCACCCTCCACTCAAATATACAATATTCTAAGCCTGTCTCTTTAGCCCAATTAGATGAGGATCGCAGACTCATGGAAACTTCTGTCTCCGTGGATCTCCAAAAAATATTAGACTGGGGAAGTAGCAATCTTGTACAATTCAACCCCACCAAATCACAGTCTTGCTTTCTTTCTCATAAGAGATACACCAGCCCTAGACCCATCACAATAAACAACCAAGTTATTCAAAGTAATGAGTCCTTTTCACTTGTTGACATTTCTGTGGATCGAAATCTCAATTGGCACCAACATGTCACATCAATTGCAGAAGCGGCTGCTAAGAAATTAGGTTTCCTCTTCTGGGCTCGCAAATACTTTTTACCAGCTAATCTCTATACCTTATATACTTCACAAATAAGACCAAACCTCGAATACTGCTCCCACATCTGGGGTGCTGCTTCCGCTTCTACACTCGCTATCCTGGACTCCATTCAGAAGAGAGCTATACGTCTCATCGGTGACCCTACCCTCACCCAAAGGCTGCCATCCCTTGCCCACCGACGTGCCGTTAGTGACCTCTTTCTCTTTTATACGGGCACTACTCAGAGGAGCTTTCTTCAATAGTTCCTCCACCTGCTGCCCCCAACAGATCTACCAGGGGAACAGAGCGAATGCACCCTTTTACTGTCCAGGTTACCAGACATAAAACATCTTGTTATGCCCGCTCTTTTGTCCCAAGGACTTCCAAGTTGTGGAATTCCTTGCCGACACATGTTTTTCCTTCTCCCCCAAACCTTCAAGTCCAGAATTAACAAGTTGCCTCGTTCCTCCTTGTCGCCACCCACGGTACGATAGTATTTAGGCTGTAAGCCCTCATGGTGTGTTGTTGGAATTAAAAAAAAGGTATTCCAACAGATTCCGAGATAATTTAAGCTGCAAATTTGAACACTACCCAAGAAGTGATAGACGATACCGATTCGGACAAATAAAATGCACCAATGTTTCAGTGCAAGATGCCATAGATTCCGTCGAGAAGCTTAGAATATTTTTAGAGAGGGCCTTAAACTCAAATAATGAGCTAAGTTTATTAAGTGCCATAGAAAACTTTTTGGAAAAGAAGGAAAAAGAAAAACCGACAGTATAAATGAAAATCACAGACTACTTTTTATGATGTGTATAAAGTTATATTAAGTAATAATGTACAGTATATACAGTGATGTGTTTTTTATGCGAATAAATTTGTTTATTCAACTAGGCCGTTACAGTTGACTTCCAATATAGATGGAAAGGGTTATAGGCGAGTAGTCCGGTTTGTACACTTGCATATAGGTATATTTATATCTAATTTTTTTTGTAGTTATTTCTTAGTGCTGATATAACAAGATCCGGCTTTTACGAGATATTATCGCTGGTCCCTTGTCTCCTCGTTAAATCTGGATTCTACTGTAGTTGAAAAATAAGTAAATAAAAATTCATTTAATGCCGTATATTGGTCCCTATTTTTAAAATATGAGATAGGTTGTATGTATGAATAAACTAATGACTTTTTGAATCCCTTGGCCCCAAAAACATTTAATTTGACATCAAGATCCAGTTTTTAGGTCGAGTGGTTTCCAAAGTACGAACAATCCAGTATTTGCATCCGTCATTTGCCAAAATGGCGCGCAGAAAATAGAGTCCCACTCGTACACAGTGACCACCAGTCAAAATATCATCTGTACTACTGTAATATTAGATTTAGCATGGTAATCGCTAGTTAGGTTCTGGGTTAACCAAATTTGTCATTTTGGCGTTTTGCCTCCCCACTATCACCGTGTATAAGTCAAATGTTACATTCTTTTGTTTTATTAATATTTTACATATTCTCTAACGTAAGACTAGATGCATTCTCGCAACAATTAGAACCGTAGACCGGTTTCGCTCTCATTAGAGCTCTTCAGTACGGCATACTAATTGTAGCAAAAATGCACCAAAAATAACACGGCTATCGTATAGCCAGTCTTAAAACACTAAGTGAGTGGTGAACGTGTCGCCACCTAGTTCGGAACCAAGTACTGTGTTGTCACGCCCGCTCCAAATAACACAGAGTGTTTAAAATAGAGACGGTATACAACTAACTAACAATTTAAAAAATTGTTAGCCCTGGCCCATTTCTACCCCAATATAGGGACAAAGCATGTAAGACTAGATGCATTCTCGCAACAATTAGAACCGTAGACCGGTTTCGCTCTCATTAGAGCTCTTCAGTACGGCATACTAATTGTAGCAAAAATGCACCAAAAATAACATGGCTATCGTATAGCCAGTCTTAAAACACTAAGTGAGTGGTGAACGTGTCGCCACCTAGTTCGGAACCAAGTACTGTGTTGTCACGCCCGCTCCAAATAACACAGAGTGTTTAAAATAGAGACGGTATACAACTAACTAACAATTTTAATATAAATCTCGGGACGCAGCAAGTGCGTTATGGTAGTGAATTTTCATAAAAATGTTTTTATTGCAAATATGTGTGTTTTCTTTTTAAGAAAGCAGACATCAATTTTGGTTACCAGTATAACCTATATAGAAAAAGCAGGCATCAAATTTGATTACCAGTATAACATATATAGTAAAAACAATGTGCCATGTTTCATCAAAATAACTTGATTGTTTGAAAACGTACAGAAATTTCCAAAAGTAAACCAAAAGTGTTACTGAAAAAATCCGTTTCTTGGTCAACCTTATAGGTTAATAGCAAATTGAGCTTTTCAAATATGAAGCATTTAATCAAAATTCGCAACCACAACGCACTTGCTGCCTCCAGAATTTCTTAACTTACAAACATGCATTATATTTCGATGGAAAATGCAAAAAAATAAGGCGTTTTCAACAAAAAAAAATATTTGTATCACCAACGACTTATGGGCCATCCTGTGATTGTCGCAATAATTTTTTAAGATGTAGCTCAAAACACCGTATAATTAATGTATATAATATTTATTCATATCTTGTATAATAACGAATATATTGAGCTTTATTGATTTTTTACGAAAATTCGACAAAAATTATATACCATTAAACGATAAACTATAGCTAAGACTACTGCCAAGCATCAGAGAAAGGGTCTATTAGAAATGAATTTTCTGGAAATATTTTAGTAAAATGAAGGACAATGACGGTTGAAACTAAGAGTTCGGTGTATGTAAAACATCCTTCTTGAGACATTTTCTTTCGTATTAGATTCAAGTTATTTGCCTAAATGTTGCGAATTTTGACGTTTTCAATTGTCACTTTGACGTTTTGAGGAAACCCCCAATGTATTTTTCTTTAAATGACCATAACTTTTTTGTCTTTTGACCTACAGAGCTAAATTTTGGTAGGTGGCACACCTATAACGATATAAACCAGCTTACCAAATTTGGTTGCCCTTACTTTGTTAATTTTGGAGATATAAATATTTTGCGAAAGAAAACACAAATTTTTCCGGGAAAACCTCGGCGGATTTTCCTGGCTAACAAAATTATCCAAGCGACTTGCGAAAGGAATGTACTCACCAATTTTGACGTTTAAAATCGCAATTTTGACGTTTTGAGGAAAATCCAAATTTATTTTTCTTTGAATGCCTGTAACTTTTTTATCCTTTAACCTATAGAGCTAAATTTTGATAGGTAACTTGTCTATAATGAAATAAATCCGCATATGAAATTTGGTTGCCCTTACTTTGTTAATTTTGGAGATATAAATATTTTGCGAAAGAAAACACAAATTTTTCCGGGAAAACCTCGGCGGATTTTCCTGGCTAACAAAATTATCCAAGCGACTTGCGAAAGGAATGTACTCACCAATTTTGACGTTTAAAATCGCAATTTTGACGTTTTGAGGAAAATCCAAATTTATTTTTCTTTGAATGCCTGTAACTTTTTTTATCCTTTAACCTATAGAGCTAAATTTTGATAGGTAACTTGTCTATAATGAAATAAATCCGCATATGAAATTTGGTTGCCCTTACTTTGTTAATTCCGGAGATATAAATTTTTTTCTAAAGAAAACACAAAATTTTCCGGGAAAACCTGGACCGATTTTCCTGGCTAACGAACTTATCCAAGCCATTTGCAAAAGGAATTTATTCACCAAATTTAATCAAAATCGGCCCATTATTTTTTGAGTTATCGGTGTGATATATATATATATATATATATATATATATATATATATATATATATATATATATATATATATATATATATATATATATATATATATATATATATAAACATATAAAAATTTAAACCGACCCCGGATATGTGTTCTGGGGGGCCTAATTAGCGGTCATTTGAAGAAATTTTTTCAAAATTCAAAAGTCGGGATCTCCCCATTAGTGAATTTTTTTAAGAAAATTCATTAAAAATTAGTTGTATACCGTCTCTATTTTAAACACTCTGTGTTATTTGGAGCGGGCGTGACAACACAGTACTTGGTTCCGAACTAGGTGGCGACACGTTCACCACTCACTTAGTGTTTTAAGACTGGCTATACGATAGCCGTGTTATTTTTGGTGCATTTTTGCTACAATTAGTATGCCGTACTGAAGAGCTCTAATGAGAGCGAAACCGGTCTACGGTTCTAATTGTTGCGAGAATGCATCTAGTCTTACATGCTTTGTCCCTATATTGGGGTAGAAATGGGCCAGGGCTAACAATTTTTTAAATTGTTAGTTAGTTGTATACCGTCTCTATTTTAAACACTCTGTGTTATTTGGAGCGGGCGTGACAACACAGTACTTGGTTCCGAACTAGGTGGCGACACGTTCACCACTCACTTAGTATTCTCTAACGTCTTGGATAAAACAAACAAGATGATTTAATATCAGATATTTTGTAAATTTATACAAATTATTTTTAATTAATTGTAAATTAAAGTAAATTAACACCAGTATCTATCTGTTTTCAAAACGGTTTATTCACATAACTGATTAACGTTATTGCACACACAAAAATTCGCATTGATTATGTTCATATTGTGTAAAATTAAATCTCATACAACTCGTAATTAATTTTATTCGCCGCCTCTCTTCATACATCGCTAACGACAATATTTAATACCGCTGTACTCCCTTGACATTTGTCGGGAACGAGTAGTAGTAGCCTTTCCGATTTTGTACGCCACATTTTTTTAATAAAGCATACATTATAAACCAGTGGGACAATAATTAATCAGGCTCTCTTATTTTGGGTATATACATTCATTCTAAACGTTTGTTATTCACTATTGCTATGCTCATTTAAAGTATGACCTAAATATAAATGTACATAAAAGATGTGAGTTGAATAGCTATTACGTTATTAAGTATAGAAACTGGGTAAATATTTGTAAAGCTAATTAAGGGTAAACATATTAATACTGCGATACAATGCAAAGAAAAAGTGTAGAATCTTGTCGAGCTAAAAATAACTTTAGATGACAGGTAAACAAACCAGCACCTTGTTAAATTATTTAAATTAGCTATAAAAAAGAAATAAACTAAGAACTCGATTAATCTAGGAACATCTAATGTTAGAAACTTGTTAAAAGCAGGAAAACTGGAAGAAGGCAGTCTCGGTGGTCCAGGGGTAAGAATATGTGCCTCTAGAGCCAAGGTTCCCGGGTTCAATTTCCAGTAGAAACGTCCAAATTATGAACAGAGGTTGTGACATTGTGTTTAACCAAGCTAAATATCTGCATGTTTGACCTTTCAGAGAGGGCGTTAAGTCGTCGGTCCCCTGTACCATGCGATGTTCGGCACATTAGGGACCCCTACTCTGCTTACAGAAAGGAAGGGATTCGGCAACATTTTCAGGATAGTGAGGTGAAATTGCTCTCTGGCATCGGGAATTGGCGATAGTCGCGGTATATACCAACGTTGAAGAAACAAAAAGGCTAGACGCAGCAAGTGCGTTATGGTAGTGAATTTCCATAAAAAAATCTCGTTTCTTTAAAATCAAATTTGTATCAAATTTGGGTACCAGTATAACCTATATAGTAGAAACAATGTATCATATTTCATCAAAACAACTTTATTGTTGGAAAATGTACAAAAAATGTCCGCAAATAAACGTAAAATGTTCCTGAAAAAACTGGTTCGATTTTCCTGGCCAAGAGCCTCTTCAAACTATTTACCCATCTACCAAGATATAATTATTCACAAAAAGCTTTTCACCGACATTTCCAAACAAAAACCCTGAATATGTGTTCTAGGGGACTTATTTCACTCTCACTTTAAGAAAATTTTTAAATTCAAAAGTCGCTTCTCTCATTAGTGTAGTTTTTCTACGAAAATAAAAACTTCTAGTGTCAATCCATCGTTGAGGAAATGTCACCTTAGGATGATTTCTAACCACTACTAGGTAATGAGGTGGTGCTCCGTCTTGCATAAACCATATTGTCCTTCTTAGATCTGAGGAGAGATAATCCAAAATGTCTTTAAGAGTATTGTGTAAAAAAATATAAATATGATCCTTCATTTAAGTTTGGAGGAAGAACATATGGTCCAAGTAGTCGGTCGCCTATTATAATGCCACACCAAATATTACATTTGAATTCATGCTGAAAATGGCTTTCTTGAACAGCATGTGGATTTTCTACTTCCCAGTAATGACTGTTTCTCCAATTAAAAACGCATCCTTTGGTTAAAGTTGCTTCATCAGTGAACAAAACATTCTTCATCAAATTTCTGTCAGTGTTATTCTTGTTCAAAATACGTTGACAGAACTGTAATAGTCGTCGAATATCTCTTTGAAGTAAATTTCGTACTGGAGTAGAGATATGGATAGAAGTTATCTTTTCTTAGAATTCTAATAATAGGTGACTGCCTTTTTTGTTTTTTTTGTATCTTTTTTTTTCTCCCTCGGGGATCGTCTGCGGCTTTGCCGCCCTGATAGCACTGCAGCCCTTGGCCTATTGTGCAGAGTTGACTGCCTTACTCCTGTTGCTACGACGGAGTTCTGGGGTCACGTTAAAAAATTATTTTCTAATAATTCTGAGATAAAAAAGTCAGAATTCTGAGATAAAAAGTCAGAATTCTGAGATAAAAGGTCAGAATTCTGAGATAAAAAGTCAGAATTCTGAGATAAAAGTCAGAATTCTGAGATAAAAAAAGTTAGAATTCTGAGATAAAAAGTCAGAATTCTGAGATAAAAAAAATAATAAGAAAAGTC
>OZ023263.1:37659769-38014769 GCA_964006375.1 Tillus elongatus | reverse complement strand
ACGGCACCCCACAGCCCCAAAATTCGATATTTCCTCATTAAAAAAGACGCGCTGCCTTCTCATAGATAAGTATGGACGTATTAACTTTAACGGAGGACCCCTAACACTATATCCGCAGATCATGAGCGACACAGTCAAGGCAGACATGATTACCCACCTCAAGACCAGCAACTAGGTCTCCAACAACCTTACTGACTGTCTGCACAGTCGAGCACTGCTTTTTAAAACCGAACTGACAGTCAGTTAACAATTCCCTACGGTCAACATACTAGTTAAGTCGTTTGTGAATTATTATCTCAAATAGCTTGCCAAACAGTGGTACAATAGAACCAGGGAGATAATTATCCAAGCAATTTACATCACCATTTTTAGCAAATCTATTACCCTGGAAATTTCAAAACAAGGTTAAATATGTGCGTCAACGGCGACAACAAATATTCCTTTATTTCCTTGACAATAATACTATTACCGTTATATATATATATATATATATATATATATATATATATATATATATATATATATATATATATATATATATAAAAGCACTTGACCTTTTAAGATAATTAATGACATCAAAAACAAAAGAGAGCTACAGGCCATCGAAATTTCAGAAATTAGCTGGCTTTGTAGCTCCAAATTTGCTTACAAATATCTAACTTTGATTTTGTAGTTCTTCAGCAGTATTTATATTTTCTCAGTGCACCCCTTTATATATGGTAGACATGTGGACGCCTGTGGTTCCCAGTTCATTTTCCTACTTTTTGAGCTTGTGTTCTTGTTTTCTGATGATCTGCCTTATATTTGCCCGACTGTACTCGTTTTGTTATAGTACCTCCTCTAAGTGTTCAAGTTCTCCTTCCAATTTGTCCCCATCTGAAATTCTTCTTATTATGTGCACAAGGGTATTTATGATTACTGATTTCTGAGCTGGATGGGAGTGAAAATAAACATCCAAGTATAGGTTTGTATTTGTCGGATATCAAAAGACTTCCTGTTCTTATGTTCCGTCTACTCTTCCGGGGACCGGCACTTACAAGAAGGCTATTCTTCCATTTGGTCCTCTCTCCATCGTAAAACTTATGTTGGCCTGAATACTATATATATATATATATATATATATATATATATATATATATATGGTGAAAATATTCGTCCAAGGTGTCATATTATAAAAGTGTCGTCCACACTATACCAAGACTGGTTTTAACACGGTCGATTCCAATGCTATTGATTTAAATCCTTCGACGAACATGTTGACCACTGCTAGTAAGAAGAGATCCCATGGTAGCTTCCTCCGTCTGTTCATATATATCTCCACTAAATGAAAAATATGTTGAATTAAACACATTGCTGACAAGCCTTGCAGGTCCCCACTTAAACTATGTTTCTCCAGGCGCCCTCACAAATGTTCTATAGCGTCCTGAATTGGTACTTGAGTCAACAAAAATTTGACATCAAAGCACATCAAAATGTCCTCCACTATGCTCTTCACTAACCTGATGTCTATCTATATGATAAGACCGCACGAGCTATAACACATTTCTGCATTCTCGACTGCCATGCTCTCATAATCGAGCCAACTACCCTTCAAGAAGCGTCCTATCTTCCTAGCATTTCAACAGGCGCTGTTTGTGCTTAGAGGTCAGTGGTCTTACGTAGAGCATGTGATACAGATCTATACGTAGTATTGAAAGTGTTTACAGAAGAATTCATTACATGCTATTGGTATGATATGCATATATAATGCTTGACAACACCCTGGCTCCTAGATATAAGCATTATTTGATACAAAGACAGAAGTCCTACTTTAGATTGTCGTGCTATTCTGGTCGTACAATATCTTCCACAACAACAAAAAACAGATCCTGCTTTAAGTACCTATATGTCCTATGTTATTAATTTCTAGTTGAGCATGCTGTCAAGAAATTATACAACATTTATTTAAACTCTATCAAATCATTAATTGAATGCTATGATATGTGATGATTGACAAAATTCTACACCCTATATAGCCCACAGCTATTACAGCTTACGTCGTGATAGAAAAACATAGCTGGTTTGTCAATTTTCTCACATAATTTAAATGTGATAAGCATGGTGATTTCTGATCTTTTGTCAGTCTTCTTCAGTCTTATAGGTTAAATGTTCTTTACAGACTGATGGCATAACTTATGTAGAACAGGATCGATGCATTATTGTAGAAACCTTACAAAGTTGTTAAATCATATTAGTGTTTTCCTATTGCTATTAGAACAAGCGGCGTACACATTGATTATGTTGATGACGATCATTATCCTGCTAGTTCAAGGTCAGCGACGATCTCATAATCACATATATGAGCTTCTAGCTATATGTGTGTGTAGAGATTGATTATATGCTTACCTTATATGCATGCTGTAGGTTCTATATACAAATTCACTTTGATCTCCTGTGGAAAACTTTTACTAACATTCAATATTCAACCTAGATTTCATACAAGAGTATTACATATAATCAGGTTCATTTAGGCTTATTGTTCACATGGTTGCCAAATATTAGCTTTTTCTCTTAATCACATTACGTGTTTTGATCAAAATAACAGAAACTCATGGTGAAACCTCATAGGATATACTTTAAGCTTAGAGGCAGTTATCTTATGCTTATTTAGAGTGGTCATGAGACCGAAACATGGATGAGCTGCAAAAGTACGTATACCTATTCTGTGAGGTCTTAGCCATCCATTTTATTATTTTCTATATAACTAAAGCAGCAAGGAAAAAAGCATCAGATTTTAACAGTAAATGGATGAATGTGAATAATGTCGTTGAAAATTGTTGAATTTTGATGATTTAGAAAGTGAGAGAGGCGTACGTAATAGACGCAGGCTTTGAAGAGTGAACGGGGGCGATCGAGCGGGGAGGAGCGATACGGGGGCCCGATGAAGCAGTTTTTTTTTAGAACGGCGCAGGAAGAGAACGGAAAGCTGCAGGATTAAACGGACCGCCCGGAACGTATAGGGGCGAATTTTATCGGGGCAAAATTTTTTTGGCAATGTTAGGGTGGAAAAAATTGGCGAAACAAGAGCAAAAACCGGATTTCTGACATAAAAAGCTCCGATGGAGGGGTCTCTATCTCTTCTAAAGATACGGCACTGCGAAACGCGCCATTACCAAAAACGGAATCTCCAGAAAATTCTACATCGAGTAGGCCAGTTTTTATTCTTTTAGAGTCGACGGGAAATATTTTATTAAACATCAAAGTTGAAGAACTTTATGAAGAGTGGCTGCCTGAAATTAGTCCACCAACAACAAACCACGTCAGGGGATTTTTTTTTACTGAGAGGGTATAACAATTATTTGCTCAAACGTCAAAATTTGCGACACTTTGCACGCTAATCACGGCGTGTATGTTACGTCCGGAGTTAATTTAGTGCCCGAATAACCTCGATTGACTATTAGAGATTACGTTTCTATCCACCGATTGGGTCAATTGATTGAATTTGTTAATAAAAAACCGTTTTTAAATTGATCCTTTTCACCTATTATTTACGTCGACAAGGTCATTTACAATAATTATTGGCTGACGTCCATATATTTGAGGAATGTCATATTATTTTTATAAAGCATTTTCAGGCAAGAAGATCGTAAATACTTTTTGCAACATGTTACTATCTGTTTGTGTAAGCGTCTCCGTGGCCGTGCGGGAAAGTCGATGACATTCCAATACGGACTCGGGGGTCGACGGTTCGAGACTCACCGGCGGCGGATGATTTTTTAAATCACTGTCGTCGTTGAGATCGAGCTCAAGGTGGAGAGTAGGTTAGTTTACATGAGCAAAAAGAGTCAGCAATGGCCTCATTGCCAGTAAGCATCTTACCTTTACCTTTTTATCTGTTTGTGTGAGGGTAATTATTTATCAAGTGATTATTAATGCGGTTGTAAGTAAACTCAGCTTTCTGTATGTAATATAATATAGTTTAATGTGTAAAAATAATCCGATTTTTACATAGTAATGTTTTGAAAAACTTTATCTCTAATTTTTACGGGTTTGCCATATATTACTTTATTCTAAATAGTTTTTTAAACGTTCATATCGTATTGATTACATTAACTCTTTGAAGTTAATTTTAATGGGAAAATGCTTTAAAAAAATATACTTCTTAAGTGACCTGTCACATTTTTTGTGGTCTACCCTCTAATGAATGCATCTTTTATCACATTTATGTAATTGTGTAACTGCGGATGTTCCGTTGTTATTTTCGGCACCTTTTTTGCCACACGCACGTGCCGACTATGGACACCAAAACACAGCTGGGCACGTCAAGCAATGATGATCAACTCGAAGATGTCACCCTGGAGATTTACGTTCCCGAACGGCGTCTGATTGGCTAGAGAGGCCGCCTACCCCTTCTCGACCCCGAAGCGAATCGAGACTTCGGAATTAAGAACTCTGCAAGAGCAGTGTTGTTCCTGCTGGCACGATCGTGCCAGATTTAGCACTATGTCTTCAGATTTGGCACTCTAGCACCCCTTTACACTTTTCTGGCACATTTTAATTTTTTAAAGCTACGCGCCATTCTCAAGTCAGACACGGATATAAAGCCTTAAAACGTACAGTTACTCTTAAATTTGGTTCCAATTAAATCTGGGGATATTTTAGCACTCAAACCGTAAATTTAGCACCGAAACGTCCCTAAATTCAGCACTTATAATCTCATGACAGGAACAACACTGTGCAAGAGCCCCATTTCATCGATGATCGTTCTATGGTGCAGTTCACACTAATCAGTTCGAGTCCTTCGTTGTCCCCTGGGCATTGGGCGCAGACAGGCCCGTAGCAGCCACGTGACCTTCTGAAAGGTGTTGTAAACCAACGTGGACCATATGGCGAGGCCGTGCCTCGATCCCATTTAAGTGCTACAAACTGCAGCTACCAGAGCATGAGGCTGCTCCTTATTTTCCATCTGTGCAACAAGTCATTTACTTTGCGAAGAAGGGAGGTTCCCGAAACACATCGAGCTGCCCATCAACGACGTCCCCGGCAAGAAAAGGTATTTTGTGTGTATTACACCGCTTCTGTTTATTATTGTCTGTGTAATTTTGCCCATTGTGCAATAAATTCATTTAATTAACCTGAGTTAATGTTTTCTTTACCATGTAATTCCTGATGTACATGCAACCGGTCAATCACACGTAATCAATTAGAGCTATCGAAGAACGTAACGAATCAACGCTACAGCGGATATGCATGTAAATCGAATCTTTAACTCTACATACGCGGCGGCTACCACTTTCCATTTTCAATAGCCTAATTTTGTAATTTAATGCAAAATTCGAAGGCCTATTCCCAAATGCAGTTTGTTTTTCTCCTTCTTTGTACAAAGATAATTCGATTAAGCTGAGCAAACTGGCTATCCGGTAGGAACAGTTTGTCAACAAAATGTTAAATAATATTTATATATATATATATATATATATATATATATATATATATATATATATATATATATATATATATATATATATATATATATATATATATATATATGCAGCAAGTGCGTTGTGGTAGAGTATGGTGGAATTTATCAAATAAAACGGAAAACTTAAAAATAACATCATGACGCAGCAAGTGCGTTACGGTAATAAACAATATAATTAATACATATTATGAAAGGAATACTGACGCAGCAAGTGCGTCACGGTAATGAACAATAATATAATTAATACATATTATGGAAGAAATCTTGACGCAGCAAGTGCGGCACGGAAATGAACAATAATATATTTAATACATATTATGAAATAAATACTGACGCAGCAAGTGCGTCACGTGAATGTAGATCTATGCAAAAAGGTTGATCCATGAGGAAATGGAGATCCACGAGAAAAGGTAGATTCATGCGCAAAGGTAGATCCATGCACAAAAGTAGTTCCATGTGCAAAGGGAGATTCACGCGCAGAGGTGGATCCTTTCGCAAAGGTGGATCTATGCGGAAACGTAGATTCACGAAAAAAGGTGGATCCATGCGGAAAGGTAGATCCAAGCGCAAAAGTAGATCCATGCGAAAAGGTAGATTCAAGCGCAAAAGTAGATCCATGCGAAAAGGTGGATCCATGCGCAAAGGTAGATCCATTCGCAAAGGGAGATTCATGCGCCCACTAGTATTTACTGTTTCAGTTGTCCTCTTTTAAGAGACAACTGAAACAGGGAACAAAATAATAAAACGCTTGGCTAAGACCTCAACCAAGTTTATAAAATTAATCGACCGATTTTCATAAACTCGGCAGGTACCTTCCTGTTGTAAGTGGCTTGGAAAACTTCGTTGGCCAGGAAACTCTGGACAGGTTTCCCGAGAAAATTTTGGAATTTCCTTCAGAAAAAAAAATTATCTCTGAAAATAATAAAGCTATGGTAATCAAATTTGGTAAGTGGGTTTACCTTATAAATACTAAACCATATGCCAAAATTTAAACCTATATTTCACAAGAAAAAAAGTTATCAGCGTTTTATTGAAAAAATGTTCTGGTGTCAGATAATTTCTATCGAAATTCACTACCATAACGCAACTGCTGCGTCCAGACTTTTATTATATGTACATTAAATTAGGTTTATTGTGAGTGGGCTATTCCAGTCCCTCCACCGCGACCTTAGGTCTATTGTGGCTGACGTCTAATTATTTACATTTCACCCATCAATTCCAGCTCCCTGCAGGAGTTGATCTTTTCTTGAGGGTGACAGTTTGTTTGGCAGGTATACTGCCATCTGAGTGAAGTCGCTTGCCCGTTTCGAAGCTCAAAGACAGATAACCTCTCTCCGAGTTCGTCTGAACCCGACATCCTTCAGTGTTTGCCTCGAGGCGGTATCATGAAGTCCCGCTCTCGAGCAGAATCCAATCTCCAGTTGTAATCCACCCCTAGAGATTTCAGCTAACACCCCCCCCCCCCCCGGGGCTCGTCTAACCCCGACACCCAACAGTGTTATACTCAAGGCAACATCCCATCGAGTCCCACTCCCGAGCATCACCCAAGCGAGGCCGTCCGTCCGTTTCGTTGCACACAGTGTGGGCCTCAAACTCCGGGTGAGTAGGTAATGCGGCACTTTGAGCAGACAGTGACGTCACAGGAAGTGACGTCACGGCGCCGGCGCCACGCCCTGGCGCCGGCGCCACGCCCTGGCGCCGGCGCCACGCCCTGGCGCCTGCCCTGGCGCCGGCGCCTGCACTGGCGCCTGCCCTGGCGCCTGCCCCGGCGCCTGCCCCGGTCCCGGCGCCTAGCCACGCCCCCGGCCCAGGCGCCAGCCCCGGCGCCTGTCCCGGCGCCCAGCCACGCCCTGGGCCAGACAGTCACATCCGTGTTATTCTGCATTCTAAGGTCATTGACCTGTCTAGGAAACTGTGACGTCACACGACTTGGGCCAGACAGTCACATGCAAACATTTCAAAGTGTCTAACCTATTACTTCAAATTATTATATTTTGAAAAAAACCATTTGGTGCAGGTGAGTTTCGAACCCGGGGCATTCAGATGGGAGGCAACGATGCTACCCGTTGAGCTAAGCAGACGCTTATTAATTTATTGTTTTAGGTTGGTATATATATATACGACTACAAACAAACCATACATGTAACATAATTAAAGTTTATTATTAGACAAATGGATGATTTACAAAATAATGTTTAATATTAGAGGCGGAACCAAAACGGAAGAACCAAAATGGCGGAATGAAAGATGGAAGCCTGTGATACCTTAAGCTGACATTATAAAAATGGCGGCTTTCTTTCTTAAAGAGAAGGAAGTTCAGAAACAAAATAGACAACAGGTTCAACCGTGAGATGTACGATGGAACCAATACATGCACGGTGTTAAGGAGGCCAAATCAAATTGGAATATACAATAAAATGGCCACTTCCGGTCTAAACTTTAAATCGTTATATCTTTTGAAGGACAAGTGATAGAAATGAACTGACTTTAAAAAATGTATGTTTCATAACAAGGTCTACAAGAAACTGAGATAAAAAACTTTAAACCCTTATCGCGGAAGATCCGTGAGACGTACGCAGGAACCAATACATGCACGGTATTAAGGAGGCCAAATCAAATTGGAATATACAATAAAATGGCCACTTCCGGTCTAAACTTTAAATCGTTATATCTTTTCAACGACAAGTGATAGAAATGAACTGACTTTAAAAATATATCGTTTCATAACAAGCTCTACAAGAAAATGAGATAAAAAACTTTAAACCCTTATCGCGGAAGATCCGTGAGATGTACGATGGAACCAACACATGCACGGTGTTAAGGAGGCCAAATCAAATTGGGATATACAATAAAATGGCCACTTCCGGTCTAAACTTTAAATCGTTATATCTTTTCAACGACAAGTGATAGAAAGGAACCGACTTCAAAAATGTATGTTTCGTAACAAGCTCTACAAGAAAATGAGATAAAAAACTTTAAACCCTTATCGCGGAAGATCCGTGAGATGTACGAGAGAACCAACACATGCACGGTGTTAAGGAGGCCAAATCAAATTGGAATATACAATAAAATGGCCACTTCCGGTCTAAACTTTAAATCCTTGTATCTTTTCAACGACAAGTGATAGAAAGGAACTATCTTCAGAAATGTATGTTTCGTAACAAGATCTACAAGAAACTGAGATAAAAAACTTTAAACCCTTATCGCGGAAGATCCGTGAGATGTACGCTGGAACCAATACATGCACGGTGTTAAGGAGGCCAAATCAAATTGGAATATACAATAAAATGGCCACTTCCGGTCTAAAACTTTAAATCGTTATATCTTTTCAATGGAAAGTGATAGAAAGGAACCGACTTCAAAAATGTATGTTTCGTAACAAGGTCTACAAGAAACTGAGATAAAAAACTTCAAACCCTTATCGCGGAAGATCCGTGAGATGTACGATAGAATCAATACATACACGCTGTTCAGCAAAGCAAACTCTATAAGCATATTCAATAAAAATGTTACTTCCGGTAGACACTTCCGGTATAGCTATTCTTAGAGCTACATACATGTGTGACACATCAAAATAATCGTCTTGTTGAACAGAAGAAATATAATATTTAAGTAAGTTAGAACAAGCTGTATTAACACCTAAAACCAACACACACTCTCTTGTACAGGCTGATTACCCTGCCATCCAATTGTTAGTAAGGTTATGTTTGTATTTGTTATTTGAATACAAACAGACATAATAAGAAGAGTGTACTTACATACAGCAAGACACGTCATCCTTGTTTCACGACTTAACACATACTGAACAAGTGTCTCTCTCTCTTGTATTGAGGAAACAAACTGATGTAAGAGAGAGGGGGTCTTACAAAGGATAAACAACGTTTTTTACAGTTGTTAACCTTACAGAAAGGGGTTAATAAAAATGCAACAAAATAAAAATAAAACAACTGATTTACATACAATAAAAATTTATTAGGATTAATTAAGTTGTACATATTGATACATAAATGACATACATAAATGACATACTATTATTACATAATGGCTCTAACGATACCCGTTAGAGGTTTATATTCCATTACACTGTCATGAATAACCAGACAATAAACACGAGTATTTTTTGGGAAGTTGGCGTGACTCATAAACTCCACCTTAATGTCCACCGTTGAAGACTTGATTGACTCGTTCTGGTACTGACAGTCAATCACAAATAGAGCTCTGTCTTTAAACTCGTCATAATTCAAGATAGGCTCCGACATGTTTTTATAACAGAAGCTTTTTTGAAAATCTGTATACATGTTATAGGCTTCTGCATATTTCGATTTCTCAAAATCCATATTCATAGATTCATAAGGGTAGCATTCTGAATTTAGAAACACTCTGAGGTCCAACATACCAATGTTATCGAAATAGTCTGACCTCTTCTTCACGTTATCCTTACGATCTGTTTGAAATGCTATAATCACATATCGAGGTCTTTCCAAGTTGGTTGCAGTTTTAACAGCCCACACATCTCTGTTGATATCTCTGAGTGCTGGTAACTCGTATATGTCCCATTTACGGTATGCGAGAAATATAGAGGTGTCTTTGGCTATTTTATCCATCAGTTCCAATTTCATTTTATCATTGGGAAATACATGTTTTACCTTTAAAAACATATTGGTTACGGTAATTTTTGCTCGTGCCGTACCAGTGCTGTAATAGCCGTTGGAATCGTTTCGACTTCTTGTAAAGCGGAAAGTATGTTTGCCACAGAGAACTCCTTTGAAATGATGAAAGAAACTGAAGAGGAACCAGACAGGTATGAGCATGTGAAACTTGTTATCATTTAAGGTGATGTGCTCCGACGACACATTCAGACCAGCGTTGCTAAGAGATTGGGCTTCATTCTTACTGAACGATAGCAGACTTTTGATGATGGTTGTGGTGTATGGGTCTCGCACTCGTTCCACTTCCTTGTTATTTAACTCATAGGTCATTGATTCAAACAGAGCTGCTCCTCCATTATTTGACAGATAACAAGCACCAGTGGCATTTTGGATTGCTACAGGTTCCAGAGCACCTTCGATTATTAGAGCTGACTCGGCCAGACATACGAACGCATCTTGTTGGTTGATGGCTATTTCAATTTCATCGCTGTTACCAAACGATTTAGTTGGTGAATAGTAAGAACGCAGCTCTTCTCGATCGATGCCATCATCAAACACGGGTTCTTTGAATATTTCTAGTTTTGACGACATGATAACCCAGGCTTTGCAGGAACTCAATATTATCGGGACGAAGCGTACCCTTTGACGTGTCTGACTCAACTGAATTTGATGTGGTAGATGCACTTGATTTTATATCCTTGAAGACCAACATACTAAGCAACTTTTATAAGTTTTAAGCGAACAGACACCTCTTCACCTTGAAAGTTGACAGGAACTGAATCTTGGTCGACGATGTCGATGCTTATATTGGAAATCTCTTGCTTGTTCACCGGCAAGTAAATTAAATTGTTAGGTTCTATGTCGATTGCGTAGCCAGGATCAACCATCGGAGCAAACTCATACAGCGTATGTGAGGGTTGTCCGTTATAATAGGAACCAGACACAATATTGGTTTCGATGCGAATCTGTCTAACATCCACTATATCAACAGGTAAATCAGATTCATAAAAGGTGTCCGGCTGAAGAACTTGTTTTGAAAAGCCCAACATTCGCCCAATCGAACCATCAAATTCAAAACTGACATTTGTATAACACTTTAGTCTGCATTTGATGGTGTTCGGATTAGGTCTCAGAAGCAGAGCCTGTTGCTTTTGTTCGTGTGTTGCTGTAGCACCAACAAGTTCATTTTGAAGTAACTCTTCCAAGTGTGTTATTTCATAAGCACCGGTGGGTATCGTGATGGTTCGCCAACCGGTTCCTTCTTTTACATGAAATTTGTTTTTACCTTCATAGATGTTGGGTATGTTGTTGTAGGTGTGAAAGCCTATCAAGGCAACAGCATAATTACCATCCAAAACAATTGGTGGATGGTAGTCTGACGACAGATGGGAGCTGCGGTCTTTCAACACAAAGGTGTGCGCCATGACTGATACACACAGGCTACTGTTTAAGGCTTTTATTTAAAAATTTTAAACATAAGTGACCACAATTATAAGTATTATATTTCTGATACACATCATGATTGTACATTAAAGTAGAGTTTTTAAGGTAACGCTGCAGCTCAACTGGTGGTTTCAAGTTTCCATATGAGTCAAAGTACACGGCTGTGTCACCACGTTTCTTAACTGCAACCCAATGACTGCCAGGTTCCTTGTTTGTTTGCAAATTCATGATAAGTGATTCATTCTTGCGTGGCCCATTCGATGGCAAAGTATCTCGCATGTATACACCTCTAAAATATGGAATTTTCATTTTACCAGCAAATTTCACAAGGTCTTCATTTGTTAGAGGTCTTGCTGGTAAACATCTTACTCGTTTTTTGGTTTCTGCAGATACAACCCATAACCGGAGCGCTGTTTCTTGAGATACATGCCTGTGCCCAGTCTCTTGCATTTTGGCTTAAATTTCAAGCCACTCCCTCTCCTACCCATCGCGATGGCTTCCATTGTTTTGTTGTGCCGTTCTTCCTCCTCTAGTTTCTGTTTCGCAGACTTGGCATCGTTCACGGCTTTGGCAATACCTGCAGCACCACCACCCAGAGCTCCTAGTGCTGACAGCCCACCAAATATCAGAGGCAACAGCGGAAGGAAGCCTCCACTTTTAGGTATTGGAATAACTCGAGGTTTCTGCACATTCTTACGCCCACCAATGTTTCTAACGATTGTATGAGCTATATCAAATACGGCGTTCGCTGTTGGAATAAGATTTCTATCTTTTATAACTTCCTCAATCAGACTTAGTATGTTTTTAAAGGGAACCTTCTTCTTTGGCTTCGAGTTGATTACATAAAACCCCTCATTAAGTTTTCTGTTAACTTTCATGGTGTTTGTAACGCCCCGCAACGTTTCAGCAAAACCTGTATCTGTCTTTGTTAATAACAGCCCTCACTCTGTGACACCAACATGCATACTGACTGGGTGTCTCACTTGCATTCATATATATACACACCCAAATAAAATATAGTTTAGTTTAAGTTAAGATGCGTACCAGCAAACACGCTTCTGCCTTACCCATTACAAATATAGACGATGTTGTTACGGACACAGCTCAACAACAACTGAGGCATGGTCCTCTCTTTCCAAACACCGTTCGCTGTATCATATGTGGTCCCAGTGGGTGTGGTAAAACTAATGTCATGCTGAGTTTGTTGTTTGAAGCAAACGGTTTAAAATTTGATAACGTGTATGTGTATTCAAAGTCTCTGTATCAACCGAAATACAAGATGTTAAAGGAGGTGATGAATGCCACAAAAGGTGTTGGTTACTATCCTTATCGAGAAAACGATGAAATATTAGATCCGGAAGATGCCAAGGACAACTCTGTGTTTATATTTGATGATGTAGCTTGTGACAAACAAGATAAAATAAGAGCATACTTCAGTATGGGCAGACATAAGAATATTGGTTCATTCTATCTCTGTCAAACATATACACGAATACCCAAACATCTGGTACGTGACAACACCAATGTTATTGTGTTATTCAAGCAAGATGAAACCAATTTAAAACATGTGTACGACGATCATGTGACCACCGATATGGACTTTAAACAATTTAAAACTATCTGCCACCAATGCTGGAAAGATAATAAGTATGGTGTGTTGGTGATTGTGAAGGAAAACGATGTACACAAAGGTCGATATAGAAAAGGATTCGATAGATATATATTATTCTAACAAACGATGATAGACAGGACAGTCAGCTGTCTAACACAGGTGTCTAACACAGATGTCATACAAGTGTCTAACACAGCTGTCATACAGCTGTCATACAGCTGTCTAACACAGCTGTCTAACACAGCTGTCTAACACAGCTGTCTAACACAGCTGTCTAACACAGCTGTCTAACACAGCTGTCTAACACAGCTGTCTAACACAGCTGTCTAACAAGACAGCCAGACATCGTGATAAATAAGAAGGCATGTACCATGAAGGAGTCAGTATATGTTAAACCACCACACAACCTGTATCGCTCAAACAAATTATTAGACCAGCTGGTAATACCGACCAGTTGTAGCACAATGGAAGTGTTGGGTAAGGAAGAGCGAAAAGTTAAGAAAAGGATTTTACAACTTGCTGACAATATTCGAAAAAAACATTTAATGCTTAAACTTAACAGAGCCGAGAATGATGATGCTCTGCAACGTTTATATAAACCACTTGTTGAGCCCCTAAGTGAAATATCTAAAAACACAGCAGCACAGCAGCAGCAGCAGCCCCAGCAACAACCAAAGGCTGAACAAATCAAAGAAGAAGTGGTACCAGAAACGAAACCCCAAGTACAGTTCCTTAAAGACCATGAAGTTTTTGAAGCTGAACCTAGGGAAGAGGCTGAGGAGACAAGTTCCGATGAGGATATCCCAACATTTGAAGAGCTTGAGGCAGATCTACAAACTGTCACATCCAACCCTGCATATCAAGAATTTTTGGAGCAATATCCTGAACGAGTTCGATATTATGTAGACAAGTATTTTACTGAACCACCAAGGCTCGCTACCATTGATCAAACGTATGGTGCTCGCTACGCTAAAGATACCGGTAGCTGGAGTCTTGGCAATAAACACTTGGATTTTACTGATAATGACATTCGACTAGGTCAACGGAGATATCCGCAAACACAAGGTCTGCTAGAATTGATATTTATGAAAACACCTAGAGGGTATACCTATGACGATCTTCAACACTATAGAGATATTCTAGAAGCAACTAGTGTGCATAAAATGAACTATGATCCTAACGCACGAACCAAGGGTTGTTCCTCTGAAAAGTACCTGACTCTAATAAAACCGGTGATAAATCCACGAGGTCGTAGATCCTCAACTCCTCAAGGTTTTGGTTACGACACACATCATAACGCAGAACAAAAAACTGAACCTAGAGCTCAGAATGTAAGCAGCAACACTAACAACTATATGCTACAAAATAACAAACAAATAGAATATGTCTATTGGGATGACATAAATGAGCTGGTTGATAGACTTAGACTTTTAGTAGCTTCCCAGGCTGCTGGTAATAATGCTCATAACAATGAAATTCAGTCAATCATTGAAGAACTGAAGGAGGTTGGTGTTATCGCCTAGTATACCTACATATATCAAAGATATACCTACCTTAGTGCTTAGTATAAAAATGTCTATCGATAAGTTCGGACGTTCCCAATCCAATAAAGGTTCTAAGTTTAAAATTATTGAAAGAGAGATTTTCCCAAGAACTACTAGTGGTGATTTTGATTTGCAAAGCCATAGATTGTGTAACATAGCTGATCCAGTCGATGCAACAGATGGTGTAAATAAAAAATTTGTTGATGTATGGATAGACGACTATCAGAAGAACAAAGATGAGGTAACACAAAGAATCATTGCCATACTACTTGAAGCTGTACACAAACCTGAGTTGGAAGATTTAAAAAACGAATTTGAAAATAAATTGAAAATTTTAGCTAAGAACATAACTGCTCAAGTTTTAAAAGATGTTGATGTATTAAAGAATAATAAGCTAAAGAATAAGCTGGGAGAAATAGACAGCAAACTAAAAGATTTACATGATAAGTGGATACTTTTAAATCCAACATCGCCATGAAACAAACAGACATCTATCTGGTTGAACGCATCTTGAGGAAGAAAGGCAAGCAGCTCTATGTAAAATGGCTGGGTTTTGATAAATCTCAGAATTCTTGGATAAATTCAGATGATGTTAAATAAGCTTATATATTTAATGTATTAATGTACTTAGAATAAAATAAAAGTCTTTATTAAAATAATGTTATTTTATTTTTTCATCTGGTTACATACAATTAAGCTAAGTGAACAATTACAATTTATATCGTAAATCAATAATATCCTGAATAAACTTCTCCTGAGGTACATCTGCTATCTGTAGATCGTTTCTCTTCGCCTTGAGGTATTCGACTTCGGTCTTTATTCTGTTAAAGAGATTTACAGAATTTGGATCATACAACATGTTTAAAACTACTTCGGAATCAGGGTGTTTATTTTTAAAGTTCTTGACAGCTCTTTTAAAACTTTTCTTCTGAGTCCTTACAGCATGATATGGATAGGTAGTATCCTTCTCATTTCTTGAAAGCAAACCAAAAACACAAAGTTTTCCAGGGTTGCTTGGTTTTGGAGATATATCTTCTAAATGTTCTGTGATTTTAGCATTTGTTTCTCGCATACGCTGCACTTCATCATCTATCTCCATTAATTTCACTTCAATTTCTTTGAGGTTATCCTTGTATTTTTGATTAAATTCACTTACGAAAAAATCAAAAATAATTTGGTTGCACTTTTCATAGAAACTATTGGATATCCAACAAGCCAAATTTAATATCAAATCTTTACAGACATATGTACCAGATATCAAGTTGTTTTCAGTCTGTGTTCCACCAAAGTCCACCAAGTATGTAGCGGTTGTAGGTGTTAGTTGAGATGTTGCTTCCAGCACATCTAGGGGGCCGGAATTCCGGCCCCCTAGATGTGACTCTAAGTGGACATCTTCGGTTGAAATATTAAGGTAATCGGTATTCTGGCTACCTAAATGTTTCTTCGCCTGACCGTTGTAATAGGTAATCAACTCTTTAGTTTTCTTATTTTCCAACCAATGTCTGAATCTTTTCTCACCATCTTTACACAGCTTAGTCGCATTAAAATAACCAGTGTTTTTATCAATAATTAATTGAAAGTCTGCAAATAAACCATACCAGAAGTTGTCTTTAATTTGCTGGTAGCACACATCATTTAATGTAGCCATTTTAAACACACTACTGAGCACTTGGATACGTTAGAGTTAACTGAAGCACGTCTTACCTCTACGATAACTAAATTTTGAATGAGTTTAACAGTGTGTAGTGAACAATTTACATGGATGATGTCATCCTTTCGGTTTGTACTAGACAAGCTCAAACACGAGTAATGGGGGTGATTGAACAGATATAACACAAGATAACATTCACCAAAGTCATCAACTGACACGTTATTTACCCTAAGCGGGCCTCTCTCTTGCGTATATTAAACAGATACACAGACAAGTTCAAACACAAATAATGGGGTGATGTCATTCAACGGAAATTACACTAGATAACAACCGTACAGACAAAACTCAATAGTTCATTTCTATCACTTTCCGCTGAAAAGATACAAGGATTTAAAGTTTAGACCGGAAGTGGCCATTTTATTGTATATTCCAATTTGATTTGGCCTCCTTAACACCGTGCATGTATTGGTTCTCTCGTACATCTCACGGATCTTCCGCGATAAGGGTTTAAAGTTTTTTATCTCATTTTCTTGTAGACCTTGTTATGAAACGATATATTTTTAAAGTCGGTTCATTTCTATCACTTGTCGTTGAAAAGATACAAGGATTTAAAGTTTAGACCGGAAGTGGCCATTTTATTGTATATTCCAATTTGATTTGGCCTCCTTAACACCGTGCATGTGTTGGTTCCAGCGTACATCTCACGGATCTTCCGAGTCTTCGACCAATACCATTATTCTCGCTTATCAACCTTCACTCTCATTTGTCGGCAATACCATTATTCTCGCTTATCAACCTCACTCTCATTTGTCGGCTAGGTTGGGGTGACGTATCTTTAAATAATGGAGTCTTCAACCATCTTTATCAACAAAAGGCGCCATCTTTAAGAACGAAAGCCGCCATTCTTTATCAGCGAAAGCCGCCATTTTTATAATGTCAGGGATGTCAGCTTAAGGTATCACAGGCTTCCATCTTTCATTCCGCCATTTTTCGCCATTTTGGTTCCTCCGTTTTGGTTCAGCAGCCTCTAATATTAAACATTATTTTGTAAATCATCCATTTGTCTAATAATAAACTTTAATTATGTTACATGTATGGTTTGTTTGTAGTCGTATATATATATATACCAACCTAAAACAATAAATTAATAAGCGTCTGCTTAGCTCAACGGGTAGCATCGTTGCCTCCCATCTGAATGCCCCGGGTTCGAAACTCACCTGCTCCAAATGGTTTTTTTCAAAATATAATAATTTGAAGTAATAGGTTAGACACTTTTGAAATGTTTGCATGTGACTGTCTGGCCCAAGTCGTGTGACGTCACAGTTTCCTAGACAGGTCAATGACCTTAGGAATAACACGGATGTGACTGTCTGGCCCAGGGCGTGGCTGGGCGCCGGCGCCGGGGCTTGGCGCCGGGGCGTGGCTAGGCGCCGGGGCCGGGGCAGGCGCCGGGGCAGGCGCCGGGGCAGGCGCCGGCGCCAGGGCGTGGCTAGGCGCCGGCGCCAGGGTAGGCGCCAGGGGCGTGGCGCCGGCGCCAGGGCGTGGCGCCGGCGCCAGGGCGTGGCGCCGGCGCCGTGACGTCACTTCCTGTGACGTCACTGTCTGCTCAAAGTGCCGCATTACCTACTCGGGTGTACACCACCCATCAGAGATCACAGCCCCTTCCGGGTCGTCTCGACATACGACACCCGCCAGCGTTCAACCCATGGCGGTATCATCTGGAACCCCGCTCCCGAGTAACAACCAAGCGAGGCCAATTGTCCATCTCCAGGCCTGCAGTGGAGGCGTCAAAATACGGGTGCATATCACTCCCCAGAGATATCGGCCTCCCTTTAGGCTCATCTGTACCAGACTCGCGCCAGTATTTCATTGACTCGAAGCGGTACCATGAAGTCCCGCCCTCGAGCAACATCCCAGAGGGGTAGTTAGCCCGTTTCGAAGCTCACAGAGTAGGCTTAAGTCTCCAGGTGTAATCCACCCCTAGAGATCTCCGGGTTCGTCTAGACCCGATACCCACCAGCGTTGCTTACATTTCACTCAACATATCAAGCTTCCTACAGGAGACGATATATGTGAGGTGAAACTTTGACGTATCGACGGTTTGAAGGCAAGGCCCTAAGCCACACTTTTACTTAAATTGAGATATTTATACCACGAATCATCATTTTTACTACCTTTAGACATAAAATGGTATTTAAAATTAGCATAAATTGTACTTAAAAAAACTATTCATATAGATAGTTATTATGTAAAAAATCGGAACCCTTTTCTTTTTTAGCAAGCTCTGAATTTAAATTTCCTTCTTTCTGAAAAAAATTACTTCTGTGGCTTAGTTTTGCCGTTATACAATCGATATGTACTGCCATCTGAGCGAAGTCCGTTTCAAAGCTCAAAGAGAGATAACCTCTCTCCGAGTTTGTCTGCACCAGACATCCGTCAGTGTTTGACTCGAGGAAGTATCATGAAGTCCCCGTCCGAGCAGCATCCAAGTGACGTCGTTTGCCCGTTTCGAAGCCCACAGAAGAGGCCTCAATCTCTAGTTGTAATCCACCCCTTAAGATCTCAGCTTTCCTTCGGGTTCGTCTACACTCGACACCCACCAGTGCTGGACTCAAGGCGACATCCCTTCGAGTCCCGCTCCCGAGCATCACCCAAGTGAGGCCGTCCGTCCGTTTCGAAGCACACAGTGGGGGTCTCAAACTTCGGGTGTATACCACTCATCAGAGATATCAACCCCCTCCGGGTCGTCTGGACACACGACACCCGCCAGCACTCAACCCAAGGCGGTATCATCTGGAAACCCGCTCCCGAGTAACAACTAGGCGAGGTCATTTGTCTATTTCTAAGCCCAAAGTGGAGACCTCAAAATCCGGATGCACATCACTAACCAGAGATATTCGCCTCCCTCCAGGCCCACCCCGCCATTGTTTAATTCCGATTAGTCGCCTCTTACGACAGGTAGTTACTTGGGCCTATTCTTTTAGTTAGTTCCCGGATCTACAGGGAACAATATTTATTAATTAATAGTCCAAAATAAAGTAGTTGTTAGGATTTATATCAATTTATGTTGAAAATCAAATTTATTTCTATAGTTCAACATATACCTGCTTTGATTTAAACTACTTTGGAAAATTGAAGACCATGCTTACCTGCAAGAAAAAAAAACATTAGATTCTAGACATACTAATAAACAACTACATTTTGAATTTAAGGTAACAATAAAATAAAATAAAATTCTAATGTAGCAAGTGTAGCGAATCATTAAAAAAATCCAAATTCTATGAACTCGATTTTACATTAAGTTAAGAATTTTTATTTTGGTAAATTTTAAAGCATGTGTAAAGGTAAGATTTGAAGCGAATTTTATCAAAATAGCTTTTGTTCAAAAATTACATTTTTTAAATAAAAACTTAAAATTTTACAATACAGTTATTAGACCTGACGATACTACATGGCCCAGATTTGTTTTTAGCTAGGAGCGTTAGAATTTCGAAATAATTTCCAGCCGTTTCTCTTGCTTGCTTCACTCATAGGGATTTTCCCCCAAACCTCTAGGGCGCGCGCGTGCGCGTGTGTGTGTGTGTGTGTGTTTGTGATGCAATGATTATGACAACGTGTGTGAGAATAGTCCTCTATTCTTGCTACCGCTCAGATTGTGGCAACTTTTTGGGGTTGCCACAGATGGAAATCATCGAATGATATGGATTCCTCGAAAAAAGTGTATGCGTCATGATTTTTCATCGCACCACGGACGTGTAGAAACATTCAGAAGGTGATTTCATCAATTCCTTGAGAAATACTTCGCAGTTTCATATTTTTTGTGTGAGTTCTCATTTATATGTGCATACATGTAATAAACCGACTTGTGACTACTCAGAAAAGACTAATTCCAGCGCACCCTTCAGTATACACTTTAAAGCTTATTTAAAACAAATTTGACGCCGTCGGATAATTCTAGCTTGTATCGCAATAAACAGTGACTCTAAGTTTATTTTAAAGCGATGCCGAGAATGTTGTAAATAGAAACCAGATGTTTTCAGAGCCCAGTGTACTAACTAAGGGAACAGCAAGGATTTCTTATAGTTAACTCGGACATGCACATTCATGGTTTTTCCTTAGTTATAATATATGTATATACGGTAAATAATCCGTTGTAATATAATCAAAATTATGAAAATAATCACAAAAAATTTAGATGTCTAATTATATATTTACAATTGCTGTACACATACACAATTTATATTTAGCTTCCAAACTTTGACAAGGTCAATGTAATTTTGACATTTTTAAAATAACCACTTCGTTTTCAACCACCTACATTATTTATTGTATTATATTGCCTATACCTAACGACTATAGTTTGGAAATATACACATTTATAATCACATACCATGATTCACTTAGCGATCAGGTTAACACATTTTTTCCAGTTTTTTATTTGATTATATTAACAGATTATGGGATTATTTTGCGCGTTTTTAAGGAAAAAATTTAAAACATTTAAACAGACTTTGGTGCAAAAAAGGGAGGAAATATTTAATTTGATTATCTATACATAATTACATTTTCATAAATTGTTTTCACAAATGTCACATGGAACTTTAAAATGGCAGACTTAAATACCGTTGTTATTTCTGACAGCTTGGGATATGAAACTATTATGAGTATTAAATAATAATATAAAAAAGTCTGGGCGCAGCAAGGGCGTTATTGTAGTGAATTTTCGTAAAAATGTTTTTAATAGGAAATATAGTCTTTTTTAAGAAAGCTGGCATCAAATTGGGTTACCAGTATAACCTATATAGAAGAAACAATGTACCATATTTCATCAAAATAACTCCATTGTTTGAAAATGTACAAAAACTTCCGAAAATAAACTTTAAATGTTCCAAAAAAAAAACTGGTTTCCTGGCCAACTAAGCTAATTTTATATAAAAAATCGGCATGTTTTGAGGTCCTCTACACGCACACGTTCTATGTCCATTGCTTTGTGAATCACCCTGTATATATATATATATATATATATATATATATATATATATATATATATATATATATATATATATATATATATATATATATATATATATATATATATATATATATATATATATATATATATATATATATATATATAATCTGAAATTGAATCCGGATGTTAATTCCAGGGGCATAGTTTGCGCTCATTTAAACAATATTTTCAAAATTCCAAAGGCGCGATCTCGTTAGCGATTTTTTTATTCGAAAATTCGCTAAAAATATAAAGTACCACAATAAATTCCAATTTACTTAACCCCAAGCTATAATATTTTCCCATAGTGGCGTTTTGGTTAAATACATACAATTTTTTACCATTGTAGTTATTTGCTTTCTACATGGAAATATATTAATTGATTATCTTATGAGCAACAACTTCTTAAAGCTCGCTAAAAACTACAAGAAATAAAATTAACAAGTAAAACAATTACCTCGTTACACAAAACGAAAGAACCAACAATTAAAATCCTTTTTAACTGTTTGCATTAATTAAACCATAACATTGTCATTTAGATCGTGCTTGCAGAAATAAATACAAAGTTCCTGGAACAAATCATAACGTAAAGACCGTACGAGAGTCTAACACTGGTGTACTTATAATTATGATAAAGCTGAAATTACACAGACATAATAGATAATTGCCAATGTGTTCGCAGCAATAATAAGAACTGGATATTATATAATGTAAGAACTGTATGTGAAGATGCACTACGGATATTTAATTTAACTAGAATCAGAAGAGTTGATAAATGACCCCCATGGTCGTGTTGCACCAACCAGTTATTTACACATATAAACATTTATTATTTCACATCAACGTTCACTACCTTGTAATGAAAATCAGATTTATTAAATGAGATACACAGGAATTACAAGTTATTCCGTGAAGTTTATGTTATCTTTAACGATACAGATATATTATTATATTTCGTGGTTTGACTGCTCCGTGAGTTGTGAGAGAACTGTCATTTAAGTACACTTGGAGAACCCAAACCGCAACACATTTAAAAAAAGTCTGGACGCAGCAAGTGCGTTATGGTAGTGAATTTTCATAGAAATGATCTGGCACGAAATATTTTTTTTTATAACTTTTTTTTCTTTTAACATAGAAATATGGATTTTGGTATATAGTTTCCTTTTAATGTCGTAAACTTACGTACCAAATTTGGTTACCATAGCTTTCCTATTTTTAGAGATAAAATTTTTTTTCGAAAGAAAACCCAAAATTTTCCTGGAAAACCTGGTCCGATTTTCCTGGCTAACTAACCTATCCAAGCCACTTACAAAAGGAAGGCACATGCTAAATTTTATCAAAATCGGTTCATTATTTTTTGAGTTATCGGGTTGAACCGCGTCCAGAATTTATGAAAACTCAACCTTTCGGCTCCTGCTTTGGAGCCATTTTCAAGAGGTAAAGGAAATATGTAAGGACACTCTAAGGTCTCAATCTGCCTACTCCTTAGAGCGGTGGACAAAGGTGGGTTGGGCTGTTGTAGCTCGATTACAGGGCCTCAATCTGCCTGTTCCCCAAATCTCGCCGGAGATCGTCTGTGAGGTCTCAGTGTGTTCAACCCTATGCAGATCTCTCAGAGGTATAGTTTATGGATTTATTGACAGACGATCTCCAGAGAGATTAAGAAAGTGGGCAGATTGGGGCCCTGTAATCGAGGTACAACAACCTAACTTATCCTTATCCATTGCTTTAAGGAGTAGGCTGAAACTGACCTCGAATATGGGTTCCAGAGGCGCATGGTTTGGGCTCATTTTTTTTTTTCAAAAGTCATAAGTCGCGATCTCCTCATTAGCAAATTTTCTTTCTACGACAATTCATATTAATCTGTAAAAATCATACAACTTTTTCTATAAAAGTAAAAGCTCATAACTCTGTTCAGCTAAACCGATATACCAACATAATTTATTCAGACAAGAAGCAAGACCAACTTACCAGTAGCTAATACCCACTGTGTTCCGTCGTTATTTTCGACACCTTTTTTGCCACACGCACGTGCCGACTATGGACACCAAAACACAGTTGTCCACCCTGGGCACGTCATGCAATGATGGTCAACCCGATCATATACAATGCCACAGCCTCGGTTGACGTTAATTGTACAGTATGTACTGAAAAAGTGAAGGGAGTACTCTGGGATCGAACCCAGTACCCTTCGGTTCTGAGGCACACGTTCTTACCACTGAACCACCCAGGCACTAGTTCTTTTCATAGAAATGATCTGGCACCAAATATTTTTTATAACTTTTTTTCTTGTAACATAGAAAATTAAATTTTTGTGTAGAGTTTACTTTTTATATCGTAAACCTACCTACCAAATTTGGTTACCATAGCTTTTTTATTTTTTGAGATAAAATTTTTCTCGAAAGAAAACTCAAAATTTTCCCGGAAAACCTGGTCCGATTTTCCTTGCTAACGAACTTGTCCAAGCCTTTTCTGAGTTATCGGTGTGATACACACACACACACACACCTACACACATATATATATATATATATATATATATATATATATATATATATATATATATATATATATATATATATATATATATATATATAAATTCGCGATTATTTGCAACAAATTTTTCAACATTTACAAGTCGGGATCTCCCCATTAGTGATTTTTTTCTACGAAAATTCACTAATAGTATCAAAGTATAAGGCAGTATAGTATAAAATAGTATAAGGTAGTAAACTTCATCTATCAGCAGTCGATTTATCTAACTAGTTGGCCCCTAATATGCAGTATCACCTAATTTTAAAATACGCACACTTAATAACAGCTTCGCCATAAACGACAAACTTCAAAGAATCGTTGACACCTGTACATACGAATGGATAGGAAACAAAGAAATAAAGAAAATAGTAAACATAGACCAATTAGTGCCTAAGAGAGAAAACCCCGAGGGCTTAAATGTTACAGACATGTCCATCATGCCACCAGGGATAATAATAACTAACAACTAAGCCAAAAGAAGAGGATCAAGAACGCTTGAAAGAAAAATAAAGATAGGCATTGCAAGAAGAGACAATTAAATGCCAGTGAATACATTTTTGCTCACTGTCTTAACAAAGCAATGGCTACTTAGATGCTTAAATGATGTATCACCTATAAAAAATTCAGAAATTTTATTTCATGCGTTACATGTCCCGCATATTCATATTTGGCCTTTACCAAAGACATATTGCATCATTGCCATTTTTCTTCGAAGCGCGCAAAACCGCAATATAGCGTACATACCATAAAAGCTGGTACGTCCGTGGACACAATTAATATAATCCTGTAATCTATGAAGAGGGCTGATACTGATTCCCCACTGATTTCATTTATTCCTTTGCTTGACATTTTCAATTTAAATGTTGCTAAACACGTTCAGGTGGCAATACACACAATCATAAACAAATCAAGAGTGGCAATTTAAAAAATGTTAAAAATATTTGCGCGGGACCTTGAGATGTGATTTAAATGAATGGCCGAACGCCGGTTTGAAAACACTTTAATAAGACACGCCTTCTCCATCGAGTATAAATATCCAGCTGAATATCATATGCATACATACCTACAACAAAACATAAAAACATATCGGGTGTCCCTGAAGTATTTAGTCAAGTGTTATCATCATAACCAAAGTTTCACAGACTATTTCGGGAATGTTTATTACCTTTACACTCTACCACAATGTCAAACGCCTTAAACTTGCTACTACTTGTAGCTGTCCCCAGGGCAGTTGCCTTTCGCCTCATCCATGTTGTCTAGTCATGGACGGCATCTTGGAGCGGCTCTCCGAGAATGGCTTATACGCCCAGGCGTACGCTGATGATGGGTTGGTCTTAGTCACCGGCAAATTCCTCGGCGTCGTCTGTGAGTGCATGCAAGCTGCCTGTAGCATAATTGAAAGGTGGTGCGGTCAGCTGGGACTCTCCGTAAACCCGGCGAAGACGGAGATGATCCTATTCACCAAGATGAGGAATATGGAGGGGTTCAGGGCGTCCGTGATGTTTGGAAAACCTTTAGCTTTAGTGCGGGAGGTCAAATATCTGGGGGTGGTCCTGGACTCCAAACTAACATGGGGGTCGCAAATAGAACGAGCAGTGAGGAAGGTACTAGCGACCCTCTGGCAGCTGCGTCGAGTGATAGGGTGGACCTATCAGGAGGATCTTTCATTGGAATTACACTACGATCGTCAGGCCGAAGATCCTCTATGGGGCGTTGGTCTGGTGGTGTGGTGAGAGCCAAACCACTACCAGGAAGCTGGCCAAACTCCAAAGGCTGGCAAACTTGAGTATCAAAGGCGCTATGAGGACGACACCCTCAGCCGCGCTAGAGGTCTTGCTGATGCTGCCACCGCTTCCCGTCTGTATCAGAAGGGAGACTATGGAGTCGCATCTTAGAATGCGAGACTTTGGAAACTGGTGCGGAGAGGGAGCAGTAATAGGGCATGCAAGAGTCGTCAAGGAGCTGGAAAAGGAAATTACGATATCCGCCATCAAGGTACGGAATGCAGAGGACGATATTAGGTTGATTAGGCCATATACCCTCAGGATCCCCAGTAGGGATCACTGGAGGGAAAATGAGGTTGCATTCCAGCCCGCAAGCCTGGTCTGTTTTACCGACGGATCGCGGCTGGAGGATCAACAATCCTCCGGGGCAGGAATATATATCGAGGGCCAGGGGGTGCGCGAGAGTAATGCTCGGGGCGCATATACCACGGCACTCGAAACAGAGGTGTACGCTATTCTGTCTGTGGCCAATAGACAGGATGTGAGGATGAGCCCCGAGAAATGTGTATACATTTGCTCGGATAGACAGGCGGTCCTCCGGGCAGTCTGCGCTGCCAGAATCAGTCAAACACTGGTTCAGGAGCGCGCTGACACCCTTAACGGACTAGCCAGGGCAAAGGAGGTGCAACTGGTGTGGGTCCCGGGACACTGTGGCGTAGCGGGGAATGGGGTAGCGAATGATCTCGCAAGGCTTGCTTCCCGGCAGACGTTTTGTGGCCCGGAACCTGCGATAGGCATAAGTAGGAAGACGGTCTCTGTCGCCCTGGACAGGTAGACTGAGGAGGCCATGGAGAGGCACTGGGGGTCTGTTTGTGGCTGCAGGCAGGCGAGGGACTTCGTGAAGGGGCCGGACAGAGATAAAACTGCCTGGCTACTCTGTAGGAGTCGACCTACGCTTCGCCGCATCCTTGGGGTGCTGACAGGCCACTGCGCCCTTAGAAGACACCTCACATTGATAGGCGTAGAGAGGGAGCCCATTTGCCAGGAATGCGACGAGGATGAAGAAACGTCTTACCACTACCTGTGTGAATGCGAGGGTTTTGGGAGTCTTCGAGCAGAATTGCTCGGTTTGAGGACTCTGCAGAGGAATCCGGTAAGTACCGTCCAATTCAAGACCGTCACGGCCTTTATTTTGAGGTCGATGCGGTTTGGCGACGGAACGGAGGAAGTGTAGAGCATGGTTGCTGGAGTTGGCAAAAAGGGCCCATTGTGGCCTACTTGCTTGGCGTTAGCCTCCCCACCACTGCTACTACTACTATTTGTCAAAATCATGGGGCATATACTTCCTTATTCAGAACTATGAAATCAAACTGCTAGGGGTTTATTCAGTGCCATGAGAGAAGACATTTGAGTAAAAGAACCTATGACTCCCTAAGGCGCTACGGCCTTATGACGCTTCGAGACAGTTAATCAAAAATGTGCTTTACTGAACTTTTGGGCATTTTATTTTTAGTTTTTGAATATAATCTCGTTACAGTAATTGTCTAAATGCCGTCCTTCAACTTCATTACAACTGTTTAAACGAAGCACATGGTTTCTGCGGACTCGACTGAAAATTTGTTTATCGTTTTGAACGACCTTTAATGCAATACTCGTTCAATTAAGTCTTTCGGTTTTCACCAATGTCTCGTAAACCAGAGACTTTATATGCCCTTATAGAAAAAATCCAGAGACGTTAAATCGAGTGACTTATGAGGCCAAGGAACTGGCCCACCTCTGCCAATCCAATGCTGTCCGAACTGCTTATCCAAAAACAGAAAAAAGAGCATCGTGTTATAGCCATCTTTACATTTAGTAGGATATTTTCATGAAGTTTCGCGAAGACTACCTCGAAAAAAATGCCAGTAGATAGATCCCGTTCAACGATCTGGCAGCAGGTATGGCCCAATCAAATGAACATCAACAATAACAGCTCACACGTTGACAAACCAACAATGCTGATGACCCTTAGGAAATATCGCATGTGGAAACCCTTCCGCACAAACATAACTATTCTTACTGTTGAATGTCATCTCGTATAAAACAGGCTTATCCATCCATATAACGACAGGTAAAAAATTAGGTTGCTCGATAATTTGATTAAGCAGCCACTGACAAAATTGAACTCTAGGCTGATAATCGGCTGGAGTCAATCCCTGAACTTTTATAAAAAAGTATGGATAAAGTTGTTGCTCATGTAACACCCACCAAACGGAAGCCTGAGTTACATTTATAGCTTGTGCAATTTTACGAGTGCTAGCAAAAGGTTGGTAAATTCGACCATTCTTATTGTTTTGCTACATCAGTACGTTAGCTTTAAACGTGCTAGTCTCGGTAATTCGTCAATGCACAGCAATAAACTTTGTGTGCCCAGGATGATGTTTTGCGGGATTGCGTTCTTGATACAACCGTACTGCAGCTCTTGCATTGGAATTTGTTGCTCCATATGCCAGGCGTATATCCACCAGTTCTTGATTAGTTTAGTTTTAAATAAGGACCAATTCCTTTTGCAAACTTTAACAAAAATGCAGAATTAACAGACAAATGCAACAAACTAAGTTTAGCCAATTTTCATTAAGAATAATCGCTAATAGAGAGGTCACGATGAAAAGCTTTTGAATTATTTTTTTTCAGATGAGCGCGAATTTGGGTCTCTAGAACCCAAAACCAAGGTCCGTTAAAAATTTTATATGTTTATATATATATATATATATATATATATATATATATATATATATATATATATATATATATATATAGCGATAACTCAAAAAATACTAAACTGATTTCAATCTTGTTTTGGGCGAAAACCGAGGTCGATTTCGTTAATCAGCTTTATGCTCAAGTTTTTCCGGTGGAAAATCGGGGAAAACTTTTTGAAAACGCTATATTTTTGTAAGTATCAGAGTAACCGAAATGACACTTTACATGTGGCTAGAAATAGTGCAAATAAACCTATGTTGTGAATTTTAAGTAATTTGGTACACAATATTTAGAGTTTTTTTCAAATTAAAAATAAAATCCCAAAGACATGTTAAAACGACTTAGTGATTAAAGTCCAATGCCTGACAGACAGAGGACTTAACTGCCACGCGTAGATTGATTCATGCAACAGGTATAAACCATACATCAACGGTAACCAAACTAAATATATACCAGGCAGAAAACATACTACCCGAAACAACAATCTTGTAAGCTCGGCCACAAATATCGCAAATGACAGACGACATGAAATTAAAAATTTTCCAAGTGATTGTTATTTAACTGGGGGATTCAATCAATTATTAAAATACACTATATTTGCAGCTTTATTAACGGCCCCAAATACAGTTTTAGCGCAGCATAGATATATTATGATGTCTTATAATATCGCAGAAATGTAAACAAATTGAAGTCGAGTCTATAAAAATGATTCTAAAATAGTTTATTTTATCTTATGAGACCGAAACAGTCGTGGGATCTATTTCAATGGTAATTCTACTAATTATGTAATTAATTGTTGCGTATACTTTGAATATAATATCCCGGGCATGAAGCCGATCTAAACTATCACGCATATAAAACTATAGTTGACGTGTGCCTAGATGGCGCAGGGGGCATCGCGCTTGCCTCCTAAGCAGAAGGTTACGCGATCGAATCCAGCTCGATAAATGAATGTGTAAGTTTAAAGTATTAACTTTACTAATACGCAGTATAATAATAGTGTACAATTCTAATGAAAATTCGCTACTAAAACGCACTTGCTGCGTCCCGAATTTTGTCTTGGCTAAGATAAGCGTTGGTAAAAAGAAAACCGATACCCCATAAGGCAACTGCGGCAAGACAGAATGGAAACATTCAAATCCCAACGTCATTGTGTGGAATCTTTCCGAAGGAGGTATGGACTAAGGTCCGGTACTCCAGGGTGCCGAGTTTAGTGGATAGGAGTCCCACACTACCTCGATATCACACACACTACGGTGTTGTGAATGAGGTGTGAATCTAACATTCTCCACTCCTGTATCCAAAAACAAAAACAAACAAAAAATGAGGATAACTCACGAAGTATTTTTTAGAGTAATTAATTATAAACAGTAGGCAACTAAAAGCAAGCATAAGGGAGACTTGAATTCCCGGAGAGTCTTTAGGACCCTAAAAGGAATTGTTTTTCCCTAATTGTTTCTAGCGCCCTGGGCAAGGCTGAAGTTTTTTCCTCGTTGTTCGCCAGCAATTCAACTCTCAACCCACCTCCAAATATTCAACCACTAACAGTCCCCAATGTCGCGCATAAAATGACGGATATTACCTTCAAAACTAAAAAGGTACGAAAGATGCTCTCTTCTCTTAATACCAGGAAAGCCTCTTGCCTTGACGAGATCCCAGCAATTGTTCTCAAAAAATGCGCACCAAAATTTGCTCCTGTTCTGACTTGTCTCTTTCAGACATCTTACAATAGAGGCATATTCACTAGTAACTGGAAAACTGCTCGAGTACAACCCGTTCCAAGAAAGGATCCAAAGCGCTTACTAGCAACTACAGGCCTATTTATCTTCTTTCAGTCGTCTCTAAAGTGATGGAAAAGTATATAAACACCGAATTACTAAAATTTCTTAAAAAACACAGTCCAGTCCACGACAGGCAGTATGGATTCCGTCAGCGCAGATCAACTGCCGACCTCCTTTCCTTTGTCACCCATTCTTGGAACAAGTCTATGGAACTACACGGTGAATCCCAGATTGTCGCTCTACACATATCCAAAGCATTCGACCAGGTCTGGCACGCAGCGCTGCTTAATAAACTACCGGCCTATGGCCTACCACCAAAACTCTGTACGTGGGCAGCAAATTTCCTCTCCAACCGGAGCATTTCTCTTGTCGTAGATGGCCATTTCTCTAAACTGTATCCAATTAATGCAGAAGTTCCTCAAGGTTCAGCTTTAGTCCCTACTTTGTTTCTTCTCCACATCCAACCCAGTTCACAGTTACGCGGACGACAGCACCCTCCACTCAAATATACAATATTCTAAGCCTGTCTCTTTAGCCCAATTAGATGAGGATCGCAGACTCATGGAGGGTTCTGTCTCCGTGGATCTCCAAAAAATATTAAACTGGGGAAGTAGAAATCTTGTACAATTCAACCCCACCAAATCACAGTCTTGCTTTCTTTCTCATAAGAGATACACCAGCCCTAGACCCATCACAATAAACAACCAAGTTATTCAAAGTAATGAGTCCTTTTCACTTGTTGGCATTTCTGTGGATCGAAATCTCAATTGGCACCAACATGTCACATCATTTGCAGAAGCGGCTGCTAATAAATTAGGTTTCCTCTTCCGACCTCGCAAATACTTTTCACCAGCTAATCTCTATACCTTATATACTTCACAAATAAGACCAAACCTCGAATACTGCTCCCACATCTGGGGTGCCGCTGCCGCTTCTACACTCGCTATCCTGGACTCCATTCAGAAGAGAGCTATACGTCTCATCGGTGACCCTACCCTCACCCAAATGCTGCCATCCCTTGCCCACCGACGTGCCGTTGGTGACCTCTCTCTTTTATACATATCTGCACAGGCACTGCTCAGAGGAGCTTTCTTCCATAGTTCCTCCACCCGCTGCCCTTAACAGATCTACCAGGGAAACAGAGCGAATGCACCCTTTTACTGTCCAGGTCACCAGACGCAGACCATTTTGTTATGCCCGCTCTTTTGTCCCGAGGACTTCCAAGTTGTTGAATTCCTTGCCAGCGCATGTTTTTCCTTCTCCCCCGAACCTCCAAACGTTCAAGTCCAGAATTAACAAGTTGCCTCTTTCCTCCTTGTCGACACCCACGGTACGATATTATTTAGACTGTAAGCCCTCGTGGTGTGTTGTTGAAATATTTTTTTTAATAATAAAGAACGCTCTGAATCTCCCAGATTTAGTAACTTTCTACCACAATTACCAACAATGATAACAGAGGCCTCGGAAAAAAGACACAGAAAGTGATCCAAGAAGGCCAGGACAATGGTACAATGGTATATTTTCTTCAAAAGCTCACAGTTAGACGAGGGAGCATATGCGAACTCTAATAAAGCAGATAAGGCCGGACAGGGTGCTCCGATTTACATGGGAGCGCGACGATAGATCCAAAAGAGCACGGTGAGAAAGTCCCACCGCCCTAAATCTAGTCATTAAAATGGTTAGTGTTGTGTCTCTCGGGAATCAAACCCGAGGCATCTCGCTTTACACACTAACGCGTTGTAACGATTGCGTTTAGTTACTACTTTAGATATTCAAAATGAACCCGTAAGAGACTTAATTAATAGCCGACAATCCAATATCTGTAAGGCAATTCATGTTTTGATTTCAAAATTTTTAATTGAAAATTTCATATCGTAACACCCGTAGTGAATTCCCTATAATATACGTCGAAATCCAAATATTGAACGACGTTGCATTTTTTTCGAGGAAAAATAATATCTTAATTGTTCTGGAACTCTCGGAAAAGCAGAGGCTGATGTCATGCATAGTAACCATAAAATAACGAACGGACGAGTCCATTATTGTTGAGGTGTGTATAGAAGACGTCGTGACTTCGCCACCGATTGGAGGTCTTGTTTTATCTCATTCGAAGAGAGGAAGCTAGAAAGAGCTCGCGCACAGCCACTAACGGTCACGGTAAGAATTTTTCGTGCAGCAGTCGGAGAGTTCTTCACTCGACACGCTGGAATCTAGGAGTCAGGTGTGAACTGCAGAGCAATCAACATGTTTTAATTGTCGAGGCATTTTTAAATACACTAAAAATGTCTAATATCTTATTTCTGGCTTCAAATATCGTTTGATTATGATCTTAGTGGTTGTTAAAAGTGTTTTGAGTCCTACCTAATCTAAATTATTTATGAATTTTAGTAATAACCGCGAAATAACAGTGACGCTTTTGTTTCTGAAATTGTAACGTCTCTTAAGGTTATCACAAATGCGGATTTCAACTTTCCGGGTACTGAACCACATGTTTTGAATTCGATACCGTCATTTGAATTTTAAAACTGCAAAGAAAATCTCGATTAATTTGCCCGAGGAGTGACATCATACCCAGAGCTGCCTGTCTACAATACGATTTTGCCGTTCATCTAGCGAGGCTATGGTATATGCAATTGGTCTGCCTTTAATCTATGAAAGTGCACTGCATTCTTCCCGATTTTCTTTCTCCTGTAAGAGATTGAACCTGTGGCGAGCACTGATAGTTAGTATCTGCCTTGGAATGTCATTGAGCAATCAACAGGTAACTCTGGAGTACCGAATTTCTCCATGCAGCTCAGTCTTGGTGACTGCCTTTCTTCCTAAATTTCATCTGTGTGCTGAACATCAAATTTTGGTTTGGCATTTAACTCTCGAATCTTTGTAGTATGAACTTTCAAGTGAACCTAACTAAATTAGAAATTTCAATATATCAGTGGGATGTGTGTTTAAATTTACTGTAATTTAATATATATGTCTTAACATTCTGTCAATAATGCAAATTCAGATGTGTTGCTTTGCAAATTCCTATTAATTAATGTAGTTTATCAGTTGTCTATTCAGCAAAATATTTTGGATATTTCACTTGGAACTTGTAATTTAGAAATTTAATTCCTTTTTTTAGCTTAACTTAAATTTACTTGTTTTAATTAAGTAATTAAGTAAACTGGCCAATTAAGCATCTGGGTATTCCATTTAACTCTCATGTAAAATTTAGAAAATACCAAGGGTAATGAATGAAAAACAAAACTTGCACCATTGAATGTTTATTTTCATGTTTATAAAACTTTATATTTTATTTGGTTTCATTCAGTATGAAATATTTATGTTTATGTAAATTGATATAAACTTTTTATTCTTGGCGTTTGCAATAGTCAATCTCTTCTCTCAGACATGAAATAATTGCTTTATTTCATTTTCTTTACTGGAATATTTATTTCAACTTTACCAAACGTATGACAAAATTTATTTTAATTGCGAGGCTTGTCAATAAATATACATATTCCTTTTTCTACATATATGTTTGATTGAAGAATAATTCCTCCTTGAACCCTCTTGACTTTTGTGACAGCACAATTCAAAATTCTAAATATCGCATTTAGAGATATCGTAGTAAATTGGTAGACGAATCATCGTAACCAGGCACTAGTTTGGAGCTCTGACAAATATGAGACTTCAGGCAGTGCAACAACACAACAAAAGCGTAAGTAGTAAACAGTATTAAGACCTTCCAGCCTTATAAAGTATTTCTAATCCTGCTAATTGTAAATCTGATAGATATAAACTTTTTAGGGTAGGATTTATAGGAAATAGTTACCTCACTACCGACCAGATTTGAGTTCACTTGTGACGGACCTTCACATATTATTACTGTTTTCCTCACACATAAAAATTTTCGGGAGGTTACAGCGTTAGAGACGTCGTTTTCGTTATATTTATGTGAATAAAAACTGCTAACCATTCATGATTCATGACGAACGTCGTTTACAAAAGTTTTTGGACGCTAGTTATATAACATGCACACAGTAGAATGTAAGGAATGTTGTTAATAGAAACTGTCCAATCGCTGATTGTTAATAGTTTATTAACTAACTATTTCTCATACAATTCCAGGTAGATGTGTCGCCGTTACTTCGCCAGCTGTTAAGTAATTTCATGTTTATTATTGTTGTGTTTTATAGTTCACTATAAACTTATTGAAATTAAGAATAATGCATTTATTAATATTATAATAAATTAATAATAGTAGAATACGTGACATTAAAAAAATATCACCTTGTAAATATGAATTAATATCACCGTAAGATGAATCATTATGTTACTTCATGGGCAAGAAGTTCATAATGTCAGTAAGATATTATTTTATTTCGAAACCAATCAGTTTAGACGTTTTCTTTTAAAAGGATTAGAATTAGAAAACAACGTAATTTCCAAAAGTTAAATCATTATTAACCTAGTCGCACAACTGGTTTACATACCAGTAAATACATGCAAAAATATTGTCGCTCATCAGACTAAGTGGCGTAACTGGAAATTTTGGAAAATCCAGTTTACGCGAGAGAAGTATTCTTTGAATTGCCATTTCATCACACAGCGGCGCATCTGCATTATCCATATATTTCCTAATAAGAAATATCGCTTAGACGGCGTAAATAACATTTAGAGTATTTCTAAGACACACGAAGCAGCATAAGTGCAGGAACGTCACTTCATATAATGGTATTGTCTCATCCGGCTCTATCAGAATTTAGTTTATGATTTCTATTACTTATATGGTCACAAGCGGTTTGTAAAGTATGTTAGTAAAAGCAAACACTCTGGAATTATATTTCTAGAAGAAACCAGAGGTGTATGGAACAATGTAGAAAGGTGTAGAATCTCTATGGACAATATAAATATGCGAGCCGTAGATAGAGTGAATCAGTCAGCAGTAAGTCATTGTTAAGGCAGAATAAGTGACCATAGAAGGCGAATGGTGAAATATACTTCTATGGACATTTGTAATAGGGGAATAGAAGAAGAGAAGATCAGCAGAAACATTTATGGGACCAGAACCGGTTTTGGGCGTGACAAAAAGCACGGCCAGGGGAGCCAATAAGTCCTGGGTCATAAACGAACACAAGGTGTACTAGTCAGACTGTCCAGGGCTCAGACATGGGAAGTTAGTAATTGACGAACCCAGTTTAAAAAAATCTGTGGAGCTGCTAAATCTTAGCAGAGAACAGCTCAGAAACATAACAGGTCTCTTGACGGGACACATGGCCGTCAAGATTCACCTGCATAAAATGGGGCGGTTCGAGGGGGACCTCGCATGCAGACTCTGCGGCGAGGGAGTTAATCATCCCAGCACATCTTGTGCGAGTGTAAAGCTATGGACCGCAGAAGACAACTGATCTACGGTCAGTCTAGACCGGAGACAGTGCAATATAAAACTTCACCCTACCAATCGCTGTGCAGACTAGTTCAAGCACAGTAATTTTGGAATGGGTGGAGTAAAAAGACTAAGGGCATGCACAATAAGCCAACGGCTGCAGTGCTTTCAGGGCGGCGAAGTCGCAGACGAACCCTGAGGGAAAAAAATAGAGGAATGTTTTTTTTTAATTTTAGTTGGTGCGGTCGAAAAATAGTTGGTTATAATAAATTAATAGTTTGTAAAGCTGTCTTTTGTTAGTTAGCAAATCCAGAACCCCAAGAACATAACAACTGGTGTCAGAAGCGGGATTTTCAAGCTGCATGCGAAAATATTTTCCAGAATCTTCGTTGAACAACGTGGAATATTCTACGATCTCTGGAAGATCAGTGTCAGCGGTAATTTATAACCTGGTGTGTTTTTAAAACAAATAAAAACATGTGTACCACCTTTAAGTACGTATATGCCTAAGACACGTAGCGTAACAGCGAATATGAACATCCAGCTATTGGAAATGATTAAAAAAAGGACGAACAAGACAAATTGGCACTAGAAGAAGCCAAAACAAGAGATGAAGAAGCAAAAGAAGAAATGAGAAAAAGAGACGAAAAGTCCCAAGACACGATGTCTTTAAAAAAACAGTCAAGTACTTAGGCCACATTATATCCCCAGATGGTGTCAAAAGCGACCCAGAGGAGACATACCGTATTATGAACTTGGACATCCCAATCAATGTACATCGGCTGCGATGTTTTCTGGGCCTCTGCACATATTACCGCCGTTTTGTAAAGGGGTGTGCTGACATCGCCAAACCCTTGCATAAGCTGACGGAAGAAAAACACATTTCATTTGGACCAATGATTGTGAAAGAGCATTCGAGACACTAAAACAGGCTCTCTGTTGATCCCAGATTCTGAGATATCCCCAGCCTGGTCACCGGTTTATTTTGGCACAGACGTGAGCAATTTTGGCATTGGAGGTGTTCTTTCGCAAGAACAGGGAGGCGAAGAGAAAGTTGTAGAGTATTTCAACAAAGCCCTATCGACAGCGGAAAAGAACTATTGCGTAACGAGAAAATAACTTATAGGCATTATCACAAGAGCATTAGCACAAATACCTATACGGTCAATAATTTCTCCTGAAAACCGACCACGCTTCCCTACTTCTCCAGTTTAAAAACCGAGAATGACAGATGACGAGGTAGCTTTAACGCCTTCAAGAGTACAATTTAACCATCGATCACGGCCCTGAACGACAGCACGGTAATGCCGATACCGTATCTAGAAGACCTTGCCCACCAAAATGCAAGCATTGTATCTCTGTCTAAAATAGTGAAGGGTTGAATCTTGAAGTGTGTAGGAGGACAACGGTGCAACCCGTTAACCAATGGGACCCACAGACGCTAACGTAGGACCAAAAAGGAGACCCTGATATCCAGCCCATCTACAGATGGAAGGAGACTTGCCACGAAAGATCCGCTTGGTCCGAAGTTGGTGATAGAAGCGTTGCTACCAAAACTTATTCAGCACAGTGGGACTCTATTGAAATCACAGATGGGCTTCTGGTCAGGAATTGGGAGTCAGAGGATGGAATCTGCATATTAAAACAAATAGTATTTCTGCGACCAAGAATTAGAGACGTAATCGGAGAGATCCATGGCGGAGCAGGTGGATGCCATTTAAGGGTAAAGAACACATTGGAGAAGGTCAGAGAACGTTTTTATTGGTTAAAGTGTAGAGCTGATCTGGAGGAATAGTGCAAAACCTGCCAAGAATGTGCATCGAGTAAGCGGTCTAAATCAAAAACCAGGGGACGATTTAAGCAGTATAACGTGGGAGCCCCATTCGAAAGAATTGCAATCGACATAGCTGGTCCTTTTCCTAGAAGAGAGGCAGGAAATCGCTATATGGCTGTAACCAGGGATTATTTTAGCAAGTGGCTAGAAGGGTTTACAGTTCCGAATCAAGAGGCCACCACCGTTGCAGAAGTATTGGTGAATGCGTTTTTCCGCACATTTGGCGTACCGCTGGAGATCCATTCTGATCAAGGACGCAACCTCGAGTCTGCTGTTTTCCAGGTTTGCGAGCTGATGGGAATCAGTAAGACGAAAACTACGCCCATGAGCCCCCGATCTGACGAAGTAGTGGAAAGATTCAATGCTACACTGGAGTCCCATTTAAGAATATTTGTCAGTGAACAGCGAACGGATTGGGACAGGCACATTCCATTATTTCTTTCTCCTGGCATACCGCTCGGCTGAGACTACTGGATATACTCCAGCCAGAGGAACCCTAAGGGCATGATGAAGGTGGTCCATATGCACAGGCTTACTCCATACCAAGAAATGTCAGATTTCGGCCGGGACGGTTGAATGTAAGAAGGGGGCAGTGTCACATCCGCCTCTATATAAATTAAGTTTATAAACGCTGTTACTTCTATGGCCACAGGAAGCTTGTAAAGTATGTTGGTAACAGCGAACACGAATTATATTTCTAGAAGGAACCAGAGGTGACAGGTGACAGGTATGTAACAATGCAGAAATGTCTAGAATCTCTATGGACAATATAAATATGCGATCCGCAGATAGAGTGAGCCAGTCAGCAGTGAGTTAGCGTGGGTGCAGAATAAGTGATCATAGAAGGCGAATAGTGAAATATAGTTCTATGGACATTTGTAATAGAGGGATATTTTAGTTGGTCTGTTTATGGTCGGAAAAGAGTTGGTTATAATTCAGTAGTTTTAAAAGCTCTGTTTTGTTAAGAAATCCAGAACCCCGAAGAACGTAACAATATGTTAAGCCAAAGCTAAATCCTAACCAGCTGCAATAATTTATCTGCCATTGTGTACATGATTTTTATTATTATTGTTATTATTACATACTAAGAGTGAGTCGAGGCAGTGCCTATATAGTATTTAGTTCACGAACTAAAATAAACAGTATTCAGAAACATAAACAAACCAAACAGTATTGACCCAACATTGGTTAACTAATATGAATTAAAATGAAAATACAAACACGTTACATGGCAACAGGGCATATATAAAGAATATGTTCTGACTAGATTTTAAAAAACATTCTTAAAATGGGTGTCTCAAGTGTATATTAGGAACAATAAAGGGTCAAGAATGGAACCCTGCTAAAAACAGGACGTAGCTAAAATAAAGCCTAACCAACTTCGGCAAAAAAGTATCGTAACCATGTATTCCGTAGTGTTCCAGTTTAAACAAAAGTCGACTTTTTGAAACGCGATCAAAAGCCTTAGAAAGGTAAAAATATACTACATTAACTGGATTTACTAAGCAAAGATTGAACATGTGATGAGCACTGATAAGTCCATTTGGAAAACCCAATTCACCATAACACATTTTAAAGACCTGGGGATCGTTTCACTAACAAATTCTTTTTTTTTAATTTTTCATCCTCTGATGACGCTAAGTTTGTTAGTGAAACAATAGACAGGTAATTAAAAATGTGTTGTGGTTATTTGGGTTCTCCATGTATACTTAACATCAACTGGACGTTTTCTATCTAGTGATCGGGTTTACCAATCCACATAGCGTACTAAGTACTGGATTTGTATGCACTGAAAGAAATCCAAGCTGCTGGTGGGACAATATTTGGTTTTCCACTAAGATGAACAAGGTTTATTTATCAGCAACCACTCTGTCACAAACTTTAGGTTGAAGACTTATCGGTCTGTATCTAGCTTATCCCCAGTCTTGAAAATAGCGCTAACCGAGGCAGTTAACTAATGAGTTAAAAGTCTTCCTCTATCAAACGTAGCTTGAAAAACAATCGCCAGCGGTACAAAAAGGGGAGCGATACAGTAAAAAAATTATCTGAACGCAGCAAGTGTGTTATGGTAGTGAATTTTCATTAAAATGTTTTAAACAGCAAAAATGTGTTTTTTTGAGAAAGCAGGCATCAAATTTGGGTACCAGTATAACCTATATAGTAGAAACATTTATTTCGTCAAAATAACTTTATTGTTTGAAAATGTACCAAAAAATTTCGAAAATAAACTTAAAATGTTCTCGAAAAAAACGAGTTTCCTGGCCAACGAACCTTATAGGTTAATAGCAAATTAAGATATTTAAATTTGAAGCATTTAATAAAAATTCGCTACCATAACGCAATTGCTGAGTCCTAAATTTCTTTTCTTACAAACATCCATTATAATTTCATGGTCGAAATTCGATACATTAAAGGTCAGCTCAGAACTAGCACGGGCCGGGGGAATCCGACTATCTAATTAAAACAAAGCATTGTTTAATTTATTTGAACTAAGCAGATTTTTCGGACTAACGAACTTATCCAAGATACCTGCAAAGGGAAGGGACTCTCCAAATTTAATCAAAATCCGCTTCTTATTTTTTGAGTTATCGGTGTATATATATATATATATATATATATATATATATATATATATATATATATATATATATATATATATATATATATATATATATATATATATATATATATATATATATATATTAAAACCGACCTCGGATTTGGGTTCTGGGGTCCTAAATCGCGCTCATTTGAAGAAATTTTATCAAAATTCAAAACTCGCGGGCTCCTCATTAGTGAATTTTTTTTTAAAGAAAATTCACTAAAAAGCTAGGAGAGGAATACCGTCTGGTCCAGGAGAGCTTCAATAGTACGTCGAGAAATGGCCTCCTTCTCTATGGTAGGCTTCATAGTGTGATGAATGTTGCTGATATGCTTCAGGAACTGTTTTAATTTGTGTTCACCGTGCGATCATTTACGTATGAGTGGCCTTCGGATCCTCTTTCCTCGTTCTGGTGATACTGAGTGAGAAAATTGATCGTGATTTTAGTTCTTATTGTTCAATCCGCTTGATGTGATGAATGTTGTTGATATGCTTCAGGAACTGTTTTAATGTGTCTTCACCGTGCAGCCAAATAAGGGAAATGTCATTAACGTATCGTGGCCTTCGGATCCTCTATCCCCGTTTTGGTGGTTCTGAGTGAAAAAGTCGATCGTGATTCTAGTTTTTATTGTTTAATCCCATGATGTGATGAATGTTGGTGATATGCTTCAGGAACTGTTTTAATTTGCCTTCACCGTGCGTCCAAATAAGGAAAGGTCATTTACGTATCGTGGCCTTCGGATCCTCTTTCCTCGTTTTGGTTCTGAGTGAGAAACTTGATCGTAATTCTAGTTCTTATTGTTCAATCTCAAGCTGTGATGAATGTTGTTGATATGTTTCAGGGATTGTTTTAATTTGTTTTCACCGTCTGGCCAAATGAGGAAAGTGTTATTTACGTATAGTGGCCTTCGGATCATCTTTCCTCATTTTGGTGGTTGTAAATGAAAAAGTTGATCGTAATGCTAGTTCTTAGTGTTCAATCCCACACTGTGATGAATGTTGTTGATACGCTTTAGAAACTGTTTTAATTTGTCTTCACCGTGCGGTCATAAAAAATAGAAACAGATATTTATGGATGCAACAGGACAATATCGCCTTTAGAATGTGATGATGATCCCAACTGTATTCTGAATACCTAGATATTTAGGATATAAGGGGTGGTCCACTTCGCGGAAAAAGCCCAGTTTTCCATATTAAACTCAGTTTTATCAAAAAAGTTTCAACTGAGAGTTCACAATCAGCTGCGTAATCCAAAAATATTTTGATTTACACAGGGTGTTCATTTTCTCTGTGGCAGACCAAACTTACCTTTTTTTAAATAGAACACCCTGTACTTTATGGCATTTTTGAAAAGATGGTATCGCGACAAGCAAATTGAGCCACATAAGAGTTATTCATTTGTTTATTAAAAATATTGGTCTATTTTGGTGCGTAAATACTTCGATTCTGCACAATGTTTTGGCTGTGTATTCACTGGAGTTAATTTTATTTATACACTCCTCACTATAACAAAATGCAACATGCTAATTCTTAATGTAACCTGCCTATACAGAGTGTTAAATTTCGTAAACCTTAAATTTTCTCGAAAATTTCAAATGGAACGCTATTAGATGCGCATTTTCATGGATTTTTCAGCAATACCACGTTTGATGACATTATTTTTAACGGTTTCAAAGATATAAAGCATTAATTACAAAATTTATGATTTTCCAATGTTTATTAAACTTATCTCAAAATCTAAGGGAGGCTTTGACAACGCGACTTGACATTTGAAAAATTAACTACATTATTGACAGGTAGCTTTCTTAGTTACCCGATTTATTCTTGATATCAGCAATTTTTTTACTTGAGAACTTATGTCAATGTTGTACGTGATTGCTGAAAGTGATGGAAATTTTGCCTTAGCAAAGAGAATCTATAGGCGGAAATACCCTAATCGACAACAACGTCAGCTGAAAGCATTTAGATTGGTGAAAGCTCGTTTTGATGCATACGGCAGTGTACAGTATCGCGCTCCCGTAAAAAACAAAACTGTTCTAAATGAAGGTACGTCTGTAAACATCATAGCCTCAGTCATTGAAAATCCCCATATAAGCCAGCGAAAATTAGCTTCGAATTTAAATATTAATTAAACTTCTTTTCAAAGTTGTTTTAAAGAAAACATATATCACTCATACCATGTTAGAAAAGTTCAAGAGCTGTCTGCAAGCGATAAGCAGCAAATATTGAATTTTTGTATTTGGGCTCTACAGAAGGACAACGAGAAACCAGGATTTCTTGCAAAAGTGCTACTTTTGCAACTTTTTCAAACTGTGGAGGAATTAACATGCACAATTTGCATTATTATGCTGATATAAATCCACATTTTTCGTGGCCAGTGGATCGTCAGCATAGGTGGTCCTTAAATGTGTGGACTGGAATTTTGGGTCCGTATTTAATCGGACCGTATTTTTTCGATGGGACTCTCACTGGTGACCGTTATCTAAAATAATGATCTACCTGAGCTGTTAGAAGAAATTCCTCTACAACTTCGGGGTGAAATGTGGTATCAACCCGATGGAGCGCCTCTACATTCAATAGGAGCTGTTACAGCATTTTTAAACCATAATTTTGAAGAACGATGGATAGGTTGAGGTGGACCAACCCCATGGCCAGCAAGATCTCCTGATCTGTCCAAAAAATATTTCTTTTTGTGGGGGAACCTTAAAGGTAAAGTGTATGCGACTCCACCAACAACCATGGAGGACATGCGCGCAATGATTTCAGAGACTTTCAATTCTGTAAGTGAAGCAACATTGCTGAACGTGCAAAACAATTTAATACAGAGATTACAAATTTGTATCGATAATGACGGCTCCCAACATGAACATTTGCTGCGTTTAATTTTTGTTGTTTATTTTGTGAATTTAGATTTAGTGTTGTTCTTGTTGATTTAAACCTTGTTAATATATGCATTAAATGTTTTGCTCTTTTACATCACACACACTTTAGTTTTTTTAATGCAGTATGAATTAAGGATATCACGTAAGGTATTTGAAAATGATATAAAATACAGGGTGTTGCATATTAACGTGAATTATTTACTTGAATCTATATAAAAATGGCTAGTTCCGTAATTGAGCCTTAATATCTTTGAAACCGTTGAAAATAATGTCATCAAACGTGATATTGCTGAAAAGGCGATGAAAATGCGCATCTAATAACGTTCTAATATACAGAGCGTTTCATTTAAAATTTTCGAGAAAATTTTAGTTTTGCGAAATTAAACACTCTGTATAGGCAGGTTACAATAAGAATTACCATGTTGCACTTTGTTATAGTGAGGAGTGTATAAAATTAACTCCAGTGAATATGCAGCCAAAACATTGTGCAGAATCGAAGTATTTACGCACCAAACTAGACAAATATTTTTAATAAACAAATGAATAACTCTGAAACGATATGCCTAGACCCATCATGTGGGGTATCAATTTGCTTGCCGCGATACCGACTTTTTAAAAATGACATAAAATACAAGGTATTCTATTTAAAAAAACGGTAAGTTTGATCTGCCACGGAGAAAATGAACACGCTGTGTAAATTAAAATATTTTTGAGTTAGGCAGCTGATTAATAGAAACAACTTTCAGTTGAAACTTTTTTGATAAAACTGAGTTTAATGTGAAAATGTGAAAATATATATATATATATATATATATATATATATATAATATATATATATATATATATATATATATATATATATATATATATATATATATATATAGTGGTCCACTTCGCCCAGTTTTCCATATTAAACTCAGTTTTATTAAAAATGTTTCAGCACAGAATTGAAAGTCTCTGAAATCCTTGCGCGCGTATCCTCCTTGGTTGTGGGTGGAGTCGCATACACTTTACCTTTAACGTTCCCTCATAAAAAGAATTTTTTATGGAAAGATCAGGAGATATTGCTGGCCAAGGGATTGGTCCACCTCAACCTATCCATCGTTCTTCAAAATTATGGTTTAAAAAAGCTCTAACAGCTCCTGTTGAATGTAGATGCGCTCCATCGGGTTGATACCACATTTCACCTCGGAGTTGTAGAGGAATTTCTTCTAGCAGCTCAGGTAGATCATTATTTTAGATAACGGTCACCAGTGAGTCCCATCGAAAAAATACAGTCCGATTAAATACGGACCCACACATTTATGGACCACCTATGCTGACGATCCACTGGCCACGAAAAATGTGGATTTATATCAGCATAATAATGCAAATTGTGCATGTTAATTCCTCCATAGTTTGAAGAAGTTGCTTCATTTGTAAATAGCACTTTTGCAAGAAATCCTGGTTCCTCGTTGTCCTTCTGTAGAGCCCAAATACAAAAATTCAATCTTTGCTGCTTATCGCTTGCAGACAACTCTTGAACTTTTCTAACATGGTATGAGTGATATTTGTTTTCTTTAAAACAACTTTGAAAAGAAGTTTAATTGATATTTAAATTCGAAACTAATTTTCGCTGGCTTATATGGGGATTTTCAATGACTGAGGCTATGATGTTTACAGACGTACCTTCATTTAGAACAGTTTTGTTTTTTTACGGGAGCCTGATACTGTACACTGCCGTATGCATCAAAACGAGCTTTCACCAATCTAAATGCTTTCAACTGACGTTTTTGTCGATTGGGGTATTTCCGCCTATAGATTCTCTTTGCTAAGGCAAAATTTCCAAAAAAATCATATATGACGATATGAGCTAAAGATTACATGCAGGAAGTGGATCAGTTCTTGAGGTTTCCTAAATGAGCTTCCATTGAAATCTCCAAGCGTTCTAAAAGCAAATCCATCTATTGAATATGCATTATCTGACTAAATAACTGAAGAAACTCTGGACGCAGCAAGTGCGTTATGGTAGTGAATTTTCATAAAAATGTTTTTATTGCAAATATGTGTGTTTTGTTTTTAAGAAAGCAGGCATCAATTTTGGTTACCAGTATAACCTATATAGTAAAAACAATGTGCCATGTTTCATAAAAATAACTTTATTGTGTGAAAATGTACCAAGATTTCCAAAAGTAGACTTAAAGTGTTCCCGGAAAAACTAGTTTCTTGGTCAACCTTATAGGTTAATAGCAAATTGGGCTATTCAAATATGAAGCATTTGATCAAAGTTCGCTACCATAACGCACTTGCTGCATCCAGAATTTCTTTTCTTACAAACATGCATTATATTTCGATGGAAAATGCAATAACATAAGGCGTGTTTGATTAAAAAAAAGAAAATTTGTATCACCAATGACTTATGGGCCATCCTGTGATTGTAGAAATATTTTTTTTAAGATGTAGCTCAAGACACCCTATAATTAATATATACAAATTTTTTTCAAATCTTGTATAATAACGGATATATTGGGCTTTATTGATTTTTTACGAAAATTCGACAAAAATTATATACCATTAAACGATAAACTCTATAGCTAAGGCTACTGCCAAGCATCAGGGAAAGCGTCTATTTCAAATGAATTTTCTGGAAACATTTTAGTAAAATGAAGGACAATGACGGTTGAAACTAAGACTTCAGTGTTTGTAAAACATCCTTCTTGAGACATTTGATTTCCATAGCCCGTATTAGTTTCAAGTTATTTGCCAAAATGTTGCCGATTTTGACGTTTTAAGTCGCAACTTTGACGTTTTGAGGAAAACCCCAATTTATTTTTCTTTAAATGCCTATAACTTTTTTGTCTTTTGAGATACAGAGCTAAATTTTGGTAGGTGACTTACATATAAGGACATAAACCCGCGTACCCAATTTGGTTGCCCTTACTTTGTTAATTCGGGAGATATAAATTTTTTTCGAAAGAAAACACAAAATTTTCCGGGAAAACCTGGGCAGATTTTCCTGGCTAACGAACTTATCCAAGCCATTTGCAAAAGGAATTTATTCACCAAATTTAATCAAAATCGGCCCATTATTTTTTGAGTTATCGGTGTGATACATATATATATAAATATATATATATATATATATATATATATATATATATATATATATATATATATATATATATATAAATATATATATATATAAACATATAAAAATTCAAACTGACCCCGGATATGTGTTCTGGGGGGCCTAATTAGCGCTCATTTGAAGAAATTTTTTCAAAATTCAAAAGTCGAGATCTCCTCATTAGTGAATTTTTTTAAGAAAATTCACTAATAAACAAGCAATGTGAGTTTATAGGTAATATTAAATGTAACTTATACCACAATTAATTGAATTATCTATATAGGTACCTTGGCGACCTTGTCTCTTCAACATGCACATCGTTTTACATTTTTTAAATAGTTAATAAATTTACATATTACCTACATAAAAATTATTTTTTAACGACTTCAAAACAAGTTTAACCTGAATCTACATTTTATCTAATTTCCATTTAAACGTTTATTGGCATCAACTAGACACATGTTCTACTGTATTTGCTTTTCGTTTATATAATCTGTTTTATCCAATGTCCCTAAAAAATATGTAATTCGTAGGCTACATTCAAAAGAGGAAGTTTGTTGAACATGGGCTTCAGAAATTTATTTTGGCTGTGTTATACATTTTTGTGAACAACGAAATGACTTCTCTGCATACGAGTACATATCATTATGTTCTGTCACAGACCTCTGCCTCCCAGGCACTCTATATTTATGATAGCCGCATAGGTACATTGATAGATAGGTAGATAGATACATATTAATTGTAGCCGAGCTGTTACAAAAACAAATGCCCTCGTCATCAAAACTGTATACACCAACGACTAAAAAATACCAGACAAAAGAAACAAATAAACACCAAAAAGAAGAAAATCAAGTAATATAAGCCAACAAATAAACAATGCACATATTAACAAATTAAAATTAAATTGCTAGAATTAAAATTCAACAAATGCACCAATTGAAACTTTAAAAAGTCTGGACACACCAAGTGCGTTATGATAGTGAATTTTCATAAAAATGATCTGGCACCAAACATTTTTTTAAATTAATTGCTTACAACTTTTTTGTCTTATAACGTAGGGATCTAATCTGTATGTAGTTTACATTTTATAACGTAAACCTACATACCAGATTTGTTCGCCATAGCTTTGTTATTTTCGGAGATAAAAATGGTGAGACTTTCGAAAAATTTTTGCAAATGAGAGTGAATTAAGGCCCGTAGAACCCATACCCAAGATCCGTTTGAATTATATATATATATATATATATATATATATATATATATATATATATATATATATATATATATATATATATATATATATATATATATATATATATTGAAAACGAAACAGAACGGTTTGCGTCCAGACAATTTTTTTTAAAGAAACGCTGAAACACGTCAATTTTAATATTGAGGGGGACATGTTTTGACATAAAACTCAACTTTGTCACATCAACCCCTTAAGGGTGATAAGAACCCTTATATTTTAAATAGGGTTCATGGGTCGAGTGTTACATCATTTTTTTGGAAGTTTTATCAACTCGTTTAAAAATTATTTACAGTTGAAGATGCAAAAACGCATTTCACTCATTCCGATAAGAAATGTGCTGATAGTCAATATTTTGTTGGTTTGTAAACAAAAAATTGACTATCAGAACATTTCTTATCGGAATGAGAGAAATTGCGGTTTATTATTTCAGTTTATCGGTCGGTTTGATACTTGATAGTACTACCGAAAATGAATTTCACAATGGTGTATTCTGTAGAAGGAAGAGTTGAAATAATTACTCTTTTTTTTTTCAAAAACGATGACTGTGCCAACCGTACCGCAAATTTGTTTAATGAACGACATCCGAACAGACATGTTAACAGAAAATACATTTTGAAGTTTTTATTAAACTCTACAGTCAATCATCATAATTGTCGTTATTGGGCAGATAATAATCCAAGAAATTTTCACGAAGTCCACACTCAAACTCCACAGAAATTGAATGTCTGGACTGGCATTTTTGGAGACCGTTTAATCGGACCAATTTTTCTTGATGGCAATTTGAGTAGCGAAACGTATTTGGAGTTACTAGAAGATATCGTTTACCGTCCACTAATTGACATTGTTGAAAATGATGATCGCTATCAAGAAAATCAATAAGTGTTTCAACAAGATGGAGCTCATCTGCGTTTTTCACAACGTGTTATGGAGTTTTTGAACAGAGAGTTTCCAGAGCAATAGATTGGGCGTAGATGTGCTATTGAGTGGCCACCTAGATCACCGGATTTAACTCCTTTAGACTTCTTTCTATGGGGCCATTTAAAGAGTAGAATTTTCGCAACAGAACCGGAGTCTCTGGAAGAATTACGACGACGCATTGTTGAAGAATGCCCTCTAATAACTCCACAAATGCTCCAGAATGTCAGAGCTCGTTTTGAACAAAATTTGTACTTCTGTATGGAAGCTGGTGGTCAACAATTTGAACACTTACTCAAATGAATAAACATTTATGAAAGTTTGGTTTTGTTTTAGTATTATTTAACGAAAAATTAACTAATTAGTGCATTTCTTCTCACAGTGAATGAAATACGTTCTTGTAACTCCAACTGAGAATAATTTTTAAACGAGTTAATAAAACTTCCAGAATTCAGAAAAGAAAGAGCTTTCAAATGATGTAACACTCGACCCATCTTCCCTATTTAAAATATAAGGGTTGTTATCCACCCTTAAGGGGTTAATGTGACAAAGTTGAGTTTTATGTCAAAACATGTCCCCCTCAATATTAAAATCGAAGTGTTTCGGCGTTTCTTAAAAAACAATTCTCTGGACGCAAATCGGTCTGTTTCGTTTTCAATAATGCGTCACCCTATATATATATATACAAATAAATATATATATATATATATATATATATATATATATATATATATATATATATATATATATATATATATATATATATATATATACCTATATATATATATATATATATATATATATATATATATATATATACCTATATATATATATATATATATATATATAGACACACATATAAATTCTAACGGATCTTGGATATGGGTTCTGAATTGAGTTTTCTTCTGGAAAGCTTTTGTAATTTTATTGAAATTTGTAACACACGTTTTCTTTTAAACAGAATTACAGTAACCTAACTTAGCTTCATACAAAACTTATATATATATATATATATATATATATATATATATATATATATATATATATATATATATATATATCGATGATAACATTTTCGAAAGAATTATTCAAATGTTTTCAGTACGCGCACTAGGACCTCTAAAATCGCTCTTCAAGGTCTGTGTAAGTTTAAAGTATTAATTTTAATAATATGCCGTATAATAGTAGTGTACAATTCTTATGAAAATTCACTACCATAACGCACTTGCTGCGTCCCGAAATTTTTCTGTTATGTTTTGTTTGGTTCAAAACAGCCACGAAAATCTAAGAAAAATCAGACTGGAGTGGCATATTGAACATAATTCGTTACTACCTGAAGGTCAATATGGATTTCGACGAGGCCTTGGTACTAGAGATACTGATGTCCAAGTTGTATTCTCAAACAATGACTATCAAATCTGCTTGTTTGTAGATATCAAGGATTCTTACGAAAGCTCAGACTTAGAACTGTTATATCGTAATCTCACCGAAATGGATATTTCCTCCAATATAGCACTTAATATAATAGGTTAGGTTTTAATGTGAGAATAAGTCTCTATGACCAAAGGAAAGTATTTATTACGGACGAACACAACAAATTCCACGGACCTAGAATAGCTAGAAGTGAAATACCACAGGGATCAATAGTAAGTCCACTCCTTTTTAACATATATTCAAATGGATTGTAACGAGGCCTGACTTGCGGGGTGAATTATACGGTAAAACGGATCAATTGATTTACAGGAACGGTCCCGGGCGCCAGATTTTAGAGGGTTTACTCCCTACGAGGGTGTCTGCGACCTCGTCACAAGACTCCGACCACTGACGTGGCCGGAGTGCCTGGGTAGCTCCGTGGAGAGGGTCCGGAAGCCTGTGATGTAGCAGGCCGTATAGATACCTCCGGGGTTGCGGGCTTTAATCGCTCCCCCGGTATTTACCTGACCTTCCGAAAGTTTATATGGGTGTAGCAGATTTATTTAAGATTATGAAACAGACTGAACGTAGTTTCCACTCTATTTATTACATTATAAGATTTTACAACACACTGGTATGCTCACAATATGAAATGTACTTATCGCTCTAACTTACTCTAAGACAAGTCGTATTGCTGGTGACGGGACAACGAAATCACTTATTCCCCTCGGAAAGAAAATGCGGGAGTCACGCGGACGGAAACCTCGAGTGCGGTGGTTTACAACCCGTGGATGCAGCCGTTAAATGGGTCAATTGGAGACGCGCTCCTCAAATAGCAAAAATGGCGCCTATCCGACGGAGTCGACAACAAGAGATCCAACGCCTCGACGTCAGGGCGTCGATATGGAACGGGAGGGTTACAGGGGAGCACCCTGCGAAAGGATATTGTCGTGTACCAACTCGACCTTGGCCTGCTTGTGTACTACAGCGTCCAGACCAGAGTCGACTTGGAACCGTCGTAGTTAATACCCTTAGAAGGTCTGTGTTAGATACAGCATCACCTTCCAGAAATATTATGACACGCTGACAATGAGGGGATAGGATTATGGAGGGGAACGGCACTAAATCTCGTGGTCTCGACGTCGACGGGTAGGCACGTGGGGACTGATAGAAAATATCCGAAAATTTGCTACAATTATATCAAATAAGGCAAAACTAAAATATTCTTATATCGACGGCGTCAGATAGATTTATTGCGCCACGGACTTGTCTCTCACAATCACGGATAAGAGGGTACGATATACTGACGTTCCTCTACCACTTCTATAAATTGACTCTAATTTTTTGAATGTAATTTCCAGCTAAATATTCTTCAACACGCTACGGCAAACGGTCAACTATCTACCTCAGTAGTTAAATTCTCTCTCTCCAGTCCCCGGCTGAAACATCTTAATCGGTGGAAGATACCTTATCCTTATCTCTGCAGATATGTTTTTACACCGCCGCGATAATTCGGAAAATGCGTACTTTTAAGAAATGTTAATGATGAAGATAATAATTTTTACTGCGTGGAATTTTTATTTGTATGAATTATATTATTTTTATTTTCGAACAGCCGTTTCCAGTACATACGGCTGTTCTGAAAATATAGACTTCGTCACAGGATTACACAATATGTTCGATAGTGAGACCCAATGTATACAGTTTGCAGACGACATTTGTAGTTATAGTGTACAAAATTCCTATTCACAATGCATGACAAAGTGCGTTATGGTAGTGATTTTCTTATTAAATCCTTCAAATTTGAATAACTCAATTTTGTGTAAACATAGACAGTTGAGTTTTAGTACGTGGCAAGATCTTTCTCAAGGCAACATATCCACCAAATTTTATTAAAATAGCTTTGTCATTTTTGCAGAAAAAATTTTTTTCGAAAGAAAACTCAAAATTTAAATAACTCAATTTCCTATGAACTTAGAAAGTTGAGTTTTGAGATGTAGTAAGGGCTTCCCCGAGGCTAATATGCACCAATGTGCATGCAATTTTCGGAGAAAAAATTTTTTTTCGAATGAAAACTCAAAATTTTCCCGGAAAGCCTTGTTCGATTTTCTTGGCTAACGAACTCATCCAAGCCATCAATAAAAGAAAGGCACTTACCAAGTTTCATCGAAATCGGTTAGTTATTTTTTGAGTTAGCGGTTGGATATATATATATATATACATATATATATATATATATATATATATATATATATATATATATATATATATATATATATATATATATATATATATATATATATATATATATATATATATATATATATATACATATAAACATATAAAAATTGAAACTGGCTATGGGTTCTGGTGGTGCTATTTCGCGCTCATTTGAAAATTTTTTTGCAAAGTCTCACTATCGATACCTCTATATTAGTGAATTTTTTAAAATAAAAATTTACTAAAAGTGAAGTCACTAACTGGGATTAGAACACGTGTTATAGGAGGCCATTATGAAATCAACACTGCCGCCTTTACCTCTCGGCCATTCTCGACATGACAGATGTTTTTACTAACAGGTATATACTCTAGTATATTACTTTTCTAACGTCTTGGTTATTTACACCAAACAATTTTTGTTTCAAATTGATTTTTTTTCTCATATTTAAACGAAATGAAGGAAAATGGCGGCTGAGACACAGATCTAAGAGCTTGTTAGTCATTTTGAGCCGTATTTTTAACTCACAAAGCGCCAATACGACTACCAGAATTATAAATTTTGACGTTTCAACTTTTTTTTAATTAGAGGCTTGTAGTTTCTTTGTCTTTTAATCTAGATATCTGAATTTTCGTACAAAGGATACTCTTTATGACAGAAACCACCATACCAAATTTGTTTACCATAGTTTTTTTATTTTTGGATATGAATTTTTTTCGAAAGAAAACCCAAAATTTCCCCCCAAAAACCCTATCCGATTTTCCTGGCTAACAAATTTATTATCCAAGCCATTTACAAAAGCAAGGTGCTCACCAAATTTGATCAATATGGGCCTAATATATATATATATATATATATATATATATATATATATATATATATATATATATATATATATATATATATATATATATATATATATATATATATATATAAACATATAAAAATTGAAACTGACCCCGGATATGGGTTTTAGGGGTCCTAGTTGGCGATCATTTGAAGAAATTTTTTTCAAAATTCAAAAGTCAGGGTCTCCTCATTAATTGATGAATTTTCTTTTAAAAAAAATCACTAAAAAAATATAGAAATAACATACATAAATATAATATATAGTTGGCGATCATTTGAAGAAATTTTTTTCAAAATTCAAAAGTCAGGATCTCCTCATTAATTGATGAATTTTCTTTAAAAAAAATTCACTAAAAAAATAGAGAAATAACATACATAAATATAATATATAGGAGAACCTCGGTGGTTCAGGGGTAAGAACGTGTGCCTCTGAACCGAAGGGTACTGGGTTCAATCCCAGGATACTCCTTTTACTTTTTCAGTACAAACTGTAACGTTAACATCAACCGAGGTTCTGGCATTGTATTTGAGCAAGTTGAATGTCTGCACGTTCCGCCCTTCGGAGGGGGCGTAAAGCTGTCGGTCCCGTGTCCATGCGATGTTGGGCACGTTAAAGATCCCAACCCTCCTTACAGAAAGACAGGGGTTCGGCGAAATTTCTAGAATAGTGAGGTGAAACTGCTCCCTGGCGTCGGTGATTGGCCATAGTTTCGGAAATAGGCCGACGTTAAAGAAACAAAACACACATAATATATAGGGAAACATGTATATCGAATATCAGTTTTCACTGTAGAAGTCACACTTCTCTCTGATTTTCTATGTTTCATTATAATAGATCATAACGAAGGATGATGGAATAGTATTTTCGAAACTGAATTAGAAAAATCTGTAGCTAATGAACGTGAGCTTCCGAGAGCATCTAATCCATTTTAAGTAACTAACTAAAATCTAAAGCCAACAGAAATATTTAAAATCCTACTATAATTTCGTAAACAAACGAAAACTTCCTGAATCATTGTGACACAAAAGATGTACCGCATTTTAGAGAGGCTGTGTCAACAAACACTAGACTTCTCAATAACTAAACATAGAAGAAATGCCGGAATTGTAATTTTAAAAAAACAACGTTGACAACAAGTGACACTTAAATCCAATAATAGTGAAAAAGCCAATGATTTCACAGTCCAATGACAGAAACCACCGTACCAAATTTGGTTACCATAGTTTTTTAATTTTCGGAGATATGAATTTTTTTCGAAAGAAAACCCAAAATTTTCCCCCAAAAACGCTATCCAATTTTCCTGGCTAACGAATTTATTATCCAAGCCATTTACAAAAGCAAGGTACTCACCAAATTTGATCAATATCGGCCCATTATATATATATATATATATATATATATATATATATATATATATATATATATATATATATATATATATATATATATATATATATATATATATATAAACATATAAAAATTGAAACTGACCCCGGATATGGGTTTTAGGGGTCCTAGTTTGCGCTCATTTGAAGAAATTTTCTCTGATTTCCTATGCTTCATTATAATAGATCATAACGAAGGACGATGGAATAGTATTTTCGAAACTGAATTAAAAAAATCTGTAGCTAATGGACGTGAGCTTCCGAGACCATCTAATCCATTTTAAGTAACTAAAATCTAAAGCCAACAGAAATGTTTAGAATCCTACTATAATTTCGTAAACAAACGAAAACTTCCTGAATCATTGTGACACAAAAGATGTACCGCATTTTAAGGAGGCTGTGTCAACAAACATTAGACTTCCTGAATCATTGTGACACAAAAGATGTACCGCATTTTAAGGAGGCTGTGTCAACAAACACTAGACTTCTCAATAACTAAACATAGAAGAAATGCCGGAATTGTAATTAAAAAAAACAACGTTGACAACAAGTGACACTTAAATCCAATAATAGTGAAAAAGCGAATGATTTCACAGTCCAATGAAGATTCTCAGATAATTATAGAAAGAAGTCCTTCGATGTTTGTTTCCTTATTGCACGTAAAAATCCATCTGACCTTCTTCGTGTGATCATGGCTGCGTGAACTGAATTAATGCAAAACACATTATTATTATCGTAATCAACAAGCGTATGTGAAACATCACAACTACACATGAGGAATCTGAAATATGTGATTGTTCACTTAATGTCTTTACGTCAAAGTTAAGTCGTGTCGGCCAATATTAACACCTTCAATTACAGATGATTACAAACAATGGTTAAAGAGAAAAAATTGATGAAAATTGAAGATAATTAAATGCGATTCTCTGCTGGTTTTGTTGTGGTGAAGTGGCAATTTAATTATAAAATTAAAGGTTTCGTAAATATGCGGTAATTCACAATTATGAATACTTATTATCTCGCCTCTAATTGCATACAGTGTGCCTATTAAGAAACTGGACACCCCTGTAAAATCTTTATTAGTTAATAATTTTGATTAATAAATTTGATTTTTAGTGAATTTTCTTAAAAAAATTCACTAATGAGGAGATCCCGACTTTTGAATTTTGGAAAAATTTCTTCAAATGTGCGCTAATTAGGCCCCCTAGAACACATATCCGGGGTCAGTTTCAATTTATTCACCAAATTTAATTAAAATCGGCTTAATATTTTTTGAGTTATCGGTGTGATACATACATACATATATATATATATATATATATATATATATATATATATATATATATATATATATATATATATATATATATATATATATATATATATGTATCACACCGATAACTCAAAAAATAATAAGCCGATTTTAATTAAATTTGGTGAATAAATTCCTTTTGTAAATAGCTTGGATAAGTTTGTTATCCAGGAAAATCTGCCCAGGTTTTCCTGGAAAATTTTGTGTTTTCTTTCGAAATAAATTTATATCTCCGGGATTAACAAAGTAAGGGCAACCAAATTTGGTACGCTGGTTTATATCCTTATAGGTAAGTTACCTACCGAAATTTAGCTATGTAGGTCAAAAGACAAAAAAGTTATAGGTATCTAAAGAAAAATTAATTGAGGTTTTCCTCAAAACGTCAAAGTTGCGATTTAAAACGTCAAAATCGGCAACATTTAGGCAAATAAATTCAATCTAATACGGGCTATGGAAATCAAATGTCTCAAATAGGATGTTTTACAAGCCCTGAAGTCTTAGTTTCAACCGTCATTGTCCTTCATTTTACTAAAATGTTTCCAGAAAATTCATTTCAAATAGACCCTTTCTCTGATGCTTGGCAGTAGTCTTAGCTATAGAGTTTATCGTTTAATGGTATATGATTTTTGTAGAATTTTCGTAAAAAATCAATAAAGCTCAATATATCCGTTATTATACAAGATATGAAAAAAATGTGTATATATTAATTATAGGGTGTCTTGAGCTACATCTTAAAAAAATATTTCTACAATCACAGGCTGGCACATAAGTCGTTGGTGATACAAATTTTCTTTTTTTTTTTAATCAAACACGCCTTATGTTATTGCATTTCTGCATTTTCCATCGAAATATAATGCATGTTTGTAAGAAAAGAAATTCTGGATGCAGCAAGTGCGTTATGGTAGCGAATTTTGATCAAATGCTTCATATTTGAATAGCCCAATTTGCTATTAACCTATAAGGTTGACCAAGAAACGAGTTTTTCCGGGAACACTTTAAGTTTACTTTTGGAATTTTTTCTACATTTTCACACAAAGTTATTTTTATGAAACATGGCACATTGTTTTTACTATATAGGTTATACTGGTAACCAAAATTGATACCTGCTTTCTTAAAAAAAAAACACACATATTTGCAATAAAAACATGTTTATGAAAATTCACTACCATAACGCACTTGCTGCGTCCAGAGTTTTTTTTATATGTTTATATACGTACATATATATATATATATATATATATATATATATATATATATATATATATATATATATATATATATATATATATATATATATATATATATATATATATACAGGCTGGCGCATTGAAAACGATACAGACCGATTTGCGCCCAGAGAATTTTTTTTAAGAAACGCTGAAACACGTCAATTTAAATATTGAGGGGGACATGTTTTGACATAAGACTCAACATTGTCACATCAACCCCTTAAGGGTGGTGATAACAACCCTTATATTTTAAATAGGGAACATGGGTCGAGTGTTACATCATTTGAAAGCTCTTTCTTTTCTGAATTCGGCACATTATTTTTTTGAAGTTTTATCAACTCGTTTAAAAATTATTCACAGTTGGAGTTGCAAGAACGTATTTCATTCATTGTGATAAGAAATGCTCTAATTAGTCAATTTTTCGTTAACAAAAAACTAAAAAACAAAACCAAACGTTCAAAAATGTTTTTTCAGTTAAGTAAGTGCTCAAATTGTTGAACACCAGCTTCCATATAAAAGTACAAATTTTGTTCAAAACGAGCTCTGACATTATGGAGCATTAGTGGAGTTATTAGTCGGCTCACTTCAAAAATGCGTCGTCGTAATTCTTCCAGAAACTCCGGTTCTGCTGCGTAAATTCTACTCTTTAAATGGCCCCATAGAAAGAAGTCTAAAGGAGTTAAATCCGGTGATGTAGGGGACCACTCAATAGCACATCTACGCCCAATCCATTGTCCTGGAAACTCTCTGTTCAAAAACTCCCTAACACGTTGTGAAAAATGCGGAGGAGCTCCATCTTGTTGAAACACTAATTGATTTTCTTGATAGCGATCATCATTTTCAACAATGTCAATTAGTAGAGGGTAAACGATATCTTCTAGTAACTTCAAATACGTTTCGCCACTCCAATTTCCATCAAGAAAAATTGGTCCGATTAAACGGTCTCCAAAAATGCCAGTCCAGGCATTCAATTTCTGTGGAGTTTGAGTGTGGACTTCGTGAAAATTTCTTGCATTATTATCTGCCCAATAACGACAATTATGACGACTGACTGTAGAGTTTAATAAAAACGTACAGTCGTCTGAAAAACAGATATTGAACAGAAAGTTCCCGTTATTAGCTATTCGTGAAGTCATAACTTCACAAAACTCCAGCCGCCGATCAAAACCATCTTCATTCAGTTGTTGTACAAGATGAATTTTATACGGGTGAAATTTATTATGCTTCAATATTCGCTGAATAGTTCTTTTGATGTTTGAAACAGTGGCCCATTTTCTCGTGCTCAAAGTTGGGTCTGCAGCAATTTGTCCTAAAACTTCAATCTCAGTAGTCTCATTTCTAACCGGAAATTCACGTTCAGGATCCCGTTTTTTGTTGGCTACTGAACCACTTTGTCGAAACTTTGCAACTAACTCCAAAAAGTATTTTCTGTTCGGATGTCGTTCATTAAACAAATTTGCGGTACGGTTGGCACAATCATCGTTTTTCAAAAAAAGAGTAATTATTTCAACTCTTTCTTCTACAGAATACACCAGTGTGAAATTAATTTTCGGTAGTACCATCAAGTATCAAACCGACCGATAAACTGAAATAATAAACCGCATTTCTCTCATTCCGATAAGAAATGTTCTGATAGTCAATTTTTTGTTTACAAACCAACAAAACATTGACTATCAGCGCATTTCTTATCGGAATGAATGAAATGCGTTTTTGCATCTTCAACTGTGAATAATTTTTAAAGGAGTTGATAAAACTTTCAAAAAAAAAAAATTGCGTGCTGAATTTAGAAAAGAAAGAGCTTTCAAATGATGTAACACTCGACCCATGTTCCCTATTTAAAATATACGCGTTGTTATCACCACCCTTAAGGGGTTGATGTGACAAAGTTGAGGTTTATGTCAAAACATGTCCCCCTCAATATTAAAATTGACGTGTTTCAGCGTTTCTTAAAAAAAAATTCTCTGGACGCAAATCGGTCTGTTTCGTTTTCAATGCGCCACCCTATATATATATATATATATATATATATATATATATATATATATATATATATATATATATATATATATATATATATATATATATATATGTATGTATGTATGTATGTATGTATCCGAGCGATAACTCATAAAATACTCAACTGATTTGACAGAAACTTGGCACATACTTTCATTTTGCTAAGACCGCAGAAGAGTTCCTAAATCAGCTATAGCGGAGATTTTCACCCCAAAATATGTAAAAAAATATTTTTGAATACGCTACAATTCTGAAAGTATTAGAGCAACTAGAATGAAACTTTACATGCAACTAGATAGTGTAAGTTGTGAAAAATATAGACGTATTCACGAGACACCACTGACCTGACGAGTTGAGGGTGGCAACATTGTGAGCTAGCTTTGTGTAGTTTGTAATGTAAAATAGTTTTAGTATTGTTCTTAAGATCGTCGACTACGGTTCACCAGAAGAAGTGACGTTAACAAACGAATAGACAGATATTAGTAATGATGGATTTAGACATGATGGCACCAAAAGACAATTTAATGATAAGTAGTCCTAAAGAGGGGACTAAGACCTAGTATGGCCCACTGGCTGTACACAAGGTTGGTCAGACCATCGCTAACATGCTTGAAATGAGGCCAGTCTTGGCCAGCCCGCGAATCTGCAGGGAAAACAATTTTACAGTGGAAATCCCCGACGGCGAGGCATGGCGGGAGGAGACGCCGGGCTTACTACGGGACGCACTCGTCTGGTTCACGGACGGATCCGGCGGGGAGCGTGGGACGGGGGCAGGTGTTTATTCGGAAGGACCGAGGGTAAGTCATAGTATTTCCCTCGGAGCCCATGCAACGGTCTTTCAGGTCGAAATGTACGCCATCCAGCACAATGTGCGGGAGAACAAGAGGAGGGGCTACACCAACAAGCGGATCCTCATAGCCACAGACAGCCAGGCAGCCCTTAAGGCACTAAGTAGCCCACGGGTAAATTCCTGGCTGGGAAGTGAGTTCCGAAACGAGACGAGCGACCTGGCTGCGTAGAATGAGGTGACCCTCATCTGGGCGCCGGGTCACTCGGGGGTCAAAGGCAATGAAGAAGCTGACAGTATCGCGAAGAGAGGGTCAGCAGAACCATTAATGGGGCCAGAACCGGCTCTGGGCGTGACAAAGAGCACTGCCAGGGGACCAATTAAGTCTGGGTCAGAAACCAACACAAGGTGTACTGGGCGGACTGTCCAGGGCTCAAACATGGGAAGTCAATAATTGACGGACCCAGTTCAAAGAGAGCTGTGGAGCTGCTAACTTTTAGCAAGGGACAGCTCAGAAACATAACAGGTCTCTTGACGGGACACATGGCCGTCAAGAAACACCTGCACAAAATGGGGCGGTTCGAAGGGGACCTCGCATGCAGACTCTGCGGCGAGGGGGAGGAATCAGCCCAGCACATCTTGTGCGAGTGTAAAGCTCTGGACCGCAAAAGACAACTGATCTACAGTCAGTCTAGACCGGAGACAGAGCAATATAAAACTTCACCCTACCAATCGCTGAGCAGACTAGTTCAAAGCACAGTGATTTTGGAATGGGTGGAGTAAGACTAAGGGTATGCACAATCAACCAAAGGTTGCAGCGCTATCGGGGCGGCAAGGCCGCGGACGAGCCCTGAGGGAAAGAACAAAAATCGCGTAGTTGGAATTTTTCTGTGATTCGAGTTTCAAACGCTTATATTCTTCTTATATTTCCGGATCAATTACCTTTTATTATTAACATTATCAAAGTAGAGAATTGATTACTGTTTATTTACATGTCAGTTGGTATTTCTTAACATTAAACCGTTTATTTTTAAAGATATAAACTTAATAGATATAAATGATGTCTAGGCCTACTTTGATCTAAAGCGGTTAAAGAAAAAGAGAACGTTGTTTATTAATAATAAAAAAAAACTAGTTGAGTGCTTAGTAATTCTCCCATATCTAGATCTGTGATACTTCTTTTAATCGTATTAACTTTCTTCTCTCATCAAGAATCACTTTTGGCCATATACATAACTGAAAGTAAAAGAAAAACCGTATGGACATGGATCAAATACACAAGAGATGTGTTCTGGGAGTGCATATTACAACTAATACAGGGTGCTGAAGCAAAAAGCAATGCAAGTTAATAAATATATTACGTTTCATTGTACTTTAGATAACAATAATTGTACTTAATCTTATTCCTTTACGGTCGGCCTATTTACGCGACTATGGACAAACACCGACGCCACGGAGCAGTTTCACCTCACCATTTTGGAAAATTTGCCGAAATTCCTTTCTGTAAAGAAGATATGGATCTTTAACGTGCCCAACATCGCATGTCTACAAAACCGACAGCTTTACGTCCCATCTAAAGGGCGGAACGATAACAACTATATATCACCAGTTTTTAAATTATATTTGGTGAATTTTCATTCTAAAACATGGAGATGTATCGATGACTTTATGAAAATTTATGAAATGAGCGCCAATTATTTTGATTATTGTTGCATTAAATACTAGTTATTTGTAAGATTTATGACCATTTAGACAATCACTTTTTTTGGTTTATTTGAGAAATACGAGATTATTATTATTATTTATTAATAGTAGGGAATTATACAATGGGCAGATACATAAAGTACTATACACCGTGGTCACTTTTAACTGGCTCACTTTTGGGATATCCCAAACCATGCAAGATACAAAGTTGGTTATATTACAAAAAAACGCGCATTATTTTTTGCTCATTTATTGTCTGAAAACGAATTCTGGATATCTTTCATTGTTACGAAATATCCTGAAAAAACTGAAAACTTGCATAGTCTTATTTTCTTGATATCTTTTTTATTGTTGATTCAAAGGTCGCTGAGTTTCTATAACTGGCTACATGTTATTAAACAGATAGCTTATAATATATCTAAGCCTACTAGATTTTTAAGTTCAATGACCAACTTTTTTTTCTTATGGACGCCATATTAGATTGTTACGCCATTCGAATAACTAAAAAATTACGAACTGAACTATGTGTCATACACGACTTATCTGATTTAGTTTACTACCTGCCCTTAAGTGGTTCCAGCAAGATAAAGCACCCCCTCATAATGCCCAAATTGCCACTGAGTATTGAAGTCAACGAATCCCAATATCTTGGATTGCGACGAATAGTCCCATGCAGAGATCTTAACGGTCCCCGTGCTTAAATCCTCTGTATTATTCCATCTGGGGAGTTGCAAAAAGTCTGGACGCAGCAAGTGCGTTATGGTAGTGAATTTTCATAGAAATGATCTGACACCAAATATTTTTATAACTTTTTCTTGTAATATAGAAATCTAAATTTTAGTGTACAGTTTACTTCTTATATCATAAACCTACCCATCTAATTTGGTTACCATAGCTTTTTATTTTTTTGGGATATAATTTTTTTTCGAAAGAAAACGCAACATTTTCGCAAAAGACCTAGCCTGATTTTCCTGGATAACGAACTTATCCAAGCCACTTGCAAAAGGAAGGCACGTGCCAAATTTTATCAAAATTGGCCCATTATTTTTTGAGTTATCAGTGTGATCTTTTTTGCTTAGGGTTCGTCCGCATCTTTGCCGGCCCGATAGCACTGCAGCCTTTGGATTATTGTGCATGCCCTTTGTCTCTTCTACTCCACCCATTCCAAAATCACTGTGCCTTGAACTAGTCTGCACAGCAATTGGTAGGATGAAGTTTTATATTGCTCTGTCTCCGGTCTAGACTGTCTGTAGATCAGAGCAGTCTAGAGCTTTACAGTCGCACAAGATGTGCTGGGCTGATTCCTCCCCCTCGCCACAGAGTCTACATGCCAGGTCCCCCTCCAACCGCAAGCAAGACTGAGAATTGATGGGGTTGAATTGTACAAGATTTCTACTTCCCCAGTCTAATATTTTTTGGAGATCCATGGATCCTTCATGAGTCTGAGATCCTCATCTAATTGGGCTAAAGAGACAGGCTTAGAATATTGTATATTTGAGTGGAGGGTGCTGTGGTCCGCGTAACTGTGAACTGGGTTGGATGTGCTAGAGAGGAGGTCATGGATGTGGACAAGAAACAAAGTAGGGGCTAAAGCTGAACCTTGAGGAACTCCTGCATAAATTGGATACAGTTTAGAGGAATGGCCATCCACGACAACAGAAACGCTCCAATTGGAAAGTAAATTTGCTGTCCAGGTACAGAGTTTTGGCGGTAGGCCATAGGCCGGAAGTTTATTAAGCAGCGCTGCGTGCCAGACTTGGTCGAATGCTTTGGATATGTCTAGAGCGACAATCTGGGATTCACCGTGTAGTTCCATAGACTTGCTCCAAGAATGGGTGACAAAGGAAAGGAGATCGGCAGTCGATCTGCGCTGACGGAATCCATACTGCCTGTCGTGGATTAGACTGTTTTTCAAGAAATTTTAGTAATTCGGTGTTTATATAGTTTTCCATCACTTTAGGAGAGAAATAGGCCTGTAGTTGCTAGGAAGCGCTTTGGATCCTTTCTTGGGGACGGCTTGTACTCGAGCAGTTTTCCAGTTACCAGGGAATATGCCTCTATTGTAAGATATCTCAAACAGACGAGTCAAGACAGGAGCCAGTTCTGGTGCGCATTTTTTGAGAACAATTGCTGGGATCTCTTCAAGGCCAGAGGCTTTCCTGGTATTAAGAGAAGAAAGCATCTTTCGTACCTCTTTAGTTTTGAAAGTGATATCCGTCATTTTATGCGCGACATTGGGGACTGTTGGTGGTTGAACATTTGGAGGTGGGTTGAGAGTAGCATTGCAGGCGAACAACGAGGCAAAAAGTTCGGCCTTGCCCAGGGCGGTAGAAATAATTTCATCACCGGAGACAAGAGGTGGAAACGTGCTCTTGCAGAAATTATTTCCAATAGATTTAGCAAGAGTCCAGAAGGGTTTGCCGCCGTTGGAGCTTAAGAGGACTGTGTTTTTGATGTGGTTATTAAACGAGATTTTTTCCTCTGAAAGAATGCGGACATAGCGGTTTCTTGCGTCGTTAAATGCTTGACGGTTTTCTTGACTGGGATTGTGTAGAAGCGTTTTGTGAGCTTTGACCTTTTCAAGTCTGGGCTTGTCACATGATTTAGAGAACCAGAGCTTTTGAGTGGCTGAAGAGGTTTTCTGTGTACGTGGAATAAATAATTCCATGCCAGCTTGGATAATTTCGGCGACGTTTTGTAAGATATCAGAGGGGTCAGGATGAGAGAAGCAGACAGACGCCCATGGAAATGAGGAAAAGTAATCGCATTTCGTCCCAGTTTGCGGAGTTGTAGTGCCAAATGATAGGTGGGTGTGATGACTGTGTGACCTCGGGTTGCATTACGCAGGAAGCAGTGACCATGCCGTGGTCTGAGCGACCAAGGGGGGCGCTAACTGATATCTTATAGCATTCAGGTTTTGTAGTAAGAAGGAGATCCAAGGTATTTGAGCTGTGTGTTGGCATGCGAGAAAAATAAGTAGGTTGCTGAATCATATTGGCTAAAGAATTGCTGACTGCAAAGGCCTGCGCTGCTCTCCCTTGTGGATCGGTTTTTGAAGATCCTAGCCATTCCTTATTATGGACATTGAAGTCACCAAGAATAGTGGCCTCGGAGGAAGGATGTTCAGAAATCAGATGGTCCATTTTTTTAGAAAGGTAGTCAAAGAGCTGGACAAAGTTGTTATCAGAAGGTAACCGGTAAATGCAACAGATGAAGAATTCAGTTGCAGCCCTGAGAGAAAGAGAGAGAGAGTTTTATCCATAGTATGTCTTTTCTTCCAGCCTCTAAATTGGGGAGTCTGGTGCAGGGTGCATTGCTACGGACGTATGCGCATACGCCTCCATGCAATCTAAAGGAAGTAGGGAGCTCATACCCCGGAAAATTAAGGTGATTAGTGGCTGTTTTGGCACTGATTTGGGTTTTAGTGAGGAAGCGGAGTTGGGGCCTATTAGCCTGGAGGAAATGGTGGACGGAGTTCAGGTTAGAAATTAGGCCACATATATTCGAGACGGATATGTCAAATCTTGCTGGCGCCCCCTGTACACCCCTCTCCCGGAGATCCGAATGGAAGGGTATTTTACCTTCGGAGGAGCCATCATCATACATCAGAACCGGAAACGTCCGTTGAGATTTCACCGGCCCCTTGATGTATGGGGTGGTACCTCCTCGGCCGTGAAAAAATCCTTTACTATTACGTAAAGGAAAATTCCACTACCACCTACTTGACTCCGATTAGTCGCCTCGTACGACAGGCAGGAGTTACCATGGGCCTATTCTTTTAGTTAGTCCCCGGACCACAGGGGACAATATTGCGGGATTCTTTTGTTTAACAGCGACTGAAGGCGTTTTAAAACGGTGATCGACTGAATCAATCCATGTTGTGATCTTATAATGTTTAATTTACGCCTTAAATTAATTTTTCTTTTGAAAATTCAAATGTGTTCCGCCCCCCTTGACCTCTCTACGTTCCACTGGTTGGGAACTCCTGATTTAGATGGATGTAGATAGAGTATGGATAACTACTGGCGAGAAAAAGAGAGATTTTTTAAAGAAGCTATTAAACGCGACAATTATAACAATAATTTTTGGTAAACATGTTTAGATGTGTGTATATTTTTATTGTGTTTTTACAAGCATAACCTAAGGTTCTCTTGTATAACACATTGTATAATTTTATGCCAGCTATATTACCATTACTAACAACTATACAATTTTAATGGCAGGGATGTTATGGTTGTTAATCAAAGCTTGGTACAGATTACAAAAACGAATCCTACATTTTAAAATAATCATGTAAAATACTAAAAACTGTAAAAAAAATAATGGAATGCTAGCACATAATCCTTCCCTAGGAGAAATCGCTTTCCTTGCACGACCTCATTGAATACAAATTTCCTAGAATCATTTCACCCAATTCGCGTTGGATCTTCCAATAAGCTTTTACCGTGAATCACTCTGTATACATGAGCACGTACGAGTTTGCTTATTGTAAGTTTCTCGGCCAGTAACTGCCTCAGGTCCTTCTCGAAGGCTATCGTCTTGATTTCCTTCAAGTGTTGACCCCAAAATCTTGTGGAATTCAAAGACGTTCGACCCGTTCTCTTGCATGCACACACATATACAAACACACATACACTCTTACATATCTTATGCTAATGATTATTTATCTCCGACATACCAAACTTGTTCTACGGTTTATTAGATATATTAGAAGATGTGCTCTATCACTTATGAAGACCTTAAGAGGTGCGTCTGCAATAAAATAATAGACATTTGTGAAACGCTCAGGTGCATATTGAGAAATCAGATTGAATTGTGTTATCGAAATTTCCCGCAGGCGATTGTAAAACGATCAATGACACTGAACATGTCTTTTGTTGACAATTGAGTCCTTTACAATAACACCCAATGAAATAAACATCACTCTTATACAATAATAAAATAACAATTGGTAATTAAATTATTGAATGCTGCTCATAATTTATTTCATTTATTGATTTATGAATTGCTGTACATGGTGGGCAACTTATTATGGGCCTACACCATTTTCTCAGAAACTACAGCCGTTTTAGAAAAAAATGCTACAAATGTTTTTTGGATTCATTTAATCTTTTAATTTAATCTATTTTCATATATACAGTGCTCATTGTGTCATCGGTTTGCATTCACTCTATTATTTTAAATGGGACACCCTATATATTATTTAAAGACTGTTTCCACAAGATGATAAACAGTATTCTTATTCTGTGGTGTTTCTGAAGACGAGTTCAACGATATATGAAAATGTTCGGTACCGAACAAGTGCGTTATATTAGTGAATGTTCCTAAGAATTGTACACTATTACTATACGTCATATTACGAAAATTAATACTTTAAACTCACACGGACCTTGAAGATCGATTTTAGAGGTCCTAGTACGCGCACATTTGAAGAATTCTTTCGAAAGTGTTACCATCAATATCTCTCCATTAGCAAAAATTTTTGTGTTCTAACTTTGAGAAAAATGCCCAAAAATCAATTTTCTATAAAGCTAAAAAATTAAATTTTGCTATAGCTATAGATAGTGTGTCTCTTTAAAATAAACTTAATTCATATTTAGAAAAGTAAAGTACGCACCAAATTATACACATGGTAGTTATTTTTCCTTATTAATCGCCTGAATGATTTGGTTTTAGTCAACCTAATAAAACCGGGTTTCTACTTCCCCAGTCTAATAGTTTTTGGAGATCCACGGAGACAGAACCCTCCATGAGTCTGCGATCCTCATCTAATTGGGCTAAAGAAACAGGCTTAGAATATTGTATATTTGAGTGGAGGGTGCTGTCGTCCGCGTAACTGTGAACTGGGTTGGGTGTGCTAGAGAGGAGGTCATTGATGTAGAGAAGAAACAAAGTAGGGGCTAAAGCTTAACCTTGAGGAACTCATGCATTAATTGGATACAGTTTAGAGGAATGGCCATCCACGACAACAGAAATGCTCCGGTTGGAGAGAAAATTTGCTGTCCAGGTACAGAGTTTTGGTGGTAGGCCATAGGCCGGAAGTTTATTAAGCACCGCTGCGCGCGCCTCTATTGTAAGATGTCTGAAACAGGCCAGTCAGGACGGGAGTAAGTTCTGGTGCGCATTTTTTGAGAACAATTGCTGGGATCTCGTCAAGGCCAGATGCTTTCCTGGTATTAAGAGAAGAGAGCATCTTTCGTACCTTTTTAGTTTTGAAAATGATATCCGTCATTTTATGCGCGACATTGGAGACTGTTGGTGGTTGAGCATTTGGAGGTGGGTTGAGAGTAGAATTGCCGGCCAACAACGAAGCAAAAAGTTCAGCCTTTCCCAGGGCGGTAGAAACAATTTCTTCCCTGAGACAAGAGGTGGGAACGTGCTCTTGCAGAAATTATTCCCAATAGATTTAGCAAGAGTCCAGAAGGGTTTGCCACCGTTGGGGCTTAAGAGGACTTTGTTTTTGATGTGGTTATTAAACGAGTTTTTTGCCTCAGAAAGAATGCGGACATAGCAGTTTCTTGCGTCGTTAGATGCTTGGCGGTTTTCTTGACTGGAATTGTGTAGAAGCTTTTTGTGAGCTTTGACCTTTTCAAGTCTGGCCTTGTCACAGGATTTAGAGAACTAGGGCTTTTGAGTTGCTGCAGAGGTTTTCTGTGTACGTGGAATAAATAATTCCTTGCCAGCTTGGATAATTTCGGTGACGTTTTGTGAGATATCAGAGGGGTCACGATGAGAGAAGCAGACAGACGCCCATGGAAATGAGGAAAAGTAATCTTGCATTTCGTCCCAGTTCGCGGAGTTGTAGTGCCAAACGATACGTGGGTGTGATGACTGTGTGACCTCGGGTTGCATTGCGGCATTAAATGCTTGACGGTTTTATTGACTGGAATTGTGTAGAAGCGTTTTGTGAGCTTTGATATTTTCAAGCCTGGCCTTGTCATAGGATTTAGAGAACCAGGGCTTTTGAGTGGCTGAAGATGTTTTCTGTGTAGGTGGAATAAATAATTCCATCCCAGCTTGGATAATTTCGGTGACGTTTTGTGAGATATCAGAGGGGTCAGGATGGGAGAAGCAAACACACATGGAAATGAGGAAAAGTAATCCCGCATTTCGTCCCAGTTTGCGGAGTTGTAATGCCAAACGATACGTGGGTGTGATGACTGTGTGACCTCGGGTTGCATTGCGCAGGAAGCAGTGACCATGCCGTGGTCTGAGCGAGCAAGAGGTGCGGTGACTGATATATTATAGCATTCAAGTTTTGTAGTAAGAAGGAGATCCAAGGGATTCGAGCTGTGTGTTGGGATGCGAGGAAAGTAAGTAGGTTGCTCAACCATACTGGCTAAAGAATTGCTCACTGCAAAGGCCTTCGCTGCTCTCCCTTGTGGATCGGTTTTTGAAGATCCTAGCTATTCCTTATTATGGACATTGAAGTCACCAAAAATAGTGACCTCGGAGGAAGGATATTCAGAAATCAGATGGTCGGTTTTTTCAGAAAGGTAGTCAAAGAGCTGGACAAAGTTGTTGTCAGAAGGTGACCGGTAAATGCAACAGATGTATTTAGTTGCAGCCCTGAGAGAGAGAGTTTTATCCATAGTATGTCTTTTCTGCCAGCTTCTAAATTGGGGAGTCTGGTGCAGGCTGGATTGCTATGGATATATGCGCACACGCCTCCATGCAATCTAAAGGAAGTAAGGAGCTCATACCCCGGGAAATTAAGGTGATTAGTGGCTGTTTTGGCACTGATTTGGGTTTCGGTAAGGAAGAGAAGTTGGGGCCTATTAGCCTGGAGGAAATGGTGGACGGAGTTCAGGTTAGAATTTAGGCTAGAATTTATCTTATACAGAGTGTTCATAATAAATACGGAAACATACCCTTCTTCAATGTATTGCCCAATTTGGACTTTGGTCGGACCAGAATCTTAAATTTTGGGAAGACAGCACTTCATTATATCTGAAAGTAGCTAAGTGAAGATTGGAAACTGCGACGAGCACTATTAAGTACACTTGAACAACCCAAATCACCACAACACACATTTATAAGGCTCTGACAATCGTTTGACTAACAAAGTTAAGGCCATCAGAGGCTGAAAAATAATATTTTTCATCTTACTTATCAGTGCTCATCGCAGGTTATAATCTTCACTTAGCTACTTTCAGAAATTATATATATATATATATATATATATATATATATATATATATATATATATATATATATATATATATATATATATATATATATATATGAAAAACCTAAGATTCCGGGACCGCTAGCATAGATCTATAAACTTTCATATTTCAACAGATTCCAGGACCGTGCTTATTTGTAGTGGGGGGATATGGAGGGGTAACCATAACTCGCAAGATTTGAGGACCATGTCATATTTTTAAATAATTTAATGTATTTATTATAATAATCATTCTTAGTTACTCTTGAGACATTTTTGGTAGCAAAAAGATGATTAGAATATTATGTACTTATTTAACAAAATAAATGTGAGTGTGCGCTACCTGCTTGTTTGTGTGTGTATTTTGTGTAGGCAAGATTGCATAGGTGCGTGCAGGCGTGTGGATATGCATGCATATTTGTGTATGCAATTTATTAAGAAGGGAGCGAAACTAATAAAAACCTTGCTAGATTGAAGTAGGGCGATAAAAAATTGCTATAATATTAGTCTAGCAAATCCCTTTAACCAATGATGAGCTTGAAAAACCTCAAAGATAGGTAATAAGACTTTTAAATAAACTTGCTTATTTTAAATGGGGGCGATTTTTTGGTGAATATTTTAATTTGCCTCTGTTGTAAAGTCAGTAACGATAAACAGCGTAAAAAATTTGACATGAAAAATATCAAATTTATAGTCTAGTTGCTTTATACTAAACTTATGCATTTCAAAATAGCGGCTATTGTGTGTATTATGTAGAACCACCTGGTTAAGACAATTACGCTAAAAAGCCTTGAACTAATCATTTCATTCTCATTTACTGCAGTCTTCGTAATTATAGAATAAAGTAAATAAAAAAACTAACCAGACCGGCAAATTTTAAGATGCTTTTTTTTTCCAAACCCTAAAACATATTTGCTTTTAATTTAAAAAATCTTTCTTTACAATATGTTAACAATTGCAACTTAAAAACAATTAGCATAACCCCTCTTTTGTTTTTCTTTTTTAAACCTACTTATTTAAGAATGGTACTTGTGTTTCTTCCACATTTTTTTTTCATACTATTGCGTTTCAAATCATCATCACTGTCTACAGGGGAAGTCGCCCTGTTGTCGCAACCATGATTATCTGTCTCCAGCAGCTTTCTTTATTTCATAGCTTCCACACTTCATAAGTTGTGCCAGTTTTCCCAGATGTTTTACCCTAGGTCTACCTTTTCTAATTTTTCCAAATAATGTCGCTAGAATTTTATTATGTCAGAATATGAACCAGTAAATTTTGCCTTTCCTTTTTCATTTACTTCCAGCATGCATCTTTCTTTTTTCACCTTTTCCAGCACACTTTTATTCGCCTCTCTATCGTTGTATCGTGTCTCTGTGATTTTTATCTATAGCCATAGTTCAAAATCCTATGTTCTCTTCATATCATGCTAAGTGGACATCCAAGTTTCTTCCACATACATTACTGCACTCGATACGCAGGACTTAATAAACCTCTTCTTCAGATCCAAGTTAAAATGTTTTAGTGAGAAGACTATTGTGTTTATTGAATGCTTGCTTTACAATCGCAATCATCTTGCTCGGGTCTTTGTTGCATTTACTAACATTTATAAAAATACTTTCAATGTGGGAGAACATTGACACTTTTCAAGTTGTTGACCGTTGACGAATTGAGATATCATCTTCAAATTTGATACACAGTTAGCACTTGAGAAACGAACGGTTCTGATTGTTTTTGGGTAAAATCGCTTTAGTGGGTAGGGGATGAATGGGGGGTGATTTGGTAAAAATTGACCTTTTTTGGTTAAAATTCGAGTAATATAACGTTTTACGGTTTATTGATTAGAAAACTTTTAATTTTATCAAACATCTGGTATTCTGTACCGAAATTAAATTAGAGGTTGAATGTGTGGGGGTGGAATATTGTTGACAAAAATTTCGATTTTTTTTTGCTAAAACGGCATAAAAAGTCTCAGAACATAGAAAACTTGATTCTGAACTAAGTATATTTTTGTCTGTCTATCTGTCGGTCGGTGGGTCTGCCTGTACGTCTGTCTGTTAATAGGCGCAATAACTGTCGAACGAATTGAGATCTTATCTTCAAATTTGGTATCCAGTTGGCACGTGACAAAGGAGCGCTTCGAATTGTTTTTGGGTAAGATTGAATAAAACTCAAGTAATATAACGTTTCAAAAGTTGCTTCTCTAGTTCCTTGCCCAACTCCAAACACGAATTGATACTGATCCTAGAAACTTCTAATTTTGCTCCTTATTCTATTTTCTATTATGATTAGCAGAATATTCTCCACATGTCTCTGTACATTTATTGTCCTATGCTGGTTGCATTTTTATGTGTTCATTGTTTTTGATATAGTGATATTTGTACTCTGTATAAACTAACCGGGCAGTTTTCCTGATGTATACTTTTTCTCAAGCAGTTGACATAGTTTTGGTTTGAATTTTTTCACCAGATTTTTTAAATGTTCCGCTGTTAATTCATCTACACACTAACTTTTTCCTTGTCTAAGTTATTTGGGGCCCTTTTTGAAATCTTGTGTTGAAATAGGGAACATCTCATTTGGGTTGATCTGTCATTTCTCCCATATACACTTTTCCATATTTCATTTTCTCCCCGTGTCAAAACGTTTCTAATAGGCTTACCAGTGTCCAATGGTTTCATTGTCTAGTGCTGAATTTCCACCGTTGTTCTTTTGACTTTTTGTCCCTGGTCAATATTATAGTCTTCTAACCTGTTAGTATGCTTGATCCAGCCGTGCCTTCTTTACGCTATTTTCGATTTCTTCCCTATTTCTTTGCGTCCATACTTCTTTTGCTTCACAGCATTTTTATTTGTGACAGTCTTTTATAGTGATATAATGTATTTGATACCCACCTGTACTCCCTGGTGTTTTTCAAATACTTATATCGTCTCCTTTTGGGTACTTCAAATATTGTGTGTGTCATAGTTAGACCATTTTCCATAGTCATTAATTAACTACTTTATTTTTTCTTCATTTCTCATAAATCAAACTTTCCAGCTAAAGCTCCTTCCACTACCGCATTAAAATCCCCATTATCCCCAACATCTGAGCCTGTTTTCTCACTTTTCTTACATATTTCTTTTCTATTACACATCCTTCTTTTCACTGTGCTATGTCAGAGCTTTGCTTAAATTATCACCATCACTACCTTATCGTTGACACGGTATGTACGCCTCACTTTATTGGTCCATTCGTTCCATAATTAGATTGCGACTCCATTGCTCTTTGAATCTTTCCTTCCACTATATATCTAATTCTAATATTATCACTCTTGAAGTCTCTATTGTTCAACCACCTTACTTCCGACATGCCAAGTAGTTCATGTCCATTTTTTTTATTATGTTCTTTGCCACTTCCAGTTTTTCTGTCTTCAGAAAGCTTCTAACATTTCATTTTCTCACATTAAATGAGTTCTTGATCTTTTTCGCATAATAACGATCTGATAAGCTTGTCCCGTGTGTGTTACCCTACCGGATCCTGATCTTCGAAGCTCATGACTCATCATTGCAAAAAAATCTCTTATTTGCAGTCAATGCAAATGCTAAAGCGGTGTTCCGTACATACTTGTTTATTAAAACGTTCGCATTTATTACGTGCATGTCTGTTTTTTTTTTCACAGGCAAAAATCACAACAACCAACAAGACCTTCAGCTTTTTGTAAAATTTCTTCATCGCATTTCTAGAGCCGAATATTACTCCTAATTTCTCGCAGGAGCTCACCACTGAACATTCTTTCTTTCAGTTAATCCTTAACTAGAGCGAATGGAAGTTATTTAAAAATTTTGCTCGTTTATGCGCTTAATTAGTAGAGATTCAACTTATAAATTACAAATGAGTTTATCACTACAGCGTAAACCATAGAATATAATATCCGAAGTAGCCATCTGCGAGTTTTTCTTTGACAACCGTCAAAACATACAGCTGATCAAAGGCGCCAACACCTCTTTTAGTGTTATTGTATGTATAGTATTTTGGGTTTCTTCGTTATTTCTCTATATCACCCTGTGTATGCATAGTCGATAATAAAATAACAAGCTTATAGTTTTTTCGGCACATAGAAGGATATAGTACTGATTTCATCAAACACGAACATAGATGAATCGACATCCTTTTGGTTGCACAATTTCTGTTTGAACCCTGAATAGCAAGGCCTCGTTCGTCCAATAGTAAGAACATGTAACTCTGAAACGAAGGGTACTGGGATCGATCCCAGGGTTCTCCTTTCACTTTTTCAGTGCATACTGCATGTAAAATTAACACAAACCAAGGTTGTGACATTTTATTTGAGCAAGTAGAATGTCTACCTTCCGCCCTTCGGACAGGGCGTAAAGCCGTCGGTCCCGTGTCCATGCAATGTTGGGCACGTTCAAGATCCCTACCATCCTTACAGAAAATCGGAGGTTTTGCAAAATTTCCAAGAGAGTGAGGTGAACCTGCTCGGTGATTGGCCATAGTCACGGAAATAGGCCGACGTTAAAGTACAAAAAAAAACCTGATCTGCAGTCGCCAAATAGATCATCTATTGTGTAGAAATGGAATATTGTTTTTCTCGTTCTCCACTACCAATAAAAGACTTAGCTGATCACAGATTTAATATTTTCGCATCAAACATAGTAACCAATTTTAGATCATAATACTTGTCTGTCCTGTTGGGTATGTAAATTTTAGAGGGACATCTGCCTCCGAAACCAACAAGGTTTTATCTGTGGTTGCGCATTCTAAAGGTGTATAATTTTGTCTGCAACATTCTCTAAAATATTCAAAATTTGTCTGATAGCCGCAAATTTGTCTGCTTTTAGTTCGCTACTCTCTTGTGGCTTTATCGTTATATCTCAAGCAGTTGATCAAAAACTCAAATATATTTTTGACATAGTTGCTCTAAAAATGGGTGGTGCAAATTGGGTTGACCTTGTATCAGTAATATGAACCTTTTTTCATAACACCACTTGCATATAGTATTACTTATATAGTAGTATATAATTTCTTGTCATGGTCATAAAGGACGTTCATCATAAAAAGTGTGCTGTTTTAAGCACATAATGTGGTAATATGTGTAAGAAAGTCCAGTAACCTGCGAAATATTTTCTCAGTGCTGGATTATTAAAAAGTAGCTATAAATGCTAAGTATGTTTAATATGCGAAGAATACCCACACAATTAAATTTTCATATTTAACCGCCGAATACGTTATAGGTACTCGTATGTACAATATTATACATTTAACGACCACACCTCGTTGAACATATCGATGCAATCACCGAAGTTAAGCAACGTAAGGTGTGGTCAGTACTTGCATGGGTGACCACCTAGGAACAGTGTGTGCTGATGAATGCCCTCGGAAGGCAATGGCAAACCACTGAGTATATTTGCCACTAAAATTTTCTTTGTGAAAAAGCGTCACTAAGGTTGACTTAGAGTATTTATTTTCACCTCACATTGATGGTTTGTGAGAAAAATGTCGTAATCGTTGACTGTTCTATTTTCTTTGTTATAACCTGATAATTAAAATTTTGTAAGGTCTAGAAAAAAAGTGCGTGAGATAAATTTTCCCTCAAATATATGTAGGTACCTACTTTATTGACAAAGGAAAAATTATTTAAAGTTTATTTTGAGGAAAAGTAGAGAAGTACATATTTTATAGTAAATTTTATGAAATCAACTTTCAAAGTGTCTTATACAAATAAGCATAACCTTGTGCTTGCAGTCAACACCATTTTTTAGGGGTCGCGTTCCAAACTAAACTGTCAAAATATTTTGCTTAAAAGTATGAAATAACATTGTTAAATGTAAGTAAAATTAATTTGTTTATGACACTTGGTGTTTATATAAACATTAGTGTATATATAAGTAGCTTCTCATTTGTTGTAATGCTTTTACCTCTTCATTTCAAAATTTATCAGCTTTAAACATAGTTTCTTGATTTAAATTATCGCAAAAGTAGGCATCTACCTAAATTTCAATGTTTAAAAATATTTTCGGGCAGAATAAGCATTTTTGTAAATCAGGTTAATTCATTTAATTTTCTAGCACTTTTAATATTCGGAGTTATATGAAAACTTATGTGTTTAATTTCTATTTTGTTTTTTTCAATTCGGATTAACTATTTGATCAAACAACAAAATAGTTTTCGGGGTTTTTGGGGTGTCCCCTAGCAGTTTGCTTTGGTAAAGTTTTATTTTCAACTAATTATCTGTTAACATTGTTGCAGCCTTTAAATTACATTTTTTAGATTTAAGTGTTGTGCAGCTTTAGTTCGATGCAAAATTAATCTTTCTAATATTTATAATAATAACTTATGTTATAGCTGCTGCTGTATTTTTAAACAGTGGTTAAAATATATCTAGCAGACATCATCAGACACGACTTCAAAGACTAGTGGCAACTTACAGATAATGCAATAACTCACAATAACTCCTAAACGTAAAACTTTGCCATTATGTATAAAACCATGATATATTATATTATGTTCTGCAACTATTAATAACAATGAAGTACAAGACATTTTGAAAAAAATATCTGAATAAGTCTATGTGAATATACCGACAGGTGTCCACATTAGAGTCTACCTCCTTTAACTTTTTGTTAATATTGAAGCAAAATTTTAATTTTTTTTTAATCGTAACTCGAATATAATTAGGCATAGGTATGATTAGTAAGAACTTCTTTTTAGTTTTCGTATAATAATTGTAAAACAGCATTTTATACTGAGAGATAAAAAATTAAATTTGTCAATCTTGGTCATTCATAATAAAACGACTGTCTAAGCTAGTATTCTGCATTTATGTCAAATCATTTTTGTTAATAAATTTTTAAGTTCGGGTGATGTTAGGATTATGATTTTACTATACAGCACAAAATAGACATGATCAAAAGCTATTTTTTCAATTAGTGTGCTACTTGATGTCATTTGGAAACAGAGGTCAGCTTTCATGTAAACACTTGTCGAGAACACTTCTCGGGCAAACTTTGACAGAATTATTTTATAGGATGATACCTAAAAATTGAAACGAACACTTACCATTTTATTTCTAAGTTTGATAAATGTAATTTTTGATGACAAATTGCAAATCAGACAATGAGTTTTATTATAGAAGGTGGTCAATGTAGCAAAGAAGTTAGAAAAAGGATCGCGATAGCAAAGTAACATTTAGTAGACAAAATTAGCTATTTAACCTGAATATCCAGAAGGGGTTCATCAAGTCATGCGAATGAAGTATTATAACGTATAGAGCCAAAAGGCCAATAAAGTTCTAATCAGGTGTTGTGAATCATTTATTTATTCATTTAACGACAGTGTCATTTACAGTAAATCATACAATATACTGACAAAAAAATAAAAAGCAATAGACAGAGTGTTCTTTTAATAACCGATTAAATGTACACATAGATACGAAATAAATGTTTTTTTATATTTGTGATACCTAAAAAAATAAAAATACTTTTAAAAATTACAAAATGTTTACATGACATAGTATATTAAGTAAAACACTGATTTTTTTCCACGAAATGGACCTACCGATTTGTAAAACTTCTAGATGTGGACTGGAAGCTGTAATGAGCACACATAAGTATATTTGGAGAAACCCAAATCACCACAACACATCTTTTTAAAGACCTAACGATAACATCGTTAGCTTCATCAGATGATGAATATTCTGAAAATTCATCATCTGATGAAGCTAATATTGTTAGCGAAATAATCGTTAGGTCTCCAAGTGTAGTTATTAAAACTTCTAGAATAGCCTAATTTCACAATTGGTCGTTTAAGGTTAAAAGACATGTATTGTAGAAAACTTGCAAGAAGGCTTGTATGAGAAGTATAAGACACATTAAATATTTTTACATGGAAGGCGATTTTATTTTCTAATAATCCAATTATCATAAACTAAGTAGCTCAGTTCAAAAAATGCAAGTGGCGTAAGGTGTCATAAATATCTGACATAATTCACAAGCAAAGTGCCGACTGCATTGTCAATGTAATAAAAATATGCTCCGCCTTCCTTCGGCTAAAGTCTATAGGGGTATCCAAGGGCTTTCTTATCTTTAGATAATTTACAACCAGACCTTTGACAAAGACAGCAAAACTGTATTATAAAATTTGATACCCAGCTGACGAAAACTAAAGCTGCAAAAAATGTGGACCTTATTCCCTTCTTTCCTTTGTTTAAATTAATTTAAATTAAACAGATCAATGTTTTTCATTTGAGGCTATATGCACATCATGTGTGCTATATCTTGTTTTAAAGCGAGTTTTTGTGAAAAAAGTAACTATTGACGAGATTTCAATTGTAAGGCTATCCAATACTTTTTTCAAATGAAGGCACAAGTGTCTAGAATTTATATTCAAGATATGTTTGTCTTTTATCACACAGATAACTCAAAAAATAATGGGCCGATTCTGATGAAATTTGGTAGGTACCTTCCTTTTGTAAGTGGCTTTGAATAGTTTGGTATCTAGAAAAATCGGCCGAGTTTTTCTAGGAAAATTTTGAGTTTCCTTCGAAAAAAAAAATTATCTCCGAGAATAACAAAGCTCTATACCCAAATTTGGTATGCAAATTTATATTACGCAAAGTATAACATATAATATATACAAAAATTTGGATTTATAAGTTAAAACAAAAAAGTTATAGGCATTTAAAAAACAAATTTAGCTGCCAGTGATGACTAGAGAAATGCAAAAAGGTCAAGAAACAGCAAAAAAATACTTTGAAAATTTCATACATTTTCTTTGTAAAATTTCAAACTCGCGATTTGAAACTTCAAAACTGACAATTTTTAGACAAAGAACCTGAAGCGAATACTAGTTATGTAGAGGAAATGTTCTAAATAGTTAATTTGACAAAGCCTTAAGTATCAGCTTTAACCGCCATTGTCCGTTTTATTAAAATATTCGCAGAAAATTCATTTTAGACAGACCCTTTTTTGATGCTTTAATAGTCTATAACTTTTAGCGAATGTTCGTAGAAAAAATTCGTTATAGGGAGACCGCGACTTTTTAATTGTTTTTTTTCCGGTTAAAATTAGTAAAAAAAAAAATAGAGGAGACATGCCCGCGTGTAGCAAACATATGCGATAAGTGACTGAGTAAAGAGTGGAACTTGTGATGAGCACTGATAAGTACACTTGGAGAACCCAAATCACCACAACACATTTTAGAAAACCTGACGATTGCTTTATTAACCAAGTTAGCGTCATTAGAGAAGAGATAATTATTCTCTCTCAAGTGTACTTATTATGTGATAAGTACCTACCTAAGTGGAGATGTGTGATGAGCACTGATAAGTACATTTTAAAAAACCCAATTACCACAACATATTTATAAGTCCTGAGGATCATTTGGCTAACAAATATGGCGTCATCAGAGGGTGTAAAAGCGTTCAGTAGCTAGTAAAACGATGGTCAGATCTTAAAAATGTGTTGGGTTCTCCAAAGTGTACTACTTTAAGTACCAACCTATTTTTTTCCCCCACTTCGTCATTCCTGTTCTTTTTTAATGCCAGTGACAAAAAATCGTTGAAAAAATATAGAATGTAACAGTAAAAAATATTTATTTGGCAGTTCTAAAAACAATGTGAAATTATAAATATGAGTAAATACTATATCACTATATATATTGAAGCTATAATATAAAATAATATAATATTAACCTGCTAAGTGATTTTGCTTTGTTAGATATTTCTTAAATAAATAATTTAACTCAATCCGCCTTTTTTTTAAGTCTTTACATTGAATGGTTTTTCTTTCTATCAGAGCTTTGGGATTCTATAATTTAAAAACATTTATTACCGTAAGACAACTTTTTTTTGTAAGAATATTATTGTCAGAATATTGCAAACATATGTAGACAAGTATATACAATTTACTATTGGATTATATATGGATCAAGTGTTTTTTTACTTTATATGAGCCAGACTTGTTCCTGTTTTGGATTTAAACACAATAATAGTATTTTATTGGTTACTATTTCCTACAAATTCAATAAAAACGAAACATATCAATTATTGATTATTGAAAAGGCAGATTTTATTTTTAGTAACATGTTCCCAAGTGTAGTAGGTGTAAAAACTCAAAATTATTTAATATTTTTGAATAGACAAAATAGATATACCTATGTTTGTTAACCCATTTAATTTAAGATAAAAGAATGTATGTTTTTCGACCACAATCATTACACATCAATCCAGATCAAATAGATATTTAGCATTCGGAAACGTCAAAGGTAACACGAATTGTTTACTTCAAAGTGCAAAGCAAATTAGGTAAAATTAAAACTACAGGATTTTGTAGGTTCAGTTTTTTTTTTTTTTTGACCTGAAAGATGATTTTCTGAATCACATCTAGAGTAAGTATTTTCGCATAATGGCAATATTTTATAATCTTCTAGCTTATATTTAGTGCATTTTCATTTTTTAATAATTCTGGCTTTGAAAGGTTTTATAAATAATACTCGGGTAGAATAAAATGTCGCGATTGTAGAGACCACGGGTGCGTAGATCACCGCGGTAAGATATTAAAAAAATCCATAATCGCACGTGATAAATCAAGTGATGCTTCAACATGATGAGAACATCGTTCTTCACTAAAAATGTTTCGCAGCAACTAAGATTTCATAGATATGTGTAGATTCTTGTAAATACTCACCTAACCTGCTTATTTGATACTAATTAAATATCACTTAAGAAAAATGGTTATATACTGATATAAATAAATATACATACATATATACTACTTTTTTGTTTACGTCCGGCATTCCAGTAAACAAAAAGCTTCGCAGTTAAGCGGTTAACATATTGTGTATTATAATTTTATGTATGTACACAATTTTAATTTTTTGTATTCTTCGCTTTTTATTTTTGTCTCAAGAAGATCTTCAGTCAAAAAATCGACAAAAGTGTGGAAGCCACTGAAGGCTTTCTATCTTAATAGTGAAGGCTTTCTATCTTAATACTATTACTAGGTTCAAATACTAGTATGGTATTAATTAACTTTTTCAGTATATTCTGAGGAGCAGGGGTTAAAAGCTATCTTAATTTCGTGTAGCATGTGATGATGGGCACGTTAAATATCCATATGGAGAAAGGTAGAGGTTTGGCAATATTTCAAGCATAGTAAGGTTAAACTGCTCGCTGGCGTCGTGACAGACCATAGACGCAGAAATATACCGACGTTCAGTAGACAAAAAAAAACATACATACAAACATTTTTTTAAAGATTTCCAAACAGAAAAAACGTTTCATATTGCGTGAAATTTTTGCTGCTAGGGAATGTAAACTTTTTTAACATGTACCTGGGTTTTAATTTTGCCCAAGTAGTCTTTTGATCCACCGATCATACAACAAGTATTAAGTTCTTGCGCAAAGCATGTCAAAGCATGATTATTAATAAAACAAATTGTTTTAACTTTTATCAACTAAACAACAAATTGATGCGGGTGTTCCACTGGGTTCCGTTTTGGCTTCAAAAGTTTTGTTTTGTATATTAATGGCTTCCTATCAACAGCCAATTATTCGATTAACAACTTCGCTATTGTAGCACTATTAACAATACGTTCTGATTCACTGGCTCAGTATTTACTTCCAGCTCCTTATTAATGAGAATTCTCAAAACCAACTTACTTATTTCCAGTACTGCAAAAGCAGCAGCAAACTATTGTTCTCATATCTGAGGTGCTGCCCAAAGATCACCTTGTCTCTCTTAGATTTAATAATAATTACACTCATAAATTAACTATGTGCCTTATAGAAGATTAATCTATTACGGTCACTCTCACTTCTCTCTATTTCAGAAGAAATGTTGGAGATCTCTGCTCTTCTATCGACATGGCCTCTCAGAGATTGCTTCTTGGCTCCCTTTACTTGCAACCTTTACTCGACAAACTCATCTTAGCAAGAAAGCGCACGTCTTCACTGGCCAATTAGCCACATGTCAAACAATTCGCTATAAATTCTCGTTCTTTTCGAGAGCATCTAAACTCACACACACAATAGTATTTTTCAATTATCTCCATTCAGAAAGTTAGCAAGATTTTTATTTAATTAACAATGAAATGGTCATGTATTATGAAAGCAGTGATATATTATTTACTTTCTGGTGACACGAAAATATTAAAAGTTTTACTTTTTGAATAACTTCGAAACAATCCATTAAAGCGTAAAAGTTTCGTGTATAGCAATATAGAGGCTGTTCTGTTAAAAAAAGTCATATATAGACAAGTTTTTGCGAATTAGCATGTATAGCGGAAATATTTGGTGCTTAGTCCCATAAAAATTATGGAAATATTAAAATACAAAATTTGTAATATAATTTTTACTCGGAGGGATATTATGTTTGATTACATATAAACGTACCACCTTTATGTTTTAATCAATGGGGATGATATTGTTATTAAATAAATATTTCCTTACTCTTTACTTTAGGTTTTCAAAACAAAGGTGAAAATACTTTGCCTGGGAATACCATTTTTTTTATATGTATAAGGGATAATTATTTTAATTTTAGTAATTTATTGTTTAGCGGTAAAGAACATCTTAATTTAATGCAAATAAAATTTGTTTACCTATCTTAATTTACTTCCTTTCTTTATGCAGTCCTACAGTCACTATAATATAGAATTTATGCAGTATACTGTATTTACCTCCCCTCACATTACTATATCCCCACCACATTTACGAATTTTAATAAGATTCGACAGATTTGAGGACCGGTCCTCGAAACTGCAGAGTGTGTAAATTCAGATGGTCCTCGAATCTTCGACCCCGGTCCCGGAATCTTCGGCTGGTCCCGGTATCTAGCGTTTTATGTAATTTCGGTCCCGGAATCTTAGGTTTTTCATATATATATATATATATATATATATATATATATATATATATATATATATATATATATATATATATATATATATATATATATATATATATATATATTGTGTGCGTTTATAAAACGTATTTATAATGTAGGTATCTTTTTATTACCCCCCCCCCCCCCAAATTATCTTATCTACTCCTTTGAGACGTATCACTGTCCCCCCCTACTTCCCATTCAAAAATTTGGGTGTTGCAATTGTCGATCGAAGGGGTTGAATGTAGGGGTGAAGTTTTCACGTTGCAGGATGACATTTTTTAATCTAAAATTGACGTGTTTCGGGATTTTTTTATAAATATGCATAATAATTGAGATAGTGAATTTATTCCATTTGACTGTTTCACACTTTACCTAATATAAGACATAATGAGAAGAAGATGTGGCTCTTATGCGATTTATCGTCTCAAAAATAATTAATGATGGAGTAATAAAGTCACATAGCGATGTCTTTTTATCAAGAATAAGCAATATATAAATAGTAAAAAAAAAGCTGTCGCTATCCCCCGTTGCGTCAATTAATTGCCAATGGATACAGTGAGGTGAAAAATCTTCACAGATCTTAAGTAGACTAGTTCTTTCGCCATTTTTAATTTGCAGTATAAATACTAACTACCAACTACACCTGCTGTCTGAGCAGTTACGAATGATGCATAATTATCATTTTAATGCAGCCAGATTGAAAAATGAAGTACAAGTTTTAATTACAAAACGGAAAACTCGCTTTCTGTGAGTGACTGCTTACAAATAAGCTACAGTTAGAATCCAATGTATGTATCCGTTTCTATCTACTTATAAGCGAGTCTATACAAGATAAAATCAAACATCATCGTTCTCGCACAATTTCTGCTCACTCATGGCTACTATAAGCTCAGCTTGTCAATAAATAATATGCTTAAGAACTTATCATTTGCATATATATGCGTATACATATGTATACACTAGTGGTTTTTAAAGGTTGTTTCATTATGGCGTGCCTAAATCTCCAAAAATACGATCATACAGGGTGGTCTGACGAAAGTTTTTCATTTAGTGAATTTTCGTACAAAAAAATCGCCAATGTGGAGATCCCGACTTTTGAACTTTGAAAAAAAATCAAATAAGCGCGAACTAGGACGCCTAGAACCCATATCCAGGGTCAGTTTCTATTTTTATATGTTTATATATATATATATATATATATATATATATATATATATATATATATATATATATATATATATATATATATATATATATATATATATATATATATATATATATATATATATATATATATAGGTGTCCCCTATCGTTATATTCAAATTTTGTGAGCAGATAGTAGACTTAATTCTAAGACAAAAATTTCGGGACGCAGCAAGTGCGTTATGGTAGCGAATTTTAATTAAATGCTTCAAATTTGTATAACTCAATTCTCTATAAACCTAGAAAGTCGAGTCTTGGTGGAATAAGGTATTTACGAGGGCAACATACCAACCAAACTTCATCAAAATAACTTGGTTATTTATTTGAGATACAATTTTTTTTCGGAAAAATTAATTTTCTAATTTTTGCAGTCTCGGCATCGATACCTCTCTATTAGCAAATTTTTTAAATAAAAAGCGCTTAATTTTTAAAAATAAAAATCCGCTAATAAGAACAAAACAGAAATGTCACTACCTAACAAGAAAAGCAATACTACACCGTGTTTTTTCAACGTGCTATAGCTGTTCGCTTGAAGTGATTATTTATCCAAAGTTTATATATTCGATTATTAATTTTTAAGTTTCAATTTTAAAGAATTAAATTATTTTCAAATTTTGCAATATTTACACAATTTTTAACAGTCCTGATTGCATACGTACTGTTCCTGTGTAAAAGAATTTAACATAACTTATTTTAAAGGCTAGAGTCTTGGACAACTCACTTAGTTCGCAATATGATCAAACTTATTGCAATTTCTGTGGATCGAAATCTGAATTGGCACCAACATGTCACATCAATTGCAGAAGCGGCTGCTAAGAAATTAGGTTTCCTCTTCCGGGCTCGCAAATACTTTTTACCAGTTAATCTCTATACCTTATATACTTCACAAATAAGGCCAAACCTCGAGTACTGCTCCGACATCTGGGGTGCCGCTGCCGCTTCTACACTCGCTATCCTGGACTCCAATCATAAGAGAGCTATACGCCTCATCAGTGATCCTATCCTCACCCAAAGGCTGCCATCCATTGCCCACCGACGTGCCGTTGGTGACCTCTCTCTCTTTTATAGATATCTGCACGGGCACGCTCAGAGGATCTTTCTTCCGTAGTTCCTCCACCGGCTGCCCCAAACAGACCTACCAGGGGAACAGAGCGAATGCACCCGTTTACTGTCCAGGTCACCAGACATAGAACAGCCTGTTATGCCGGCTCTTTTGTCCCGAGTACTTCCAAGTTGTGGAATTCCTTGCCGGCACATGTTTTTCCTTCTCCTCCGAACCTTCAAGTCCAGAATTAACAAGCTGCCTCTTTCTTCCTTGTCGACACCCACGGTACGATAGTATTTAGGCTGTAAGCCCTCGTGGTGTGTTGTTGAAATATATTTAAAAAAAGAAAGCTAAATTTTGGTACATGCGATACGTTACAGGTATATGAGCAACTTGCGTACCAAATTTGGTTAAAATATGTTTGCTATTTCCGAAGATACAAAAGTTCTGCGTGAGAAAACCCAAAATGTTCCCGGAAAAACCAGCCGGATTTTCTTGACTAACGAACTTGTTCAAGCCATTTACCAAAGAAGCACGCGTACCAGGTTTAAATAAAATCAGTTAATTATTTTTTGAGTTACCGTGGTAACACACAAATACATAATATATTAACAAATAAAAAAGTGTGGACGCAGCATGGTAGTGAATTTTCATTAAAATGTTTTTAATAGAAAATATATATTTTTTAAGAAAGCTTGCATCCAATTTGGTTACCAGTATAACCTATATAGGAGAAACAATGTCATCAAAATAACTTTATTGTTTGAAAATGTACAAAAATCTTCCGAAAATAAACTTTAAATGTGCCCAAAAAACTGGTTTCCCGGCCAACGAACCTTAGCTTAATAGTAAAGTAAGCTATCGAAAGAAACATTTTATGAAAAATTGCTACCATAACGCACTTGCTGAGTCCCGAATTTTATTTTCTTACAAACATGCATTATCTTTCGATGGAAAATGCAAAAATTGCAATAATATAAGGTGTGTTCGATTAGGAAAAAAATTGTGTCACCAGCGACTTGTGAGCCATCCTGTGATTGTAAAAATAATTTTATAAGATGCAGCTCCAGACATCGTATAATTAACATATACCATTTTTCTCATATTTTGTATAATAATGGATATATTGAGCTTATTGACCCTAAAAATGCGCCACCCGGTATACATGAACAAGATAAAAACCGAAACTAACCCGGATATAGGTTCTATGGGGCCTAGTTCGCGCTTATTTGAAGAAATCTTTTCAAAATTCGAAAGTCACTAAAATTGTATCCAACTCTGTGAGTAAAATTGTGATGACCAAAAATAAATATGTATGTAAGAAGAAGAGTATCCCTATATTTGTATTACACGTGCCAGAAAACAAAATACTTATTTACATGTCACTTTGAATCTGACATTTATCAACATAATTTGTCAGTTGAATATGACATGTACTGTTGCCATGGACTATTATGCACTATTGGATTACGCCTTATAAGAATCTTGTTTTTTTTTTTGAGTACGAAAGCTTATTTTACTGTTTTAATATTTTTCGATCCCTTAACCTGAAATGGTTTTCGTCTCATTTAACGTTGTTTCATTATAACGCCGCAGTTTGTTATAGGCAAATGTATCCATTAACGTTGGAACTGATTCGGTTGTTATTCGAAAAAAAGTCCAAAATAGTAGGTAAAAAGGGAGTACATAACACATACGTAAATGAATACTGTTTTTTAATCATTTTGCAGTCACAAATATGTACATATGTATGTACATTATATTCATTCCCAATGATTCGTTTTACGTCGTTTCACTTAACGTCGCATACCTAGAACAAGTTTTATTTTCCTTCAATTATAAATGGCAATTTTAAGTAAATTCCTTATTTTCTGTGCCCAATGTGTTGAACGGATGCGAAACGGGAGAAGGAAATTTCATTTAGAGTTAAAATGACGAAGAGAACTTTTTTCGAGGCACGAGCGTTGTTTCCATTTTCTTTTAATATTAATAATATTTATAGGAAAATTAGCAGATTAGCGCAATGTTCGTTTTTTGAAAAAAAATATCAGAAAAATGCTTAGAGGAACCCCTTTATGCATTAACCATCGGACAAATGCTGGGATCTCAACTCCACAATACAGTTAAGAGACATAAAGCAAATTTAAGTTTCTTTGCAAGGTAAACATGCTACAACGGAGCTAGAAATGCAAACTGTAAAAACTCACCTCACAGAAGTCCATATGAGGAGAAACTCCTCACCAACACCGTTTCTCCATAAAAAACTTCCACTTTGCCCAATTGAAGAAAAAAACGCTAAATAATAACGTAATCTGATTCGTTATTAGAATTAAATAAATAACTGAAACTGCTACCAAAGCATCACATAAAGCATCTATTTTAAATTAATTTTCAGCAAATATTTTAATAATGTAAAGAACAACGAAGATTGTAGTTGAAACTTGAGGCTTTCTAACTTCTTACGACATTTATGCTGCATAGCCGTATTCATTTAGGTTCTCTCTCTAGAACATGCCAATTTTGAGGTTTCGAAGCACGACTTTTTTGACGTTTTAAGAAGAAAAACTTAAAAGCTTATAACTTTTTTAAATTTTAACGTAGAGATTCAAGTTTTGGTGCATGGTTTTCTTTTTATGATATATACCCTCATACCCAATATGGTTGCCCTAACTTTGTTATTTCCGGAGATATAAATATTTTCCGAAAGAAAATGCAACGAACTTATCCAAGCCATCTGCGAAAGGAAGGTACTCACCAAATTTTATCAAAATCGGTCCATTATTTTTCGAGTTATCGGTGTGACACATAAATTTATATACATACATATATACATACATATATATATATATATATATATATATATATATATATATATATATATATATATATATATATATATAAAGTCTGAAACCGACCTCGGATATGGGTTCCAGGGGTCCTAAATAGCGCTCATTTGAAGACTTTTTTCAAAATTCAAAAGTCGCGATCTCCTCATAGTGAATTTTTTAAAAGAAAATTCACTATAAATGAAACTGACCCTTAATAAGAGTTCTGGGAGGCCTAGTTCGTGTTCATCTGAGGGAGTTTAATCAAAATTTAGAAGTCGGAATCTCCTCATTAACGAATTTCTCTACGAAAATTCGCAAAAATTAAATAGTTCAAACCTCGGTATACATAATAAAATGTATGAGAGCTTAGTTTCTTAAATTGTGTATAGCAATTTTCCCATTCACAGATAATTTCCTTTATTGACGTATAATCAAATGAAAGTTATTTTTTTCATTCATGCTTTCAGCTATATACATGTTAAAAAAACAGCCTGCACGAATGATATTTTCTTCAATCATGCTACATGTAAAATGGAATACTTAACTGAGAAACTATTTGTACCTGATAAACATGGAAAGAGACGGAGATAAATTCTATTGCCTGCATGACATACTTTCTTCTCATTCATTAGATATCTAACTGTTCTCACATACTCAATTTCAATAAATAATTCCATTTAAATTTCGGTGTATAAACTCCCAGGTGTACTTTGGTATAAGTTAAATAATGGGCGGCTGGGGAAAGGTTAAATGTCAATCTAGACGACTTCACACGTCGATCCTTCTGTTGTTTCATTCACTAAATGAACATTGTGCAATGGCCAGCTTGAAATAAAAATATACCATATAAATCAATATGCAATTTACATGGGAGGCGTTGCATAATAGCTGTCACATTTCGCTATTGCATTATTTAAATTAATAAATAAGTAGGTGCTTGCTGGTATTGTTTACTGTAGCAATTATATTAACACAAATATTTACTTTTTTGTTGTTTGTTATTTAAAAGAGAGGTTGCGACTGATACAGGTAAAATAAATCAAATTTCTTGAAAGCAATTTATAAATTGTTGAACACTGTAGGTTTGATTTGTACTATGATTCTACTACTACTACTACTACTCGTCAAATTTTGTTGTCTGTGAAGTGAAGAATTGTTTTTATCATACAAAACTTTTATTTAATCTTTTACCCTCTTTTGATTTCCTAAAAAACAAATGCCTATAACTCAATTGTCTATGAAACTGGAAACTTATAATCTGGTATCTATTAGTCCCTACAAAGACAACTTGGTTTCAGAGTCTTAACATAAATTTCTTCTTTTCGAAAATATAAAAATTATCCGGAAGAAAATGTTACATTTTCTCATTAAAACTGATTCGATCGAGCTAGCTAATGAATACCTATACCTAAGCTATTTACAAAAGGAAAGTACCTGTCAAATTTTAAATCTTTCCTTCGTTAATTGCTTGGATGAGTTCGTTAGCCAACCCAATCAAACCGAGAAAAAAAAAGGTTTTTCTTAAAACAAATTTGTATTTTTTTTAGCCATATTTCGTGATTTCAAATATTTTTATGAAAATCCGGTACCACAACGCACTTGCTGCATCCAGACTTTTGATTAGGTATTGGTATTTTATAGATTCTACATTCATGGAATTTGTAATACATTAGTACAGTTTGAGAACCCAAATCACCACAACATGTTTTTAAAGACTTGACGATTGTTTTAGTAAAAAAGTAAGCGTCATCAGGGGATAAAAAATTCACACTCACGCGCTGCCACTGGTCTTCCACCGCTACTACAGTTAAAAATACATTGGAAAAACATATGTGCACACGTTTTGAACAAAAAATAATAATATCACAAACATACTAGTAACCAACCCATAATAAGCCCTTTTAACAATAAACGTAACCCAATCCACCGAAATGTACGCCATCCTGCACTGTGTCCGGGAGAACAAGATGAGGGGCTACACCAACAAGCGGATCCTCATAGCCACAGACAGCCAGGCAGCCGTTAAGGAACTAAGTAGCCCACGGGTAAATTCCTGGCTGGTGAGTGAGTGCCGAGACGAGACGAGCGACCTGGCTGGGCAGAATGAGGTGACCCTCATCTGGGTGCCAGGTCACTCAAGGGTCAAAGGCAATGAAGAAGCTGACAGTCTCGCGAAGAGAGGGTCAGCAGAACCATTCATGGGACCAGAACCGGTTCTCGGCGTGACAAAGAGCACTGCCAGGGGAGCCATTAAGTCCTGGATCAGAAACCAACACAAGGTGTATTGGGCAGACTGTCCAGGGCTCAGACATGGGAAGTCAATAATTGACGAACCCAGTTCAAAGAGAGCCGTTGAGCTGCTAACTCTTAGCAGAGGACAGCTTAGAAACACAACAGGTCTCTTGACGGGACAGAAGACAAGAAACACCTGCATAAAATGGGGCGGTTCGAAGGGGACCTCGCTTGTAGACTCTGCGGCGAGGAGGAGGAATCAGCCCAGCACATCTTGTGCGAGTGTAAAGCTCTGGACCGCAAAAGACAACTGATCTACGGTCAGTCTAGACCGGAGACAGAGCAATATAAAACTTCACCCTACCAATCGCTGTGCAGACTAGTTCAAGGCACAGTCATTTTGGAATGGGTGGAGTAAGACTAAGGGTATGCACAATCAACCAAAGGTTGCAATGCTATCGGGGCGGCAAGGCCGCGGACGAGCCCTGAGGAAAAAGAAAACCCAATCGAACCCATCTTATCACTGCATGCTAGTGAATGCCTAAATTAATTCTCAAATGCTGACTGACATTGCAACGCCAACACATAAGGTATTACACCCCGACATTCTTAAGTAGCCCGTTGACAAGACAATTTCCGAGGGTACCAGAAACGGAATCTGTTCATAGAAAGATTTCTGGCCTCAGCAGGGAGCCTGTTGTAGATTTTTGCCACACCAAACGTGGACGATCCCTCAAACAACGCCGTTTTATGTAACGGTGGGGTCACCGTAAACCTATCTCTCAAATCAGGCTGCGCACGTCTGTTCTTAAAGTTATTTTTTGTAGAGATATTGAGGTTTATGTGTTTTAATGATCAGATAAAAAAACATCCCAAATGATAACAAACTGTTCCAGTGATATTCAACCATCCACTATACCCAAAAGCTGCTGATATACTGTGACATTTCCTTATCCCATAGGTTAGTCTAATACAAGAGTTTTGAACCTTCTGAATTCTTGAAACATCACAGGATCAAAATTCAAAAATCGGGATCTCCCCATTAGTGAATTTTTTATAAGAAAATTCACTAAAACAGAATGTCAAATCATTTGAGTGACATTATATTGACAGAAAAAAATATTCAAATGCTTTTGAGGAATTTTTTACAAAAAGCAGCTATTTAAATGGAAGATAAGTAAGTTGAAACAGGTCCAGGATATTCTTAGGAGACAAAGTTGACTTATGTATAGTATAGCTATATATTTTGCATATAGATATTAAAATGTATAGTACAAATAAGAAATAAGGTTTCGCTTGTGTATGTAAGAAGAAGCACAAATTAGCCACAGATGTAATGCTGATTAAATAAATCTATAAAGCTTTCTTGAACTGTTACTATCAAAATGGTTAAACTTGCAATACTATGGTACTGAGAAAAACTTGCTAATACATCTAGTAAAGACACCACGTTTCCATTAATCGAATTACCTTCATCGGAAGATTCACTCAAAGAGTCCTCAATATCTGAACAAACATTAGCCTCATCACCTGGCTTCTTCAGGACGCTCCTAATTTACAAATATTTCTACTGGACTGAGAAAAACTTGCAGATATATCTCTTAAAGACACCACGTTTCCATTAATCGAATTACCTTCATCGGAAGATTCACTCAAAGAGTCCTCAATATCTGAACAATCATTAGCCTCACCACCTGGCTTCTTCAGGACGCTCCTAATTTACAAATATTTCTACCGGACTGAGAAAAACTTGCAGATACATCTCGTAAAGACACCACGTTTCCATTAATCGAATTACCTTCATCGGAAGATTCACTCAAAGAGTCCTCAATATCTGAACAATCATTATCCTCAACACCTGGCTTCTTCAGGACGCTCCTACTTTACAAAGATTTCTACTGGACTGAGAAAAACTTGCAGATATATCTCGTAAAGACACCACGTTTCCATTAATCGAATTACCTTCATCGGAAGATTCACTCAAAGAGTCCTCAATATCTGAACAATCATTAGCCTCAACACCTGGCTTTTTCGGGACGCTCCTACTTTACAAAGATTTCTACTGGACTGAGAAAAACTTGCAGATATATCTCGTAAAGACACCACGTTTCCATTAATCGAATTACCTTCATCGAAAGATTCACTCAAAGAGTCCTCAATATCTGAACAATCATTATCCTCAACACCTGGCTTCTTTAGGACGCTCCTACTTTACAAAGATTTCTACTGGACTGAGAAAAACTTGCAGATATATCTCGTAAAGACACCACGTTTCCATTAATCGAATTACCTTCATCGGAAAATTAACTCAGAGTCCTCAATATCTGAACAATCACTAGCCTCAACACCTGGCTTCTTTAGGACGCTCCTACTTTACAAAGATTTCTACTGGACTGAGAAAAACTTGCAGATACATCTCGTAAAGACACCACGTTTCCATTAATCGAATTACCTTCATCGGAAGATTCACTCAAAGAGTCCTCAATATCTGAACAATCATTATCCTCAACACCTGGCTTCTTTAGGACGCTCCTACTTTACAAAGATTTCTACTGGACTGAGAAAAACTTGCAGATATATCTCGTAAAGACACCACGTTTCCATTAATCGAATTACCTTCATCGGAAGATTCACTCAAAGAGTCCTCAATATCTGAACAATCATTAGTCTCAACACCTGGCTTCTTCAGGACGCTCCTACTTTACAATTATTTCTACTAGACTGAGAAAAACTTGCACATACGTCTCGTAAAGACACCACGTTTCCATTAATCGAATTACCTTTATCGGAAGATTCACTCAGAGTCCTCAATATCTGAACCATCATTAGCCTCAACACCTGGCTTCTTCAGGACGCTCCTACTTTACAAAAATGTCTACTGGACTGAGAAAAACTTGCAGATATATCTCGTAAAGACAACACGTTTCCATTAATCGAATGACCTTCATCGGAAAATTAACTCAGAGTCCTCAATATCTGAACAATCATTAGCCTCAACACCTGGCTTCTTCAGGCCGCTCCTACTTTACAAATATCTCTACTAGACTGAGAAAAACTTGCACATACGTCTCGTAAAGACACCACGTTTCCATTAATCGAATTACCTTTATCGGAAGATTCACTCAGAGTCCTCAATATCTGAACAATCATTAGCCTCAACACCTGGCTTCTTCAGGACGCTCCTGCTTTACAAAAATGTCTACTGGACTGAGAAAAACTTGCAGATATATATCGTAAAGACAACACGTTTCCATTAATCGAATGACCTTCATCGGAAAATTAACTCAGAGTCCTCAATATCTGAACAATCATTAGCCCCAACACCTGGCTTCTTCAGGACGCTCCTACTTTACAAATATTTCAACTGGATCTTATTCGTGCGATTTCCATTTTTGCATACTTCTCCAGTTATGCTATATTATTACGAAAATTCGCTGCTGTAACGCACTTGCTGCGTCCCGACCTTTTTTTATTTTATAAATACAGGTAGCTACCACTATAATATGTTTACCTGTGTTGGAATTCTTAAGACATTTCTCTGGGGAAGGTCCTTCACGGTAATGGTAGGCATGGCATCTAATTATACGGTCCACGCATTAACGTCTTCTTCGAAGTTCGGATACATTAAAAAAATAATTATTATTCCTTGAAGAAATTATAGGTTTTCAAAGGGCGGGTTACATCACAACCAGAAAAAAAAAGATGTATCATGGTTGAATTTTTGTTGCTTTCATTGAACCAAACATAGCGTTTGGAATGAATTCTTGTTTACTACATCCGATGTTTGTTTACATCGTAAAGGTTAAAGTCAATGTTAAAAATGATCAACATACCTTTCATTTTAAACTAAGGTGATTCGTTGTCGGCCCACATGTTTTTGTTTTTTCATGTCTGTCAGGTTTTCTTTCTGATTAGGCTTTGTCTACACTTCATTTTAAATGGAATTTAAAGATACGGAACACACCTGAAGAGTCAGAATCAAGATCATTATTGTCACCCCTTCTTAAAAAAATAGTAATAAAACAAGAAGACAATACCGACGTAACGTATTTTATCCTACTAACCTAATTGCTAAATTTGTAATGTACTTTATATTAACTCAATAACTGGCTAAACTTAACGCTTTTCTATTAAATGACAATGGTCCAAGACTCAATAGGCAAACTATTTTGCCTAATAAATGGGCATTGTTTACTGTATTCCAGTCGTTCCTGCAAAGGAATCATTAATTACTCAGTACGGAAAAGAATATAAGTATATAAGTATATAAGTATATAAATATATATATATATATATATATATATATATATATATATATATATATATATATATATATATATATTCTCTATTCACATAAATGAATGTAAACCAGTTGAATACGGGGTTCCACAAGGCACTGTGACCCATTTTGTTCAATATTTACGTAAACGACTTGTTTACACAGTCGTCTCGAGGAAATGTGGTCGGTTTTGCGGATGACGCGGTGATATTTTATAACGGAGAAACTTGGGGGTAGTTAAGAAGGAAAGCAGAAGAGGATTTTAAGGATATTAGTTTCAATTTATATATATATTTGTATGTTTATATATATATATATATATATATATATATATATATATATATATATATATATATATATATATATATATATATATAGGGTGGCACATTGAAAACGAAACAGACCGATTTGCGTCCAGAGAATTTTTTTTAAGAAACGCTGAAACACGTCAATTTTAATATTGAGGGGGACATGTTTTGACATAAAACTCAACTTTGTCAAATCAACCCCTTAAGGGTGGTGATAACAACCCTTGTATTTTAAATAGGGAACATGGGTCGAGTGTTACATCATTTGAGAGCTCTTTCTTTTCTGAATTCAGCACACTATTTTTTTTGGAAGTTTTATTAAGTCGTTTAAAAATTATTCACAGTTGACGTTGCAAGAACGTATTTCATTCATTGTGATAAGAAATGCACTAATTAGTCAATTTTTCGTAAAAAAAAAACAACTAAAAAACAAAGCCAAACGTTCAAAAATGTTTATTCAGTTAAGTAAGTGTTCAAATTGTTGACCACCAGCTTCCACACAAAAGTACAAATTTTGTTCAAAACGAGCTCTGACATTCTGGAGCATTTGTGGAGTTATTAGACGGCATTCTTCAACAATGCGTCGTCGTAATTCTTACAGAGACTCCGGTTCTGTTGCGTAAGTTCTACTCTTTAAATGGCCCCATAGAAAGAAGTCTAAAGGAGTTAAATCCGGTGATCTAGGGGGCCACTCAATAGCACCTCTACGCCCAATCCATTGTCCTGGAAACTCTCTGTTCAAAAACTCCCTAACACGTTGTGAAAAATATGGAGGAGCTCCATTTTGTTGAAACACTAAATGATTTTCTTGATAGCGATCATAATGTTCAACAATGTTAATTATTAGAGGGTAAAAGATATCTTCTAGTAACTCCAAATACGTTTCGCCACTCAAATTGCCATCAAGAAAAATTGGTCCGATTAAACGGTCTCCAAAAATGCAAGTACAGACATTCAATTTCTGTGGACTTTGAGTGTAGACTTCGTGAAAATTTCTTGGATTATTATCTGCCCAATAACAACTATTATGACGATTGACTGTTGAGTTTAATAAAAACGTACACTCGTCTGAAAAACAGATATTGAACAGAAAGTTCCCGTTATCAGCTATTCGTGCAGTCATAACTTCACAAAACTCCAGCCGCCGATCAAAATCATCTTCATTCGGGTGTTGTACAAGATGAATTTTATACGGGTGAAATTTATGATGCTTCAATATTCGCTGAATAGTGTGAGTTTGAAACCGTGGCCCATTTTCTCGTGCTCAAAGTTGGGTCTGCAGCAATTTGTCCTAAAACTTCAATCTCAGTAGTCTCATTTCTAACCGGACATTCTCGTTCAGGATCCCGTTTTTTGTTGGCTACTGAACCACTTTGTCGAAACTTTGCAACTAACTCCAAAATGTATTTTCTGTTAACATGTCTGTTCGGATGTCGTTTATTAAACAAATTTGCGGTACGGGTGGCACAGTCATGGTTTTTGAAAAAAAGAGTAATTATTTTAACTCTTTCTTCTACAGAATACACCATTGTGAAATTAATTTTCGGTAGTACTATCAAGTATCAAACCGACCGATAAACTGAAATAATAAACCGCATTTCTCTCATTCCGATAAGAAATGTTCTGATAGTCAATTTTTTGTTTACAAGCCAACAAAACATTGACTATCAGCACATTTCTTATTAGAATGAGTGAAATGCGTTTTTGCATCTTAAACTTGAATAATTTTTAAACAAGTTGATAAAACTAAAAAAAAAGTGTGCTGAATTCAGAAAAGAAAGAGCTTTCAAACGATGTTACACTCGACCCATGTTCCCTATTTAAAATATAAGTTTGTTATCACCACCCTTAAGAGGTTGATGTGACAAACTTGAGTTTTATGTCAAAACATGTCCCCCTCAATATTAAAATTGACCTGTTTCAGCGTTTCTTAAAAAAAAATTATCTGGGCGCAAATCGGTCTGTTTCGTTTTCAATGCGCCAGCCTGTATATATATATATATATATATATATATATATATATATATATATATTATTCGGGATATAGGTAATTAAAAAACAGACTTTGATAGGTCACTTCAGCCGCCGATCCCCGCCCATTAGGCCGGATAATTGAGAGTATACTATATATATATATATATATATATATATATATATATATATATATATATATATATATATATATATATATATATATATATATATATATATATATATATATATATATATATATATATATATATATAGTATACTCTCAATTATCCGGCCTAATGGGCGGGGATCGGCGGCTGAAGTGACCTATCAAAGTCTGTTTTTTAATTACCTATATCCCGAATAATTGTGAATGTACGCTACAAGAAATTTTTTAAATAACATATGTGTAAACTCATTTTTCTTCATAATTATAAACTAAAGACTTACCTTGTCGGGTTCGGTACTTCCTCCACCAATAATACAATCCACCGAGAGCTAGAGCAGTGAATAGTATGGAGAGAATCACAGCGGCCGCGATCGATCCAGGTCCGTAACAGATACCTTCCTCTTGGGCACTTACAAGTCCGGCACTGACCACTAACAACAACGATATCGACCACAAATAACTACACGTCACTCTGCGTTGCGCCATCTTGGTCAATTTAATCCTCACGACTTATACAAATATTACAGCTTTTTCTTATAACACTCGGGTGTTTCTTCACATCCTTGGCTTGTGGTTTATCTGGAATCCAAATAGAAACTGTTAGTTTTTTCCGTCCCACTCTAACCCATGGTCGTTGTGCTAACAAGCACAATTAGGCTAGGCATGATAAACGTAACATAGGTAAATATGTTCTTATACCTTGCGTCGTAAAAATATATAAGTATATTGTTATGCAAACTACATAAACATTGTACGTTGTATATAAATTATCAGAATGGTTTGTTAGAAGGTTGTGTTGTGAAAATAATTTATAGTTGGTCAGGTGGAACGATAATCGTATATCTGGATTGTGTACGCGTTTACAGGCAAAATTAACATTACTTACCACCTAGTTACACATACATATTTTTATTCATTTATTTTTTCGTAAATTAAAAACACATAATATGTTGGAAAACTGCGTACCGTATTCGGATGCACTGTTGTAGGTAATATGAATATACTTTTATTTTTATTTTTGTTTTATTTCAACAACACACCACTAGGGCTTACAGCCTAAATACTATCGCACCGTGGGTGTCGACAAGGAGGAAAGAGGCAACTTGTTAATTCTGGACTTGAAGGTTTGGAGGTTCGGCGGAGAAGGAGAAACATGTGCCGGCAAGGAATTTCACAACTTGGAAGTCCTCGGGGCAAAAGAGCGGGCATAACAAGATGTTCTATGTCTAGTGACCTGGACAGTAAAAGGGTGCATTCGCTCTGTTCCCCTGGTAGATCTGTTGGGGGCAGCAGGTGGAGTAACTATGGAAGAAAGCTCCTCTGAGCAGTGCCCGTGCAGATATCTATCAAAGAGAGAGAGAGAGAGAGAGAGAGAGAGAGGTCACCAACGGTACGTCGGTGGGCAAGGGATGGCTGCCTTTGGGTGAGGGTAGGGTCACTGATGAGACATATAGCTCTCTTCTGAATGGAGTCCAGGATAACGAGTGTAGAAGCGGCAGCAGCACCCCAGATGTGGGAGCAGTATTCGAGGTTTGGTCTTATTTGTGAAGTATATAAGGTTTAGAGATTAGCTGGTGAAAAGTATTTGCGAGCCCGGAAGAGGAAACCTAATTTTTTAGCAGCCGCTTCTGCAATTGATGTCACATGTTGGTGCCAATTGAGATTACGATCCACAGAAATGCCAAAAAGTGAAAAGGACTCATTACTTTGAATAACTTGGTTGTTTATTGTGATGGGTCTAGGGCTGGTGTATCTCTTATGAGAAAGAAAGCAAGACTGTGATTTGGTGGGGTTGAATTGTACAAGATTTCTACTTCCCCAGTCTAATATTTTTTGGAGATCCGCGGAGATAGAACCCTCCATGAGTCTGCGATCCTTATCTAATTGGGCTAAAGAGACAGGCTTAGAATATTGTATATTTGAGTTGAGGGTGCTGTCGTCCGCGTAACTGTGAACTGGGTTGGATGTGCTAGAGAGGAGGTCATTGATGTGGAGAAGAAACAAAGTAGGGGCTAAAGCTGAACCTTGAGAAACTCCTGCATTAATTGGATACAGTTTAGAGGAATGACCATCCACGACAACAGAAATGCTCCGGTTGGAGAGAAAATTCGCTGTCCACGTACAGAGTTTTGGTGGTAGGCCATAGGCCGGTAGTTTATTAAGCAGCGCTGCGTGCCAGACCTGGTTGAATGCTTTGGATCTGTTTAGAGCGACAATCTGGGATTCACCGTGTAGTTCCATAGACTTGTGCCAAGAATGGGTGACAAAGGAGAGGAGGTCGGCAGTTGATCTGCGCTGACGGAATCCATACTGCCTGTCGTGGACTAGACTGTGTTTTTCAAGAAATTTTAGTAATTCGGTGTTTATATACTTTTCCATCACTTTAGAGACGACTGAAAAGAGGGAAATAGGCCTGTAGTTGCTAGGAAGCGCTTTGGATCCTTTCTTGGGGACGGGTTGTACTCGAGCATTTTTCCAGTTACTAGGGAATATGCCTCTAATGTAAGATGTCTGAAACAAACGAGTCAGGACAGGAGCAAGTTCTGGTGCGCATTTTTTGAGAACAAATGCTGGGATCTCGTCAAGGCCAGAGGCTTTCCTGGTATTAAGAGAAGAGAGCATCTTTCGTACCTTTTTAGTTTTGAAAATGATATCCGTCATTTTATGCGCGACATTGGGGACTGTTGGTGGTTGAACATTTAGAGGTGGGTTGAGAGTAGAATTGCCGGCGAACAACGAGGCAAAAAGTTCAGCCTTGCCCAGGGCGGTAGAAACAATTTCATCCCCTGAGACAAGAGGTGGGAACGTGCTCTTGCAGAAATTATTCCCAATAGATTTAGCAAGAGTCCAGAAGGTTTGGCTGCCGCTGGAGCTTAAGAGGACTTTATTTTTGATGTGGTTATTAAACGAGTTTTTTGCCTCAGAAAGAATGCGGATATAGCGGTTTCTTGCGTCGTTAAATGCTTGAGGGTTTTCTTGACTGCGATTGTGTAGAAGCTTTTTGTGAGCTTTAACCTTTTCAAGTCTGGCCTTGTGACAGGATTTACAGAACCAGGGCTTTTGAGTGGCCGCAGGGGTTTTCTGTGTACGTGGAATAAATAATTCCATGCCAGCTTAATTTCGGTGACGTTTTGTGAGATATCAGAGGGGTCAGGATGAGAGAAGCCCATGGAAATGAGGAAAAGTAATCTCGCATTTCGTTCCAGTTCGCGGAGTTGTAGTGCCAAACGATACGTGGGTGTGATGACTGTGTGACCTCGGGTTGCATTGCGCAGGAAGCAGTGACCATGCCGTGGTCTGAGCGACCCAGGGGGGCGGTGACTGATATCTTATAGCAGTCAGGATTTGTAGTAAGAAGGAGATTCAGGGGATTTGAGCCGTGTGTTGGGATGCGAGGAAAGTAAGTACGTTGCTGAACCATATTGGCTAAAGAATTGCTGACTGCAAAGGCCGTCGCTGCTCTTCCTTGTGGATCGGTTTTTGAAGATCCTAGCCATTCCTTATTATGGACATTGAAGTCACCAAGAATAGTGACCTCGGAGGAAGGATATTCAGAAATCAGATGGTAGGTTCTTTCAAAAAGGTAGTCAAAGAGCTGGACAAAGTTGTTGTCAGAAAGTGACCGGTAAATGCAACAGATTAATTTAGTTGCAGCCCTGAGAGAGAGTTTTATCCATAGTATGTCTTTTCTTCCAGCTTCTAAATTGGGGAGTCTGGTGCAGGGTAGATTGATACGGACGTACGCGCACACGCCTCCATGCAATCTAAAAGAAGTAAGCAGCTCATACCCCGGGAAATTAAGGTGATTAGTGGCTGTTTTGGCACTGATTTGAGTTTCGGTGGGGAAGAGGAGTTGGGGCCTATTAGCCTGGAGGAAATGGTGGACGGAGTTCAGGCTAGAATTTAGGCCACATATATTCGAGAAGGATATGTTAAATCTTGATGCAGGCGCCCCCTGTACACCCCTCTCCCGGAGATCCGAATGGAGGGTTATTTTACCTCCGGAATCTTTTGTACAAGGAGGAGCCATCATCATTTTTGCTTATAAGGGAAACCGACTCATACACCAGAACCGGAAACATCCGTTGGGACTTCACCGGCCCCTTGATGTAAGGGGTGGTACCTCCTCGGGCGTGAAAAAAATCCTTTACTATCACGTAAAGGAAAATCTACTACCACCTACGATATTGCAAGTATACCACACCAGCCAACTATTATATATATATACGAGGGTATCTTCATATCTAGTTAACCTGGAACCATCCAGTAAGCAAGACTTAATTTAATTACTGTGGCAACAATTATGTTTTTCACATAAGCTATCTATTATTGGAGCTAGACTAGTTAATGTTGGCATCCCACAGTTTTGAGTTTTAAGCCCTGTCCTCTTCTACATTAGAACTACGATTTTTATAACATTGTGCCCAGAGAAATACAATGTTTACAGTATGCGGATGAATTCTGCGTGTACACTACTCAAAGCACTTACACTGAATGTCTTATTCAGATAACATTGGCTATATCGAATATAATCAATTTGAAATTCACTAACGGTTTTAATCTATCCATAGATAAAACAGTCGTTACTTTTTTTTACAAAACATATAATTAAAGAGCTCAATGTTCCAATTCCATCCGTTTCTCTAGCTGGGAATAACTGTCAAGTACCTTGGAATTACTCTTGACCCGAGGTAGGCCTGGAAGAAGCATATAGATTCACTAAAAGATAGAGCAGAAAAAAATCTAAATATTTTAAAATACACTACAGGCAGAAATCATGGTGCTGATATGACATTTTATCGAGCATACACTAGGTATATCTAAGACTATGGATCTATATTTTATGGATCTGTTTCTAAAACGTAGTTAACAAAAATTGACAGAATCCAAAACAAAGCTCTTCGAATCATAGCAGGAGCAATCAAAACTTTTCCTGTACAATCTCTTTTAGTTTTGAGAAACAAACAACCCCTTCTTGTTAGAAGATTTTTGCTATCCTGTAAATTCTTATAAAAAACTTTAGCTTACATTCTCAGGTCACGTTCATGAAGGTTCAACAGCTAGCTGTGATCCATCTAACGTACAACTATTGGAGAAACAGGACGTCAAGTTTAAAGCTTCTTTGGAAATAAACAATTTTCAATGTCATGCGAAAGAAAACTTAATTTTAGGTTTAATTATCCCCACAGCATTCAACTGATGATATTTACAAAGATACTAGAGATAACCACTTGCATATTGAAACAAACGTTACAACCATTTAAAGAAACTGTCAAAATTTATAGTGATGGGTCAATAATTCAATATTTAGTGGGTTGTGCACTGTATATTAAACAATTAGGTCATGTGGAGCTATTTACTTTGCCAACGTTTTCTCCAATTTATACTGCTTAAGCGGTTTCTATACAAAAAGCTTTAGTACTAGCCTGTAACCAAGATACGAGTAAATTTGTAGTCTTGGCCAACTCCGTTGCTGTATATCTGTCCAAGGTAATATGTGATATTGCTTATCAATTGGAAGTATAAAACAACAGAACAAAAGAGTCACTTTCATATGGGTAAAAGGGCATTCAATGCTTAAGGGCAATGAGGAGGCTGACTATTTTGCTAAAAAGCAACAAAAACAGGTTGCAAACATGGCTTTCACAGTAACGACGATATTCTTCCGCAAGTAAAGTATCTTTGTAATGTAAGATGGCAGGATCATTGGAATAAGATGAAAAGTAGCTGCAACAAGCACTTTACTTGTATCATCCCTAACCTAGGAAAACAGGCGATCTGCAAAGAGATATCCCTTTCTAGATACTTGTCATACATTTATACAAAATAAATGTTGAAGAAAATCCATTATGTTCATGTAACAACACTATCCCAGCTGATTTAAATCTTTGAATTTTTGACTGTAGTGTGCATCATGAACAAGAAAAATATGTTTGTGCAATTTGATAGAATGCAGTGTCCCTTTCCCACTGTGACATCGCTAATGTAAAGCGGGAAAGTAAGAAAAAAAGCTGTCCAAGTTTGACACCCAAAAGCTTGACATCCAAAAGTTTAATAGTTTTTTTATTTTATTTCAACAACACACCACGAGGGCTTACAGCCTAAATACTATCGTACCGTGTGTGTCGACAAGGTGGAAAGAGGCAACTGGTTAATTCTGGACTTGAAGGTTTGGAGGTTCGGAGGAGAAGGAAAAACATGTGTAATAGTGACCAAACTCTACATTTTTGAAGACAGAAATTTTGTTAAAAAAGTTTCGGCAATTATTAAATATTTATTTTTGAAAGCGTTATCGGGCAGAAATTTTTTTTGCTGATTTGGCAGGATCCCTAGGTGATCAACGTGTTTCGTATGCTATTATAAAAAGTCTGGACGTAGCAAGTGCGTTATGGAGGTGAATTTTAATAACAATGTTTTTAATAGCAAATATTTCTCTCTAATCCAAGCCGGCATCAATCTGGTTACCGGTATAACCTATATAGTAGAAACAATGTACCATATTTTATCAAAATAACTTATTGTTTGAAAATGTACAAACATTTTTCGAAAATAACTTATTGTTTGAAAATGTACAAACATTTTTCGAAAATAAACTTTAAATGTTTCCGCGAAAACTGGTTTCCTAGCCAACGAACCTTGGGTTAATAGCAAATTGAGTTAAAACTTGAAGCATTTAATGAAAATTCGCTACCAAAATGCACTTGCTGCGTCTAGAAATTTTTTTCTTACAAACATGCATCATATTTCGATGAAAATGAAAAAATGCCAAAATATAAGCTATGTTCAAAAAAATTTGTAGGTATCACCAACGACTTATGGGCTGTGATTGCCAAAATAAATTTATAAGATGCACCTCAAGATACCCTATAATTAAGGTATACAATTTTTTCTCGTATCTTGTATAATAACAATTATATTGAGCTTACCGTAAAAATGCATCACCCTGTATATATGTAAACAGATAAAAACTGAAACTAAACCCGGATATGGATTCTATGGGGCCTAGTTTGAAGATTTTTTTTTTAATTCGAACGTCGCGGTCTCCTCACTAACGAATTTTTTGTACGAAAATTAGCCAAACATTATAGACTGTTAAACCATAAACTTAACCAGAACTACTGCCAAAGCATCAGGGAAAGCGTCTATTTGAAATGAATTTTCTGGAAACATTTTAGTAAAATGAAGGACAATGATGGTTGAAGCTGAAACGTAAGAGTTTGTGGAACACTCCTCTTGCGACATTTTCTTTACATAAACCGTATATTCGTTTCAGGCTCTTAGCCTAAATGTGGCCAATTTTGACGGTAATCCGCCATATTGAATATAGAACAATATTAGATGTACTACATTTCTTTGTCACCGGATTTATACACGGGTGCCAAATTTTTAAAGCTCTAACTTGGACAGAGAAAATTAGCTAATAAAGGCGTTATAAAAAATGACTTGCAAGAACAACCACCATAGAGATTACAAAAAATCATCAATGGAAAAAATATATTTGCCCAGTTTCACAAAGCTCGGTTAAATATTTAACCAACGGTTAGTTAATCAAGACTTTAGATGACCTATCACAGAGTAGGATTCGGTTTTTGCTATGACAACCAAATATTTCAAAGCTGTGATTGGTTGTACAGGGCTTTCATTAATTCCCGAACCCCACGTGACCGCTTAAGTTAGGCAACCCGGCACACACGATTGTACAACCTGAATTAATGAAATCTTAAGATGCCAGTATTGTCTCATATTTGCTTTGGGGTTTAATAAAAAATATAAAAATTAAAATAAGTTAAAACAGTAAATGTCTTAAATGTATTTATTATTTAGTATTTTTAACAGCAAGTCTGTTCATGTATAGTTTAATGTTATTGATTGTTAAAAAAAATTAAAAACATAGTAAAATATTACTTTTATATTGTATAGATATCAAAATTTTGTAATGTACGTAAACAAATTGTGGTCCAATTATTTAAACTTCTAATTTGCGGTTTTAGGAATGTGTATTGTGTAACATGTAACAAATATGTACCTGTTTGGGCAGATTACCGACGAACAGATTTGATAGGGCTTCGTTCCATGCGATGTCGAATATCGTCAACAACATAACCTTAACATACCTACTTTTAACTTACGTAAAAACGCAATGAAAATGCTAAGTTTTGATAAAAACTGTTTATTTTTATTGTCCAACAGATATTTTTTTTTAATTTCAACAACACACCACGAGGGCTTACAGCCTAAATACTATCGTACCGTGGGTGTTGACAAGGAGGAAAGAGGCAGCTTGTTAATTCTGGACTTGAAGGTTTGGAGGTTCGGAGGAGAAGGAAAAACATGTGCCGGCAAGGAATTCCACAACTTGGAAGTCCTCGGGACAAAAGAGCGGGCATAACAAGGTGTTCTATGTCTGGTGACCTGGAGAGTAAAAGGGTGCATTCGCTCTGTTCCCCTAGTGGATCTGTTGGGGGTGGCAGGTGGGGGAACTATGGAGGAAAGTTCCTCTGAGCAGTGCCCGTGCAGATATCTATAAAAGAGAGAGAGGTCACCAACGGCACGTCGGTGGGCAAGGGATGGCAGCCTTTGGGTGAGGGTAGGGTCACCGATGAGACGTATAACTCTCTTTTGAATGGAGTCCAGGATAGCGAGTGTAGAAGCGGCAGCGGCACCCCAGATGTGGGACCAGTATTCAAGGTTTGGCCTTATTTGTGAGGTATATAAGGTATAGAGATTAGCTGGTGAAAAGTATTTGCGAGCCCGGAAGAGGAAATTATTTGAAGAAGGTAAACACTGGTCGAACTTGGAAAATGCACAATATACATACAAAATAACCGGTCAAAAGGGAATTGAGCGCCAATGGACTGAACTGTCAATTGTCAATTGATTTAGTAACTTTAGGGTCCCTAGTCTAGTGGTTTCTTTGGTTACTTTTTGACTGCCAACTCATAAAATCATATTCCACTAAGAGAGAGAGGCAGAATCCGGTCAGGTGGGGTTCGGGAATTAATGAAAGCACTGTATTAAGTCTTGATTAACCAACCGGCCGTTAAATATTTAATCGAGCTTTTTGAAACTGGGCAATAGTCTGTAAAAGAGGCGACGGTCCTTTAATTGTATCCCGGTCAAAGTTAAACACGTAAAATATGGGGCATCATTATGATAATAAATAAAATAAAATAGATCAAATTGCTAAATAGGTTTAGAACATTATTCAGGTTACTGAATTGGCAACATCTATTAATTTTAAATCACCAGTTTAACATTAATTTTCGTTGTCAAGTTTATATAAAACTTTTGACCTACATTGCTCAAAGGCATAGATTATAAGGAATTCTTTAGAACTTAGATAATTTTATATACAAAGCCAAGGTTTCAGTTTATCTAGATTAGAGAGTAGATAATGTAAGTCGTGACCTGGGTGTTGTCTCTAACAGCGGTTACAAATTACAATTAGCGAAAACAATAGCTACGTAACCGTGTAAAATCAAACTTACTTGTGTCAATATAAAAAACGCCTGTTTTTACGAAATAAAAGTATCAATACTGCCCCGCAGGGGATTGGAAACGATACAATACTCTGAAGTTTATATTTGCAGGCTTTAACCTCGCTATAAAAAAGAATTACACAATAAACGCTACACCTGAAGTGTCAAATATCCGTCAGTGGAATGAACACAATTTTTATATAAAAACTCTAAGTTATGTGTTAAAGAGGTTATATTTACTTCATTGATTGTGGTTGCCCTTACTTGGTGGACAACTGAGTACTCTAGTCGGCCTGTATACAGGACACTGCCGCTTGCGGCACCACATGCACCGTATTGGGGTCGGTCAGGAGACCGAGTGCCGGCTGTGTATGGAGAGTGACGAGACAGCAGAGCACGTGCTGTGTTCCTGTCCGGCAGCGGACAGGACTAGATACCTGCTCTTTGGCAAGGTAAAGCTTGCTCCAGAGGATCTGGATCAACTTTCGCCCACAAAGATTATCGACCTCTGTAGGAGGCTGGATTTGTTGGGCGAAATATAGACATTAGGCGTGAGCCACAATAGACCTTATGGTCGCGGTGGAGGGATCGGTATGGCCCACTCACATACAAACCTAACCTAACCTACTTGGTGGAACTGGTCCATACTATATACAGACTTGAAGACTATTTCTCTGGCTTCACTGTTGGGTTAGATGTTCTCGGATCTTGCTCAACGTTTCTGTGACCAGTTTTTCTGCTATTTTTACGTTAAATATCAGCAAAACTAGTCACATAAAACGTTGAACAACATCCGAGAACATTTAACCCAACAGTGAAGCCAGAGAAGTAGTCTCCAAGTCTGTATATGTTATATTTACTACCTGCCAAATTATGATAGGCAAGTGATTATATAAACAGACAGTAGCAAATAATAATAAGGTCACCAAGTGATTATATAAACAGACAGTAGCAAATAATAATAATAATAATAAGGTCACCCCTTGTAGCCAATTGGATGGTATCTACTTATACACACATCTCCAAAAGTTTTGGCCCCCTGGGTATGTTTAAATAGTGCCGTAAATTGAATCATAACTTCCACATAGCTGTGATAATTTACTCTCCTCACAAAGACATTAATTTTTTTTAAATCTCTAAAAAAATATAATTCATACTGTTCCTTCAAGGTTTTTAATCACCCTTAAAAATAAAATCACAAGACCGTAAACACCATGTATAAAAGGACAGAATAGATAAGTGCGCAGTATACAGAGCATATGCTGCTCCAACGCATCTGTTAATCTTTCTAATTCAAAAAAGTTCGGGACGCAGCAAGTGCGTTATGGTAGTGATTTTTATTAAATGCTTCAAACTTGGATAACTCAATTTTCGATAAACTTAGAAAGTTTAATTTTGGTATGTAGTAAGGTCTTTCCCAAGGCAACATGTCCGCCAAATGTCATTAAAATAGCTTTGTAATCTTCGCAGGGAAAATTTTTTTTCGAAAGAAAACTCAACATTTGAAAAACTCAATTTTCTATAAACTTAGAAAGTTGAATTTTGGTACGTAGTAAAAATTTTTTTCGAAAGAAAACTCAAAATTTGTCCGGAAAACCTTATCCGATTTTTCTGGCTAACGAACTCATCCAAGCCATTAATAAAAGAAAGGCACTTGCCGAGTTTCATCAAAATGGGTTAATTATTTTTTGAGTTATCGGTTTGATATATATATATATATATATATATATATATATATATATATATATATATATATATATATATATATATATATATATATATATATATATATATATATATATATATATATATATATATATATATATAAATTGAAACTGACCCCGGGTATGGGTTCTAGGGTCCTAGTTCGCGCTCATTTGAAATTTTTTTTGCAAAGTCTCACCATCGATACCTCTCTATTGTGTGATGTCATAAATATCTTCTTCTGGTTAACTTAAATAATCCGATCCTTGTTTGGTATTCTAGAAATAGAATCCTTTCAAGCGACTTTATTAGTTCGCTTCTCTGATTTTGTGTTTTGGACTCTTGTTATACATAATAATCTTTTACAGAACTTTCAACTGGACTAAATTCGATTCGTGTTAGGGTCGGTTTATTCTTTTTAGTGAATTTTTATTTAAAAAATTCACACTGAATTTTTATTAATAAAATTCACTAAAAAGAATAAACCGACCCTAACACGAATCGAATTTAGTCCAGTTGAAAGTTCTGTAAAAGATTATCATGTATAACAAGAGTCCAAAACACAAAATCAAAGCAGCAAACTAATAAAGTCGCTTGAAAGGATTCTATTTCTAGAATACCAAACAAGAATCGTATTATTTATGTTAACCAGAAGAAGATTTTTATGACATCACTCTTCACAACTGTTAAGAGTTTCATTAATTACCACAAAAAGCTCACTAGTGGTAGTTGGCGAGGCCAGCGTTGCAACATCGTCAGCATACATTGTCAAATCACGTGTTAAATATGCCCGAAAATAGTTAACACACGACAAAAAACGGCCTCAGGACTAATCCCTGTGGAACTACATACTCAAAACGTGGTCTCAGAGGATAAGGTTTTACCGATCCGGAAATCTGCTCGAGTACAACCCGTCCCCAAAAAAGGATCCAAAGCGCTTCCCAACAACTACAGGCGTATTTCTCTCCTTTCAGTCGTCTATAAAGTGATGGAAAAGTATATAAACACCGATTTACTAAAATTTCTTGAAAAACGCAGTCTAATCCACGACAGGCAGTATGGATTCCGTCAGCGCAGATCAACTGCCGACCTCCTTTCCTTTATCGCCCATTCTTGGAACAAGTCTCTGGAACTACACGGTAAACCACAAATTGTCGCTCTAGATATATCCAAAGCATTCGACCCGGTCTGGCACGCAGCGCTGCTTAATAAACATCCGGCCTATGGCCTACCACCAAAACTCTGTACCTGGACAGCAAATTTCCTCTCCAACCGGAGCATTTCTGTTGTCGTGGGTGGCCATTCCTCTAAACTTTATCCAATTAATGCAGGAATCCCTCAAGGTTCAGCTTTAGCCCCTACTTTGTTTCTTCCTCACATCAATGACCTCCTCTATAGCGCATCCAACCCACTTCACAATTACGCGGATGACAGCACCCTCCACTCAAATACACAATATTCTAAGCCTGTCTCTTTAGCCCAATTAGATGAGGATCGCAGACTCATGGAGGGTTATGTCTCTGTGGATCTCTAAAAAATATTAGACTGGGGAAATAGAAATCCTGTACAATTCAACTCCACCAAATATCAGTCTTGCTTTCTATCTCATAAGAGACATACCAGCCCTAGACCCATCATAATGAACAACCAAGTTATTCAACGTAATGAGTCCTTTTCACTCGTTGGCATTTCTGTGGATCGAAATCTCAATTGGCACACTCAACATGTCACATCAATTGCAGAAGCGGCTACTAAGAAATTAGGTTTCCTCTTCCGGGCTCGCAAATACTTTTCACCAGCTAATCTCTATAGCTTATATACTTCACAAATAAGGCCAAACCTCGAATACTTGTCCACCGACGTGCCGTTGGTGACGTCTCGCTCTCTCTCTCTCTCTCTCTTTTTATAGATATCTGCACGGGCACTGCTCAGAGGAGCTTTCTTCCATAGTTACTCCACCTGCTGCCCCCAACAGATGTACCAGGGGAACAGAGCGAATGCACCCCTTTACTGTCCAGGTCACCAGACTTAGAACATCTTGTTATGTCCGCTCTTTTGTCCCGAGGACTTCCAAGTTGTGGAATTCCTTGCCGGCATATGTTTTTCCTTCTCCTCCAAACCTCCTTGTCGACACCCACAGTAAGATAGTATTTAGGCTGTGAGCCCTCGTGGTGTGTTGTTGAAATAGAAATAAAAAAATAATCCTCACCTAGGACTTAAACACTATGATATGACACCTAACACACATTGTTCCAAATTTTTTTAACAGAAAATCCATGTCAAGGGTATCAAACGCTTGACTAAAATTGATATTGTGAAAAACCTGATAGCTGTCTTCGTATAAAATCTCTGGCAAAAGCTTATAATTTGACAGTAAATCTTTAGCCGAATAAAAGGCAATTTTTTTCTTGGATAAATTTTTTTCCAATGGCTTACCTGAAACACTGAGAATAGCAATAGTTCCATGACTACCTATTATTTGCCTATCGCTCTTGGTGATACTGCAGCTGAGGGGCCAACTAGCTTTAGATAAATCCACTGCTGATAGATAAAGTTTACAACCTTATATGCACTTTGATACTATTTTTACGTTGTGGGAATTTGTTGTTGCCGAGTTATCGACATTATGGGTTTTGTCGCTGGTCACATACAGTAAGTTTCAACTAACATTGTATTTTATTTGAAAAATTTATAAATAAATTATAAATTAAAAAAAAATTTTGTACTTTATGTGGTTTTCTCCTGCGTTTTTTGACAGGACAGGTCCGGAACGATCAGGTATTCAGGTCAGGTCAGGTCGTTCAGGCCTGCTTTGTAGTCTTTTGTGGAGGACGACAAGCAAAATGTTATCACTTCAAGCCCCAAGCAAGCTGGGGCACCTAGAGCAAATACGCATGTTGGAGGAGGAAGAGAGCATGGTTAAAAAGAAGTGTGAGTACGAAATGTGAAAAAAGCTGTTTATAGAAGAGGCTGTTTTTGTCGATTTTGCTTCTATATTTCCTTCCCCAACCAGCACCGCTGTTCACTCCTGAACCTTAACCTTTGGGGGAGTTGTTTCCACAACATTTTTTGTCGCTTATGCATGCACGGATGGTTTTAACCTTCCGGGAGTCTGGTGGGGTCTGACAGGCCCAGAGGTATGCTAAACATGTTGTATCTATTTGGACAATGGATAGCGGAAGCTGACATTACGAGTAGCTGCCTCAACGACATCGGTCTATCTGCTGTTAATGTAGTTCCAGCGTGTTTGGTGTAAACAACTGTGAATCGTATACATAATAGTGGATCGGGTATCATAGACCCCACCAGACTTAATAAGCTACTCCGAATTTAACAGACTTTTAAGGTATCTTTTGTTTTATTTTATGTGTCATGTGTCAAATATTATTCCAAAAGAGAAATAGTTAATTAAGTTAAAGTTTATAAAATATAAAATACAATTTATTGCTACAGATTCATCGTTTTCAAAATGGGAGATTACGAACGGGAGCAACGTAGACTTATGGCCTTATGGGAAGAGGTAGAACGTCAAGAGCTTGAAGATGAAATTTCAAGTGATGAAGGAGAAATAGACCATTTGAGTGAAAGTGAACATAACAGTGAAAAAGAACAAGAAATTAGCGATGATGAAAACGACAGGGAAAATAACCCTGAAAGTATGTTTTATAAAGGAAAAGATGAGGCAACAAAATGGTTCAAGCACCAAGGTCGGCCAAATGTCAGGGTAAGAGCAGAAAATATTGTTACGCAACTACCCACTGTCAGAAGACCATATAAAGACGGTAAAACAGCAGCAGAATTCTGGGGATATTTTATCACTGAAGAGATCATGACTGAAATTATTATTCACACCAACCAAAAAATTCGAGCTAAGTGTGCTACGTATGCAGAAAAAGATCAGTATAAAGTAAAAGAGACAGACAAATCAGAATTGCGAGCTTTATTTGGACTTCTGTATTTAGCGGGCTACTATAAATCTGTACGTCAAAATGTCAAAAGATTTATGGGCAACAGGCGATACAGGAGTACCGATATTTAGAATGACTATGAGTCTCCAGAGATTCAATTTTCTTTTGTGTTACTTACGTTTTGACAATTATCAAACTAGACAAGAGAGAGTGGTGCTCGATAAACTTGCACCGATTAGGTCGATTTGTGATGCATTTGTTTCCAACTGCAGACAAGTTTATTCTCCAAGTATGTATCTAACCATTGATGAGCAATTGGTATCGTTTCGTGGCAACTGTCCGTTTCGACAGTACATTCCCAGTAAACCCGCCAAATATGTGGTAAATTTTTTTTGCATTGACAGACGCCAGGTGTTTAATGCTGTTAATCTAGAAGTATACGTAGGTTTACAACCTGAGGGACCGTTCAGAAAAAGTAATAAGCCCGAAGATATAGTCCTTCGATTGATAGAACCGGTATCAAAGAGTGGCCGTAATGTTACGTTCGATAACTGGTTCACGAGTTACAGCCTGATGCATCGATTGCTCACCGAACATCGACTAACATCTGTTGGAACTGTCCGCAAAAATAAAAGAGAATTGCCACGATGTCTGGTGTCTACAGAAGGAAGGCCTTTATCGTCAGGTGTATTTGGTTTTCAAAAAAAATTACGATGGTATCATATATCGAGAAAAAGAAAAAAAAAGTACTATTATGGTCGACGCTTCATCACGATGACAGTGTTGATGAATCAACGGGGGACAAACAAAAGCCTGAAATAGTCACGTTCTACAACATGACAAAAGGGGGCGTAGACACTTTAGATAAGCTTTCAGCTTCTTACGACATTTCAAGAAATTCTCGGCGATGGCCGTTGACAATATTTTATTCAATTCTCAACACTGCCGGAGTAAATGGCGAAATTGTATACAGAAATAATACGAATGATTATGCCACAACCAGGCGGAATTTTTTGAAAGACTTGGGAAAACAACTAATTAGAGAGCATCGGGATAGACGACAACAAAACCAAAGGCTTCCTAAGGAATTACGCAGGCAGCAGCCTGCTATTCCTGTAGCTAATCCAAATGAGACTAGAAAAAGAAGACGCTGTGAATTTTGTCCACGTAATTCCGACAGAAAATCACAATACCTCTGTGTTACATGCAAGAAGACAATTTGTTTGGCACATGCGAATTTTATGTGCAGTGAATATAATAATGAACACGAATAAGAATTATTATTCTAATACTGAATTAGTGTAGGTACTTGACACTGACTTTTATAATCATGTTTTCTTCTTAGCTTTTTAGAAAAAAAAATTATTACATTGTTTTTTGCTTAAATCTTTATTCTAATAAACTTATTCTACTATATTGCGTGACGTTTAGAAACCCCCCTTTGTGACCATTCCTTGGTTTATTTGCATTCTGGTGTCTTAAAACCTATTGGGGTCTATCAGACCCCACCAGATTGAATTTGATCAACAGACTCCCGGAAGGTTAAGCATGTTTCTCTTTTTCTTTCAAAAATCACGCTGGCCCCTCAGCTTAGAATTACCTCGCTTTCTTTGTAGTGCAAAATAACCAGAGCAATCCTAGCGAGAGCAAGAAGGCAGCCCGTAACCAGAGATAGATGCTACGCGTATGCAATATTGTTTCAAAGGTTAGACATATTAAACATCATGTTTATTTATTTATCCGGTCAACAGCTCGATGCTTATAGAAAAAGCTAAGTGGTTTGAATATATAATTGGAGAATGAATCCCAGTATATAGCCGTATTCACTAAAAGCGATCGTCACTAAGTATCCAGTTTTGCAACATATGAAATCAAAGGAACGTATGGAATTCCTAAAACGAATTTACTAGTGATCGTTTTCATTATTTACATCAGCTGTATATATTTCATGGTAATGCTGACTTCGGATTCCAGATTATTTTTTATTCTTGTATCCTGCCTGTTTCTGTAGACAATTGCCTTAGCGTGACCTTCACATAACTTTTATATTTTATTGATGGGTATAGTGGGAATTGTTTATTCTCTAAACATTCGAGCATTGTTCATATACTCTACAACAAGAACCTGACGTAACTAGCGGATGTTTCAGTAGAGACGTAAAATTATTTTCGCGGAACTGAGTACTTTTATACCGATAAGTACAATTTGGAGAACGCCAGTCACCAAAATACAGTTTTTACACCGGACCATCGTTTCGCTAACAAACTTAGCGTCATCAGAGGAATGAGTAAACTAAGCGAATAAAAACTAGAACTACTATTTATAGGTTAGTTGCCAAGCAGTAGCGAACAGCGTCCCCTAGGAGGGTCTACAGTCCAAAATTTTGAGTTTTCTTTCTGAAAAAATTATATCTCCGGAAATAACAAAGTATATATCAAATTTGGTGCGCGTGTTTGTATTATAAAGAGTGAACCATGTACCAAAATGTAGGTCTCTAAGTTCAAAGGCAAAGAAGTTATGCGTAGTTAAAGAAACAAAATTTGGAGTTTTCCTCAAAACGTCAAAGTCGCGATTTGAAACGTCAAAATTGGCAATGTTTAGGCAAAGAATGTGAAACAAATACGGATTATGAAAAGAAAATGTGTTGGCAAAATTATCAGTATCGTGAAAAAATTCAAATCAATTTAACATTTCAAAGACGTTTATTTTGAAAATTTTATAACAAAAAAATTCTACAAATACTGTAAAAAACTTCGCCGGTTCTCTAGCGTTCTAATGATGTACGAATTGTTAATTGTCCTGTTGTACCTTTAGGCTCTATCCTTTTTTTTCGAAAATGTAAATAAGTGGGAATAAATTAAAACAAAAAATATTTGTGTCAGTAAAGACCTTAAAGATTATATTATATTATTTAAATATAGCTTGCTCTTTACACAACAATAGCTAAAAATTAGATAAAGGTACAACACCTTCCCCTACATTTTAAAGACCAAAAATTCAAGTTTCTAAATTGCTATTGCATGCATAAATAATTCCACATACTGCTATAATCAACATAAATTTATTTTATTAAAATCATTTTCGTGTAAGCATTGCATACCATATGCAAATTAAAACCTAATCTTATATTAAAATCTTTATGATTGACATGCACATTTTTATATCTTTACTGTCGCCAAGAAAGTGACCTTTACATTTTATAAATACGTTTACATTTTAATGAAATATTTTAAAATGTTTTTCTGGTTTTATATAGCTTTGTAATGCTTAGGTACCTAATTTTAAAGCTAATGGCTGAATTCTTCAGCCATAATAGCAAAGAAGTTATTTTAAATATTGAGGTAATAAATATTATGAAAGGTGTAAAATGCACTAGATGGTTCAAGTTAAAAGTTTGTTGACATTTTTTATTATCCCGCCAGGCTTAGTTTAACATCTTTTATAACGTTAATGGAGAGGATAAAAGGGAATATTTTTAGATAATTATTTTGTTTGCAAACAGTCTATTATGAGCTGTAAATAATATTTTTCTCTGACATGAAAATCTTGTCTATTTGATTACGGTTTTTGAAAGTAGATAAAATTATCGTACCTAGAAACTGTGTGCTTCAAGTTTTAACACTTGTAGTCGAATTTGTTGGAGTGCTTATTTATTGATGTAACTAGGTACACGTTTTGGGGAATCTCAAGTTTGAACGAAATCATGTTCAGTAACAATTCAGTTTTTTTTAAAATTTAATGTATATTAATATTAAACTGATTAAACTTCACTAAGCGAAGATTGGAACCTGTGATGAGCACCGGAGTACACTCGAGTACACTTGGAGAACCCAAAACACCACAACACATCTTTTTTAAGATCGGTTCACTAACCAAATTAGCGTCATCAGAGGATGAAATATTCCAAACCACTTACTATTTGCCTGCGATTTAGTCTCCCTCTCGCTATTGTTCTTTACCTAAGGCTCAGTTTAAAAGGTGATGTTTAGTAGTAAGTAGTTAGTAGAATATGTCACCCTCTGATGATGCTAACTTTACTAGTGAAACGATCGTCAGGTCTTTAAAAAGATGTGTTGTGGTGATTTGGGTTCTCCAAGTGTACTTATCTTAACCTGGTAGATTTATTTAATATATTTATAAAATATCCGATAAACCAGCTAAAGAAAGAGACAGCGTCATTTAAAATAAATGTGCAATGACTTCAGTGCATAAGGTACCCTAATGACAGCTTTGGTAGGAGAAACGGAAAAAAATACAAAGGATTTTCAGTGTGTTATGAAGAATCAAAATACCAGAAAAGTCATATATCTGAGCAACCTTGTTGAGATATTCCGTGGTTCGAACACTAGTAACACGATCCCTTAGACTAACTGACAACAACAAGAAACGGACAGAATTAAACTTTTTAAGGCAGACATTGCTATAAAACGGATACGACAACAATCACATACTACGAAACATTAGAAACGCACAACAACAACCACTACACCACAACAAGAACAAACAGAGTCCACACGACAACACCCGGCGTTTTTACCATATATTAAAGGTGTCACCGAGAAAATCAGCAGAATTTTTAGAACCCGTAGTATCAAAACCGTATTCACAACAGAGCAAAAACTGTTAAATCTGATAAAAACTCCCAAGGATACGATTCCAAACGAATCCCACAGAGTTTACGAAATTCCTTGTTCCGACTGTTTCCGAACTTATGTAGTACAAATAAACAGACGTATCCCCAATATAATATATGAACACACCCTCGCAGTTAAAAAATCCGACCTCTCATCGGCGCTGGCCATGCATCATATTCATACAGGGCACAAAATAGACTTCGATAATGCCAAAACAATAGCATCGGTTTACAACTTCAAAACGAGAATTATCCGCCAAGCAATCGAGATTGAAAAACGTCCCGATTGTTTAAATAAGAGATATGATGGTCTTCGCCTTCCGACTACTTGGAAACCTATTATATCCTCTTTACAAACACACAAAAAGAAAATAAATTCCACAGACAATTTTATTTCCCCATTATCTGCCTCAACAAATGCCGGTGACCCTCTTAATCCTCTAAGTACCGTGACCAAAGCCCCCCACTTAATTGACGGTGACCCCACTACTTTCACTGATAACGAAACAGGTAGACAGAACGACATATATAAGACAAGACTTGCCACGAACTGCCAGATCTCTCTGAGGCCTAAGGTTGAACACACTGAGACTTCACAGACGATCTCCGGCGAGATTTGGGGAGTAGGCAGATTGAGGCCGCGTAATCGAGCTACAACAACCCAACCCACCTTTGTCCACCGCTCTAAGGGGTAGGCAGATTGAGGCCTTAGAGTGTCCTTACATATTTCCTTTACCCACCTTTGTCCACCACTCTAAGGAGTAGGCAGATTGAGGCCTTAGAGTGTCCTTACATATTTCCTTTACTCACCTTTGTCCACCACTCTAAGGAGTAGGCAGATTGAGGCCTTAGAGTGTCCTTACATATTTCCTTTACCCACCTTTGTCCACCACTCTAAGGAGTAGGCAGATTGAGGCCTTAGAGTGTCCTTACATATTTCCTTTACCCACCTTTGTCCACCACTCTAGGGAGTAGGCAGATTAAGGCCTTAGAGTGTCCTTACATATTTCCTTGACCCCTTGAAAATGGCTCCAAAACAGGAGCCGAAATATCGAGTTTTCCTAAATTCTGGACGCGGTTCAACCCTAGAACCAAATATGTCTCACATTAAAGACCGCGGAAATGTTTCTGAACATTTAATTCGCCTCTACGGGGAGGAACTTTTATCTTATACCAAAATTTTCAGCAAACTTCTTATCCGCAAATCCCGTCTCCTTTGTGACCTCACATTTCTAAAAGCCTGCCGTGATCATCACGTGGTCCCAAAATCTTTTCAACTTAAACACCACACCAAATCACATAACGTCTCCAACATTTTAAAACGAATAGGCTTTGCTCTCCTGAGGAATTCCATTTACGAGACAAGACTACACCTTAACACTACCAACACACTGCTTTACGACACGTACATAAAAATACACACATTCAAAATACACCCTACACTTTGGGACACTCTAGACAGACTCTCACATAGTAAAGCAGAACATGTTACACAGCAAAAGACGGACGTACAAAAAAGAAAATTACAGCATCTTCTAGACTACAAAAATCTCACACAACACAAACATAATGTCAATCCCACTATAGTAGTTCACAACCTTTCAAATTCCAACATAAGTGACGTCGCCATCAAAGTCCTATCCAAAGATTTTAATTTTGCACCAACCCCTAAATTCATCCCAAAAGGAAAAAAAATTCTCAATCAGAAGATGCGATAACACACTTACCAACTAACGAAGCTAAAATTATGAGACAGGACATTGCCAGGATATTACGTTCTACCAAACCTCCACCCTCCAACCTTTCTTCTCACGAACGACAGTCAATCAGAAACCTAAACCGAAACACAGAAATTATAATCCTAACAGCAGACAAAGGCAACGCTACAGTCATACTCGACAAAACAGACTATATACAAAAGATGAACAATATACTAAACAACACAGACTACAAACAAATCCCTAACGACCCTACAACCTACCTTGAAAAGAAAACCAAAACTATCATCAACAACTCCCAACTCAGTCCTGACCTCAAAAAAGAACTAATCCCCCGTGAAAAAAAATCATCTCGCATCCCTGGAAAATACGGTCTCCCGAAAATCCATAAGCCTGATATTCCCCTTCGCCCTATCGTAAGTGCCCACCATTCACCCACACAAAAACTTGCAAAATGTCTAGCCAAAACTCTCCAACCGTTAGCAGAAAACGCTACATCCTATGTGAAAAACTCAACCCATTTCATTGACTTTCTTCAAAACAACACCATTTCTCAAAACGACATCCTAGTTAACTTTGATATAGTTTCCTTATTCACCAATATACCTCTATCTGAAACCATTGACATTCTCAAAAATAAACACAAAATTTCCCACGATACCTTAGCTCTTGTAGAACACTGCACACCTAACACTTATTTCCTTTTTCAAAACAAATTTTACAAACAAGTTCGAGATGCTCCAATGGGTTCACCTCTCTCTCCTGCATTGGCTAACATTTTCATGGAAAATTTCGAGACACAAGCCCTCCATTCATCCCAACTTAAACCAACCTGTTGGTTAAGATACGTTGATGACATTTTCGCTGTCTGGGCACACGGCAAAGAATCTCTAGACGAATTCCTTTCTTACCTAAATAACAACAACTCCCAAATCCAGTTCAAATAGAAAATAATTTTTCTTTGCCTTTCTTAGATGTACGCATCACTAAAAACCCAGTCAGAGGATTTTCTTACACTGTCTACCGAAAACCAACCCACACTAATCGTTATCTTAACGCCCAATCTCACCATCACCCATCGCAACTAAATTCCGTGGTTCGAACACTAGTAACACGATCCCTTCGACTAACTGACAACAACAACAAATAGACAGAATTAAACTTTTCAAGACAGACATTGCTATAAAACGGATACGACAACAATCACATACTACGAAACATTAGAAACGCACAACAACAAACCACTACACCACAACAAGAACAAACAGAGTCCACACGACAACACACAGCGTTTTTACCATACATTAAAGGTGTTACCGACAAAATTAGCAGAATTTTTAGAACCCGTAGTACCAAAACCGTATTCACAACAGAGCAAAAACTGTCAAATCTGATAAAAACTCCCATGGATACGATTCCAAACGAATCCCAGGGAGTTTACGAAATTCCTTGTTCCGACTGTTCCCGAACTTATGTAGGACAAACAAATAGACGCATCCACAATAGAATATATGAATACATCCTCGCAGTTAGAAAATCCGACCCCTCATCGGCGCTGGCCATGCATCATATTCATACAGGGCACAAAATAGACTTCGATAATGCCAAAACAATAGCATCGGTTTACAACTTCAAAACGAGAACTATTCGCGAAGCAATCGAGATTGCAAAAAGGGCCGATTGTTTAAATAAGAGAGATGATGGTCTTCGCCTTCTGACTACTTGGAAATCGATTATATCTTCTTGACAAAAACACCAAAAGAAAACAAATTCCACAGACAATTTTATTTCCCCATTATCTGCCTCAACAAATGCCGGTGACCCTCTTAATCCTCCTCATCCTCTAAGTACCGTGACCAAAGCCCCCCACTTAATTGACGGTTACCCCACTACTTTCACTGATAACGAAGCAGGTAGACGGAACGACATATATGACAAGACATGCAACGAACTGCCAGATCTCTCTGAGGCCTAGGGTTGAACACACTGAGACCTCACAGACGATCTCCGGCAAGATTTGGGGAATAGGCAGATTGAGGCCCCGTAATCCAGCTACAACAACCCAACCCACCTTTGTCCACCGCTCTAAGGAGTAGGCAGATTGAGGCCTTAGAGTGTCCTTACATGTTTCCTTTGGCCACCTTTGTCCACCACTCTAAGGAGTGGGCAGATTGAGGCCTTAGAGTGTTCTTACATATTTCCTTTACCCACCTTTGTCCACCACTCTAGGGAGTAGGCAGATTAAGGCCTTAGAGTGTCCTTACATATTTCCTTGACCGACCTTTGTCCACCACTCTAAGGAGTAGGCAGATTGAGCCTTTAGAGTGTCCTTACATATTTCCTTTACCTCTTGAAAATGGCTCCAAAACAGGAGCCGAAATGTTGAGTTTTTCTAAATTGTGGACACGGTTTAACCCGAGAACCAAATTTGTCACACACACACGCACGCACGCACGCACGCACGCACGCACGCACGCACGCACGCACGCACGCACGCACGCACGCACGCACGCACGCACGCACGCACGCACGCACGCACGCACGCACGCACGCACGCACGCACGCACGCACGCACGCACGCACGCACGCACGCACGCACGCACGCACGCACGCACGCACGCACGCACGCACGCACGCACGCACGCACGCACGCACGCGCGCACGCACGCCCGCGCGCCCACACACACACACACACACACACACACACACACACACACACACACACACACACACACACACACACACACACACACACACACACACACACACACACACACACACACACACACACACACACACACACACACACACACACACACACACACACACACACACACACACACACACACACACACACACACACACACACACACACACACACACACACACACACACACACACACACACACACACACACACACACACACACACACACACACACACACACACACACACACACACACACACACACACACACACACACACACACACACACACACACACACACACACACACACACACACACACACACACACACACACACACACACACACACACACACACACACACACACACACACACACACACACACACACACACACACACACACACACACACACACACACACACACACACACACACACACACACACACACACACACACACACACACACACACACACACACACACACACACACACACACACACACACACACACACACACACACACACACACACACACACACACACACACACACACACACACACACACACACACACACACACACACACACACACACACACACACACACACACACACACACACACACACACACACACACACACACACACACACACACACACACACACACACACACACACACACACACACACACACACACACACACACACACACACACACACACACACACACACACACACACACACACACACACACACACACACACACACACACACACACACACACACACACACACACACACACACACACACACACACACACACACACACACACACACACACACACACACACACACACACACACACACACACACACACACACACACACACACACACACACACACACACACACACACACACACACACACACACACCACACACACACACACACACACACACACACACACACACACACACACACACACACACACACACACACACACACACACACACACACACACACACACACACACACACACACACACACACACACACACACACACACACACACACACACACACACACACACACACACACACACACACACACACACACACACACACACACACACACACACACACACACACACACACACACACACACACACACACACACACACACACACACACACACACACACACACACAAATATATATACAGTGTGGAACAGCCAAATGGAATAAATTCGATAACGGATAAATGAGGGCGTGTTGGGAAAAACGCTTGGACACGTCGATTTGTCTTTTTAACTGCGCATCTTTTTCAAGAAAAAAAAATTATATAGGGTGCGTCATGTGACATCTATCTTCAACTGTTTCGGAAATATTAAGTATTTTCAGATTTATTACAAAAATTAACATTAAAAATAGAAAATTCTTTTATTTCACAAATTCGCTACATTGCATTCAATACTTATTTCCCATTCAGCTCTTGATAATGAGAAAGTAAAACAAAAACCATTCCTGCGTTTCTTTTTACTGATATGAAATGAAACAAAAACAAAAACAGTTTTCTTTCTGTTCGTATAAAACTCGTAGCCTTAGCAACTTGTTGTCTGCCTGCATGACAGTAGTGATTAGTGTCAGTGCTATTGTCGTTTGAATTTCGTTAACTGTACGTAATAATATCAGAAAAATGGTTCATTTAACAGAAATGCACAAAATAACCATTCTACAAATGATTGGTTATGGAGATAACACACGGACACAGATGGAAGTGTCTCGCTTATTTCACGAAAAATTTCCAAATTTGCCGCCTGTATCCCAAGGAACAATTAGCAAAATAGAAAAGCAGTTTCGCGAGCTTGGTCATGTGAGACAGATAAAAAAAGTAGCTGCCAATGCAGTAAGTGATGATACGAAATTGGATATTACGCTTGAGTTTCAAGAAAACCCACATACTTCTGGTCGACAAGCAGCCCAACTATTCAACGTTAGCCACACAGCAATTTTTCGAACATTAAAGGAAAGTAAAATGCATCCCTATAAAATGATACCAACTCAGGAGCTCATGGAGGACGATTTCGATAGGAGAACGTATTTTTGTGAACAAATGATGGCAATGTTAGATAACAATGTGATCCAATTAGAAGATGTTTTGTTTTCTGATGAGAGCACATTTACACTTCACGGTCATGTTAATCGTCAAAATTGCCGCTATTGGTCTAATGAGAATCCTCATTGGATGAGAGAGGAACATACGCAATATCCTGAAAAAGTTAATGTTTGGGCAGGAATTGTTGGAAATCATATCGTAGGTCCCTTTTTCATTGATGGCAACTTGAATGGGGATAAATATTTAGAACTGCTCCAAAATAATGTCGTGCCAACTTTGACAAACTTATATCCAGATCCAGCAAACCCACAAGTTCCTGCCAATAAAATATGGTTTCAGCAAGATGGAGCACCGCCCCATTACCAAATCAATGTCCGGCAGTACCTGAACCAAATTTTTCCAAATCGGTGGATAGGGAGGCGCGGATCGATAGAATGGCCAGCACGATCTCCTGATCTGTCGCTATTAGACTACTTTTTGTGGGGATATGTCAAAAGTATTGTATACAAAACTAAGCCCCTCAACTTAGATGACTTAAAAAGACGAATCACGCTTGCGATTAGATCAGTCACGCCTGAGATGTTGGGTAATGTTAGAAGACATTTCTATACCAGATTAGCATGTTGCCAAGATGTTCGTGGCGAGCATTTTGAACATTTACTACATTGACATTAATTTTTTTTTGTTTTTTTAAATTATTAAGAAATAATCAGTATTTCTTATTAGAATTTGTGAAATAAAATAATTTTCTATTTTTAATGTTAATTTTAGTAATAAATCTGAAAATACTTAATATTTCCGAAACAGTTGAAGATAGGTATAGGACATTGTACATGAATTATGTCTAGAATTTTCTGAAGAATCCAAAAAATTAATAATATACAGGGGCTTGTATTTAAAATAAGAAAGTTGGTATTGGCCACTGTCACATGACGCACCCTATATAATTTTTTTTTCTTGAAAAAGATGCGCAGTTAAAAATACAAATCGACGTGTCCAAGCGTTTTTCCCAACACGCCCTCATTTATCCGTTATCGAATTTATTCCATTTGGCTGTTCACACTGTATATATATATATATATATATATATATATATATATATATATATATATATATATATATATATATATATATATATATATATATATATATATATATACTTTATTTGTTTGCTGTACGTTTGTGATTTCTTATTGGTGTGCGTGGACTGCAGTTTCGAACCGTCCCGGTTCATCATCAGCACGCTACTCATGAACCGGGACGGTTCGAAACTGCAGTCCACGCAAACCAATAAGAAATCACAAACGTATAGCAAACAAATAAAGTGTATATTTAAAAGTGATTACAGTGTAGTGCAATATTCCAATATATATATATATATATATATATATATATATATATATATATATATATATATATATATATATATATATATATATATATATATATATATATATATATATATATATATATATATATATATATATATACTTTATATGTTTGCTGTACTTTTTGTGATTTATTATTTATTTGCGAGGACTGCATTTTCGAACCGTCCCGGTTCATCATCAGCACGCTACTCATGATGAACCGGGACGGTTCGAAACTGCAATATATATATATATATATATATATATATATATATATATATATATATATATATATATATATATATATATATATATATATATATATATATATATATATATATATATATATATATATATATATATATATAATCCCAGATCTCAGTGATTTTTATTCAGGAAAATTCACTAAAAAAACGTTGATGATCACTCTAAAACAATGATGGTGAAAATCAACCTTCAAACAAAAATGTGTATTTTTATTAAATAAAATGTGTTCAAGGATGTTCTATTTAATTTATTTCATACTTTAGGATTCCACGTAGTTTATTGTAACTGATATTAATAAAGAAATATTCGACAACCTTCCACGTTTTATTAATTATCGTAAAAAAACTCAAGTTTCATTGATCTTTCTTTAGCAGATTATTATCTGATGACTATTCCTGTACCAAGAAGTCATTTATGGCGACACTTTATCAAACATTTATAAGATAAGAGATATTTTAAGCGATTTATAAATTAATTGAAAACATACTGGTGTACTCATGACGTCTACTATTGTTTTTTACAATTATATTATCCGATTTGTCACCTTTTATTCTGTTTAATTAAAAACAATACAACTCATCACCACAGATAACGTTAATTCTATTATTCACATGTCTACTACTATTATTTACTACATAACTCGAGTATTAAATAGGCTTAAATAGAAAAAATGTAAGTAAACAGGTATATAATAATAATAATGATTACTATTTACCGGCACCACATATAATTTTGAGACCCGTCTTCATATTTTACTTCTTGAACTAATTTTGTTGCATTAAAATAAACTACCTTCCTGTATTAAAAATATACAGAGTGTCCCCTTTATTATTATTATTATATTAATAATACTCCATTTGCTTTATAAAATTACACAGTATGCTCCACAAAACGCTCGCGCATATATTTGTCTAAGGCCCAATTTAGATCAATCATTTTCTCCGATATGTTTGCTATTAGTGATTTTTTTAAATTCACTAATAGAGAGGTATCGATGGTGAGACTTTGCAAAAAATTTTCAAATGAGCGCGAACTTGGGCCTTTAGAACTCATATCCAGGGTCAGTTTCAATTTGGATATGTTTATATATATATATATATATATATATATATATATATATATATATATATATATATATATATATATATATATATATATATATATATTAAGAATGTCCCACGTCAATTAATGTATTAGATTATTTCCGAAAATATACATTTTTGAGTGCTGAAAATTTGTATGTGGGGGTTTCCAAAGATACTCTATTTAATGGAAATAATTTCCAAAATAGCGGACTTCCGGTTACACCGTAAATATATATAAAAATCGATATTTCAAATAGAACATCCTGTATATTATTGCATTTTTAGAATACTCATCTAATTTTAGGTTAAAAGTTATTAGGGTATGCTCTCCCTATCTTCAAGTTTATATAATAGCTTGAAAACCATTATTTTTACAAAAAAACTTGGGACGCCGTTGGATACCTTATAAAAAGTGCCTTGATAATGTTTTCACAGAAACAAAAAATATTCAGAAATAAATCAGTTACGGGGGTGGGTCAAAAAAGCACAAAATTGAAAACCACCCTATATCTTCTAAACAGTTCAAAATATCGATGTGCGGCATTCGCTTTCTCACAAAAATCGAACTCGTAACGTGTGGCTTAGTTTTTTCTAGCTCCTCTAGAAAGTGGTCAAAAGTGTCCAATCTGGGCCACCTGTACATTTCACGACTGATATTCTGGTTGCTACGTTCTTAATAAGCATTGGCATACGAGGGTGGATCATTATGCTCCGCTCCCTGACATATTTATAGGTTTCTCCATAGTTACATTTTGACATTTTAATACTTAATATATATTGACATTCCTGTCAAAAGTATGACATTTGTAAGTCATAGTAATCAACTGTACGAGCTTAAGTAAGTGAATACACGTTGATAGTTGAAAAATGGGTCGAGTAGAGCAGAAAGCGGTGATCAAGTACCTACCCGTTCAAAAGTCCATCAGTTTAGCACAAAGATTTGGTCGACACATTGGTGGAAGCTGCAGTATCTTATGTTACAGTCAAACTTTGGGATCGGAAACTCAGATGTAGTAGGACTTCTTGCGAAGAACATACCAGTGGCGTTTTCGTAGTCAGTACTTAAGAAAATGTTGAGAAAATCCATGATGTTATGCTGCATGATCAACGCATTGGGATCAGGCAGATAGCAGAATAAACAGGCTTATCTTATCATACAGTATATAATATCCTATCAAAACTTAATATAAAAAAAATGTCTGCAAGATGGGTTCCACAAATGTTAATAAACGACCGTCTTTTGATTGGTCCGCGGTTATGAGACAAGTACAGAGCAAATGGTAGTCACTCTGTTGATCGTTTTGTAATTGTTGATGAACCTTACGTTCATCGCTATTATCCTGGGACCAAATGCCAGATTGTGGAATGGTGACACAGTCGTTCCAACCCTGTCAAAAGTTTAGTGTGCAGTTCACTACAGAAAAGGTGATTCTCACTGTTTTCTCGGATGCTCAAGGTGTCATTTTGGTTTATTCGTTGGAAAACAAGCCCACAACGACTAGTTTGTGTGTGTGAACGTAAATTAGAAAAAAGGGGTACTTTTTCATCAGGACAATGCAAAAAGCAGAAGTCAACACAATGCCTGCGCTGTCACAGCGCTGGGTAGAAATGTTAGAGCATCTACCTTATTTGCCGAATCTGACACCAAGACACTATACAGATTCAATCGAAAATTCAAAATCAAGGAATAGGTACATTAGAGAAGAGGTTTTCGATGGATAAGGAAGTAAATGTGGCTGTAAATGGGAGGGTTAAAGAAGTCGAGAAAACATTTTATCTAGAAGTCGTAAAAATGTTAGGAGCATCGTTTGGAAAAGTGATACGATTGGTGATTATATTAAAACATTAATATAATTAATTGTTCCTAGCCTTTCGCCTTTCATTGTAAACTATGTCAGGGGCTGAACATAAGGATCCGCCCTTATAGTTAGTACAAATGAAGGGCCACAGTTTAATCATAAACATGTAGGCAGATAAGTAGAATGCTACTTTTTTGGCCACAGGTAGTAAATCTAGCTGCCTGTTTTGAAGTCGAATTATTTGATAAGAACATTGCAAAAAAAAAGTTAATTGAAAAACTGGAATTGTATCCTTGCATACCTGTTTCATAATGGCATTTTAATTAAATAAGATCACTTAAGGCCATTTACTATGAAATACAAGATGACATAAACACTCGCTTACATCTTACATGTTATAAATTATAATGTAGGTATCTTAGCCACGGCTATGTGATCATGATCATACGATACCTGACCATTTAACATTTGGTGTAAAATTTCCAGTCCTTTAATTATTTCCACAAGCACAACACGTATTACCATAAACAACATTTAAATGAGTATTATGATTTAATATAATAACCTCACATGCACATATTTGATTACTTACGTTTTATATGTTTTAAATCCGGATGAATATCAAGTAAAATACCTCTCCGTATCTTTTTTAACGATTTATGCCACAATTTTTCAACCAAAACACACTGACATAAAAACACTGAATCAATTAAATAATATTTTTCATTCACGTTCAGTACAGTCCTTTGTGCCCCATAATTTGGGGGTTGATAACAGAGTAAATCACTGTTTGTTTACAGTTTGAAACGGGCGCAACAGGTGAACGTTTACACAGTACGCAAAACACCGAACAACTGAGCCGGCCAACGTGCATGCGCTGTTGCCAGATTCACACACAGGTGGGAAAATACACGTACGAAATGGGAAGCATTAATGTGGATTGTGAAGACCTCAGATACATACACACGGCCATAAGCTATGACTTATGAATGTAAATATTATGTGGATGACAGGGAAGACGTGGAAATATTCATATTTATGCTTCCGGAACCCATGATGGGAAAGAGGTTTGCATCTTGCATATTTATTATAAATATGTACTTTATAACTGACTCATATATATATATATATATATATATATATATATATATATATATATATATATATATATATATATATATATATATATATATATATATGTATATATATATATATATATATATATATATATATATATATATATATATATATATATATATATATATATATATATATATATATGTATGTATGTATGTATGTATGTATGTATGTATGTATGTATATATAGGGTAGCCCATTATTCTGGGATTCCTCGATATCTAATAAGCTATTCAAGTTATCAAAAAACATTAAAAACAAACGTTGCTTTGTTTTTAAAGATGTATAATCTAAAATTATTTTAAACTATACAGCATGTGTCATAAGTCACCGGCAGCATGCAACTTTGCCATTTTAATTGGAACACCCTATATATTATTATAAGGTACTATATGTCATAAATCAACAGTTTTTGCGTTATTCAATTTTTTCAAAAAATTTTGACACTTGCACAGGTTTGCAAAAATCCTTATACTTCCTCTGCAAACAAATATATCAAGATGTTTCTTGTTGTAAACTTAAGCTTAATATTCATTAACTACGGATAAAATGTTATACTTCGATTTGCAATATACAGGCTGTTTATCTAGACTGTTCGCTTTGTCATATGTCAGGCGCTAAAAACTTTTTTTTTCAATTGAGATCCCCCTGTATATTTTTTCTTAATCTTATAGAGAATTTAATTCTGCATCGATCTATAGTGCATACCATACACCTGTTATATATAGTTTTAAGGTTAGAATCAACTCTTTATTTTATTGGGTAGAATTAAAAAGAGTGTCTAATTAATTAGTAGGCCTTGACATTATTTAGTTAATTAGGCAAACAAATAGTACCAAAATATATTCTTATAGGCTGTTGAACTTGTAGTAACTTACTCTTTTAGGTCAAACAGGTTTTAAAAACAATCTAGAACAGCAAAGAAGATCTTAAAATATTGTATGTGTCTTATAGTAGTTGCAACAAAATTGGCAAAAAATTAACATTACAATGTGAATATTTTATTTATTAAAATTTCCGTCGTTTTATTGGATAACAAAATGCCTCGAAGGCAAGGGCGTACCCAGGATCAAAACTAGGGGGGGGGGCAAGCCATGGTCGTTCAGGTTGTAACATCTTATCGCGAAAAAGGTGATTGAAACCAAAATTTTTAGAAAATTATGTATAATTATAGCAGTGCTATATCAACTAAGTTATTACAATTAATTGCTTGAAAAAAAGTTATTCTAGTTACATGTCTTATAGTAGTATAATTTTTCTTGGATTTGTACAAAACTTGTTCAAAACTCTCGTTTAAATCCAGTCCTGATTTTCCTTGAAGAATTTCCGATGGACGCTCATCAAACACAACCCAGTCAGTCTCTCTTCTCCCATTGTACCTTTCAGCCAGGTCTTTGCCCTTCGAAGGGTACTGAAAGATCGTTCAACAGTAGCCGTAGTTGATGGAAAAGCACTTAAAATGAGGGGTGCATGCCTTGTTGCAGGGAAAAAAATATTAGCCTCCTCCAAAAGTGCAGCCACTTCAGTATCCTTTAATTTGTCTCCTGCTAAATCCTTCTTTTTCCACAGATTATACCACAAATCTAATTCGATCCTTCTTGATGACATCAAGGATTCCACCAATATGTTTCCTCACCATAATCAAATCCATATTTTTACTTTGTAGAACGTTCACAACCGGTTCCAAAATCGCAGAGTACTTTGCAATTATGACTAAACCTACGATGAAAATTGGTTTAGTAACTGCACAGTGCAATTGATAAGCAAATTTTCTTGTAGCATAGTTTCCTTCGATCGAGAGATGTTCTAGCGCATTGACGATTTCATGAAAGCTGCCTGAAAACTTTCTAATGCTCTTGTTTTTCTCAGACCATCTGGTCTCACTGAGCCTTGATAGATTAGGAGCCGAATTCCTGCGGGATGGCGACTCACGAAAGAAGGATATTGTATCCTTAACTGTTGCAATTAAGTTTCTTATTTCCGGTAGTTTGCTAGCATCATTGACCACAAGATTTAGTTTGTGGCTTGAGCAATGGAAAAATAAAGATTTATTGTACTTTTTCTTCAAAATGGCCTCTACACCACCTTCTTTTCCAGCCATCGTAGAACATCCGTCAAATCCAAATCCAACACAATTCTGTGCTGAAAGATTCTGATCAACTAAAAAACTCTGAATTGTGCTAGCGATTGTAGGGGCATCTTTAGATTTCAGCTCAACATAGCCTTACAAATTCCTCTCTGATTTTTTCTTGATTCTCATCATAAAACCGCAATCCGATAGAAAGCTGTTCTTTTCCAGCGATATCTCCTGTTTCATCGGCCATTACAGCATAAGCTTTTGCTTGTTTACAATCTTCAATAATTCTTTCTTTGACAACTTCACCACATAATCTTATAATCTCATTTTGAATTTTTGGTGAAGTGTAGCCTGCATTTTTTCGACATGTATCCAACTGATTCTTTAGCTTCACATCACCACAGTCAATTCTCAAATTTAAAAGGTCAAAGAAAACCCCCTCATCTCCTTCCTTTCCTCTAAGTGGCAAATCATGAGTTCCACAAAATATGATACAAGAAATAATTGATGACAATATTTGTTTGTTTTCTTCAATCATCTTCTGGTGACCACTTTGCAACTGTACATCAACTGTAACATTTTCAAGGAACGCTTTTGCAGCAGCTGTTGAAGTTTTGTGGTAGTGACTGCCGACCTGTTTTCTACAATCTTCATGTATATCTTTAAACTTCACGTATGACCTTACCATGAATGACCCCAAAACTCCTTTAACTGTAGCAATACTAGGAGGGAAAAGAACACAGTGCATACATAGAGCACCTTTCAAACGACTTGAGTACACCAACCATGGAGTATATTGAACTAACCAGCGGCGGTTAAATTTTCTCTTCGAATGGCTGGCATCAGAACCAAAATCGGAATTTGATGGTGGAACCCAGGGATTTGTAAGCAAATCCTTCCTTTTTCTGATGGCAACTTAAGGGCATGACCAACATAACGACCAATGTCATTTTCATGGTAGCCATCGTATTCTTCAATCGTTTTAAATGTCCCAGGAACAGCTACGTGTAGAGGTGAAGAATTACTAGACCCTTGTTCCATAATAGACACAGAATCCGATGGTTCGGTCAGTTTAGTTCAATCTTCATCACCATCACTGCTTCTACTTCCACTACTGTCATCTTGATCCTTTTTCCGTTTGAGAGGTTTTCTGCCTGAAAATAATAGAAATTGACATAATTCAAATTTCAATAAAACAGGCTTATCCGTTAGTTGAAGACAATACGAAATTCACTGCTTTAACCTATATCAAAAGTCTGGACGCAGCAAGTGCGTTATGGTAGTGAATTTTCATAGAATTGATCTGGCACAAAATAATTTATTATAACTTTTTTTTCTTGTAACATAGAAATCTAAATTTTGGTGTATAGTTTACTTTTATATCGTAAACCTACCTACCAAATTTGGTTATCATAGATTTTTTATTTTTTAAGATAAAAATTTTTTTCAAATGAAAACTCAACATTTTTTTGGAAAACCTCGTCCGATTTTTCTGATTAACGAACTTATCAAAGCCATTTACAAAAGGAAGGTACATACCAAATTTTATCAAAATTGGCCCATTATTCTTTGAGATAAAAAAAAATTTCTAAGGAAAACTCAAAATTTTCCCGGAAAACGTCGTCCAATTTTCCTGACTAACTAACTTGTCAAAGCCATTTACAAAAGGAAGGTACATGCCAAATTTTATTAAAATCGGCTAATTACTTTTTGAGATAAGAATTTTTTTCGAATAAAAACTCAAAATTTTCCCGGAAAACCTCGTCCGATTTTCTTGACTAACGAACTTATCCAAGCCATTTACAAAAGAAAGGTACATGCCAAATTTTATTAAAATCGGCCCATTATTATTTGAGTTATCGGTGTGATACATATATATATATATATATATATATATATATATATATATATATATATATATATATATATATATATATATATATATATATATATATATATATATATATATATATAAACATATAAAAATTGAAACTGACCCCGGATATGGGTTCTAGGGGTCCTTGTTCGCGCTCATTTGCAAAAAAATTTTCAAAATTCAAAAGTCGGGATCTCCCCATAGTGAATTTTTTCTACGAAAATTCACTAATAAACCCAGCAATAGATTGAAATCATTTTTATCAAATTTTAATTTAAATATTGCGTTCAGAACAAACAATAATCTCAGCAAATACATTAAGAACAATAAAGCAAGGAGTTTGAAAGAAAATAAATCAGGTGTCTATCAACTAAATTGCGGGCAGTTACGATAAATTTTATATCGGAAAAACTTTTTAAACTCGTATTTCAGAGCACAAAATATAAAAAATAAATTTTGATGTGGATAATGGTATTTCACATTACGCGACTCATTTAAGAAATGAAAATCATAATTTTGATAAAGTGTAAATCTCATTTTGAAGTAATTTTCATTATATTATATGATAAATTTAATTTAAAATTTTATTTTCTACATAGATTGAGAAATTACTTAACTTATCTTTTTGAAACCAGTTTCTTATATCGATTTAGGCAGCCTCAGTGTTCTCCAAACGTAAATAAGAAGGTAAACTAATAAACTATAATAATTGGTTGTTTAAAAACATACTTAGTAGTAAACACCAACAGTTCAACTAACATACAAATACTGATCAAGTAGCGGCGGGCGGGTCAGTTTATATAGTGATGCGGACATGCGGAACTCTCTAGATCGAAGGGAAAGGCGGAGACCTTTCTAGAAGATTTCCTATTCTCTCATTGGCTGCCGCCTGTAGACTCTAGTGATCTCTCAGTCTTTCTTGAATCCCACTAACTGGCTGACAGATTTTGCTACCAGTCGCTAGATGGCTCTAGATCAGTGTAAAGCTTTGCGAGATGTACGATAATTATCCTATTTGTTTAAAAAAAATTGAAACTATTGATTTATGACATATAGTACCTTGTATACAGTAACGTTGAAATTTTACGTAGGATCGAAATATGTAATAATATATAGGTGTTCCAATTAAAATATCAAAGTTGCATGCTGCCGGTGACTTATGAGACATGCTGTATAGTTTAAAATAATTTTATGTTATACATCTTTAAAAACAAAGCAACGTTTGTTTTGATTTTTTTTGATAACTTAAATAGCTTAGTAGATATCGAGGAATCCCAGAATAATGGGTTACCCTATATATATATATATATATATATATATATATATATATATATATATATATATATATATATATATATATATATATATATATATAGGGTGGCGCATTGAAGACTAAACAAACCGATTTGCGTCCAGAAAAAAAAAATTTTAAGAAACGTTGAAACACGTCAATTTTAATATTGAGGGTGGACATGTTTTGACACAAAACTCAACTTTGTCACATCAACCTCTTAAGGGTGGTGATAACAACCCTTATATTATAAATAGGGAACATGGGTCGAGTGTTACATCATTTGCTTTCTTTTCTGAATTCGGCACACTAATTTTTTTTGAAGTTTTATCAACTCGTTTAAAAATTATTCACAGTTGAAGATGCAAAAACGCATTTCACTCATTCCGATAAGAAATGTGCTGATAGTCAATGTTTTGTTGGTTTGTAAAAAAAATTACTATCAGAACATTTCTAATCGGAATGAGAGAAATGCGGTTTATTATTTCAGTTTATCAGTCGGTTTGATACTTGATAATACTACCGAAAATTAATTTCACAATGGTGTATTCTGTAGAAGAAAGAGTTGAAATAATTACTCTTTTTTTCAAAAACGATGACTGTGCCAAGCGTACCGCAAATTTCCGAACAGACATGTTAACAGAAAATACATTTTCGAGTTAGTTGCAAAATTTCGACAAAGTGGTTCAGTAGCTAACAAAAAACGAGATCCTGAACGTGAATTTCCGGTTAGAAATGAGACTATTGAGATTGAAGTTTTAGGAGAAATTGCTGCAGACCCAACTTTGAGCACGAGAAAATTGGCCACTGTTTCAAACATCAAAAGAAGAACTATTCAGCGAAAATTGAGGATCATACAATTCATCTTGTACAACAACTGCATGAAGATGATTTTGATCGGCGGCTGGAGTTTTGTGAAGTTATGACTACACGAATAGCTGATAACGGGAACTTTCTGTTCAATATCTGTTTTTCAGACGAGTGTACGTTTTTATTAAACTCTACAGTCAATTGTCATAATTGTCGTTATTGGGCAGATAATAATTCAAGAAACTTTCACGAAGTCCACACTCAAACTCCACAGAAATTGAATGTCTGGACTGGCATTTTTGGAAACCGTTTGATCGGACCAATTTTTCTTGATGACAATTTGAGTGGCGAAACGTATTTGGAGTTACTAGAAGATATCGTTTACCCTCTACTAATTGGCATTGTTGAAAATGATGATCGCTATCAAGAAAATCAATTAGTGTTTCAACAAGACGGATCTCCTCCGCATTTTTCACAACGTGTTAGGGAATTTTTGAACAGAGTTTCCAGGACAATGGATTGGGCGTAGAGGTGCTATTGAGTGCCCCCCTAGATCACCGGATTTAACTCCTTTAGACTTCTTTCCATGGGGGGCATTTAAAGAGTAGAATTTACGCAACAGAACCGGAGTCTCTGGAAGAATTACGACGACGCATTGTTGAACAATGCCGTCTAATAACTCCACAAATGCTCCAGAATGTCAGAGCTCGTTGTGAACAAAATGTGTACTTTTGTATGGAAGCTGGTGGTCAACAATTTGAACACTCACTTAACTGAGTAAACACTTTTGAACGTTTGGTTTTGTTTTTTCCTTTTTTAGCGGAAAATTGACTAATTAGTGCATTTCTTATCACAATGAATGAAATGCGTTCTTGCAACTAACTCAAACTGTGAATAATTTTTAAACGAGCTGATAAAATTTCCAAAAAAATTAGTGTGCTGAATTCAAATGATGTAACACTCGACCCATGTTCCCTATTTAAAATATAAGGGTTGTTATCACCACCTTTAAGGGGTTGATGTGACAAAGTTGAGTTTTATGTCAAAACATGTCCCACTTAATATTAAAATTAACGTGTTTCGGCGTTTCTTAAAAAAATTATCTGGACGCAAATCGGTCTGTTTCGTTTTCAATGCGCCACCCTATATATATATATATATATATATATATATATATATATATATATATATATATATATATATATATATATATATATATATATATATATATATATATATATATATATATATATATATATATATATATATATATATATATATATATATATATATATATATATATATATATGTAGAAATATATAAAAACTGAAACTGACCCCAGATATGTTTTCCAGGGTCCTAGTTCGCGTCCTTTTGAAAAAAAAATTTCAAAATTCAAAAGTCGGGATCCCTTTGTTAGTAAATTTTTTCTACGAAAATTCACTAAAACAAATAACTTTTTATTTGACATTTTTCGAAACTTTGAAAAATAACCCAACTTTCTGTATTATCTTTTTTTTAATGTCAAATTTGACAGGTACAGCCGATCAATTAAGGAAAAACGTCAAGGTAATTTTGTATTATTTGCAAATCACAATGTGTTTCTGAACTCTAAATTTGCGTAAATTAAGAAATAAAAAAAAATCCCCATATGATGCGGACTTTAATGGCGGCGATGATATACAAAAACATATAAAAATTCAAACGGACATTTAATATGGGTTTTAGGGGCCCTAATTCGAGCTCTTTTGAACAAAAATTTCGACATTTCTTTATGAAAATTGACTAATAGCCGTTTTTGAAATGTGGACATGGAGAAAAATAACAAAGACAAGGTACACCGATAGAAAAACAAATAATAGTGTGCTAAAGGAGGTAAGAGAAGAAATATATAGGTACTTGCTGAAAGAAATTGGTAGGAGGAAAACAAAACTTATCGGACATACTCTGATGCATAATAACACCAAAGCATAACAAACAGTTATAACACAGATAACACTGACAAATTATTCGAAGGACACACATAGGTACTTATGGAGAAAAGGGAAGAGCTAAATCAATAGGGAGAAACCTCTCACAATTGGTGACGTGCGGAAGCCGTCAAGAATCATGGTTACGACGACAGAGCGACATTATAGTTTTTAGACTCTGATGAAGCCATGATATTTTACAGAAATATTAAAGTTTGTGTAATTAAATAAGCTTGCTTTTACACCGACTTTGGACACGAATTGCATGACACGGCAACATTGTTTGGAGCAGGTGCCTCTGTATGCCTAATACCCCAGCCGCAAAATGCTAGAGGCAATACGTGAACTTACTACCTTCGATGACCGACTCAGACCAAAACCTGCCAACACGAGGTACGCTCTCAAACTAACAAATTATTGACCTGTTCTGGGGAATGTTGCTGGGCTGAGACACATTCCTTCTTTTCTGTTCATATCAGCGCAAGATTCAAAAAATATATCTTATAATCTGGTCTCTGCATCTGTGCTACATTTTAATATTTCGTCATAATGATTTGCATCTTGCATCCATAAAATACTTGATTATCTTTATTGTCAGTTATTTGGTAGAATTAAAAGAAGAGCTCCAGGCTTATAAAATTTATAGGACGATGATTAAAAAGCCAAAGCTGGTGAAATTTTAACTAATTATCATCTAAATGGATATGAGCCGTGGACTAAGTATATCTACTACCTTATATCCATTCAGTAAAAGGCTCCGAACAAACTAAAAAGCGTTAAATACTATATTGATGTAGCTTTGATAAGAAACTACGCGTATCGTTTATTGATGATTATCATAAAAGTCCGGACCAGCAAAATAGTGCCTTATGGTAGGGAATTTTATATACCTATATAAGCATCTTATTCAAATTTTGATTGCGTAAATTTCAAAGAACCTTATAAACTTTAATTTTGGTTCATAGTAAAGATCACATAGGTAGGTACATATACTTAGCAAACTTAATTAATAATTTATTATTTTCGGAGTCGGGGATATGTTTTTTTAAAGAAAAGTAGATTTTTTAAGAAAAACTGGTCCAGTAATGAGACTGGCCAACGATTTCATATAGTAGGTAACTTCAACTAAGGTATTTACAGATGAAAAGCCGTTAAAGTTGATCAAAATTGGTTAATTATTTTTAAAAGTTATCGCTAGCATACATATACATATTATAAAGGTCAGCGAAAAGTATTTAATTACGTATAGGTACCGGTATAGTATATATTATAACGAATCAATCATACATTTGTCACGAGGATTTATAGGTAGAGATTTTAATGGCGATTTGTTTATAGTGTAAATAAATTTATCTAAAAATTTCTTCAATTATTTTTATTATTCAGGTATAATCGTTTCCCAAAATATAAACAAAAACATATTTTTTATTTCTCTCTTTAGCGCTACTTAAAAGCATTGCATTCCTAAGTAATTTTCTATTTGTTTATTTACCGACTCCTTTTTAAGTGGTAACAAATATAACTGAATCTGTAATTGTATAGTAGATTATATATAATTCAAATTGTATACATAAATGAGAAATAAACAACTATTATAATTATGATTAGTTACATTTGCTGGTTGCAATTTGTGTCAAGGTGTCAGGAAGTAATAAATTTTACTTAACACTGCTCTTATGCAACTTGTCATACACAGAAGTGTACATAAAAACACATAAGTTGTTACTACTAAAAATTCTTTATTGTCATTCTATAAGGCAGTGGTTCCCGAACTTTTGCGAATTACGGCGCCATTACGATTTTCCTACGGGCCCTACCCTAAGTAAAAGTATGACTAATCATAAGTCAAAGATAAAAATTAATAAAACTCGCGTACCTGCCTTATTGAACGAATTCGTTCATTTTTTTTTATATTCTTTTCATTATGATTATATTAAAATTAATGTGATGGATGAGCCTACAAATCACTGCACAAATCCTGGAATCAAACTAACGACTACTCATTTTATTTTTCACGTTGATTTTTGCTCGATACTTGCACCTATCACAGCGCCCGCCGAAATCCCAGCTGCGCGCAAATACAAAGTCAAAAATGCAAATAAAGTCCGCTGAGCTTCATTACTTAAAAGAGAATATTCATCTTTTATTGAAACTAACATTCCGTCAATCCCTTTTTTTGGCCATCTGTCATACCAAGTATATCTACATCAATTTTCTCCATTATGCTTTTTGCTTCTTCCAGTTTCCCTGTCCTTAAGAAGCTTCTAACATTCCATCTTCCCACATTAAATGAGTTCTGTAACGCTATAATAAAGTGACAACTCCGCACTAACGGAGAAGTGGCGATGCTGCTCACGCCAATAGAGGGGTTGATGAAGAGAGTGTAGTAAGAGGGTACTCAGCTCAGGGCGCGCAAGAAGTTTATGGGAACTATTACTGACAGTATCTAGTTAATTAAGTGTTGTACCTATGTTTTATTAGCTTGTTAGTAATATCAATATATGTATTTATTTATCTAATTATGCGGTGTGATGAACGAAACCCTAAAACCTATCCACCCCGTCATAAACTGGCGCCCAACGTGGGCTCATAAAACAATAGCTACCTGTGGTTTTGCCGGTAAACAAGTGTGAAAAGTGTTTTCTTGTGCCGTGTAAATAGACTTTTCGTCTGCAATTAAGTATATTACGACGCCGTTTTTTTGTCAACCTGCTCAGTGTCCAAGATATAAGGTACCTGTTTCAGCATTTGCATTTGTACACTGCTTTGTAGAAATTCATTGATGTTTTAAAATCACAAATTTTGGAAAAGCGCAAAGTAAAAATTTTGATCAAAGATAAAACCTAAATAAAAAAGAGCTCAAGTAATAATATAAGAATCTGTTCATTAAGTAGTAGTGTTATTTTGTTATTTCTTTATCCTTATAAAATTATTATAATAAAATCAGGCATACATAAAATTTTAACATAGTATTATTATTTGAGAATATGATAAATATATCTGGTTTTTTAAATTTGGGCAAGTAAAAGAGGGATTTGAATAATTCATTAATTTTAAAATCAAAAAGAACTCACAACATAGCCTAGTGGTATGGAGTCGAGTCTCGGGAAAATCTAAATACATATAAGGTATAAAATTAAAGAATATACATAGCAAGATCAATAACAAATATAAATATATAAAACTCTTTTATTTGCGAAACATCATATAATAACATCAATTCATAATACATCAGAAATTTTAACCAAAACAATAATATAAAATCTAATAAAATTATAACGTAAAATAAACATTGGTGTTCGCCAAATCAATATTATATATATATATATATATATATATATATATATATATATATATATATATATATATATATATATATATATATATATATATATATATATATATATATATATATATATATATATATATATATATATATATATATATATATATATATATATATATATATATATATATATCATTTGGTGAATTTTTTTGGAAAATTCCTAAAATGATCATGAAACAAAAGAAAAATCACAAAGATAAAATATTATGTTCAGCAAAAATTCACCAAAATTCTAACGTAAGATTCAATTACTTCATTAAATTTGTAGTTAGTTTTTTAGGAACTGAAAAACTGAAGGTTAATATTCACTATGAACGCATCCATATACATATGTTCAACCATGGAGTAAGGTGTTTTATATTGACATATTAATATGTTAATCGTCAGCTCAAACCTGGCACTGTGACTGGGAATTCTACTGTCTAATTAGAACAAAGCATTGTTTAATCTATTGGTAACACATATTATACGTACATTTTAGTGAATTTTCTTAAAAAAAATTCACTAATGAGGAGATCCCGACTTTTGAATTTTGAAAAAATTTCTTCAAATGAGCGCTAATTAGGCCCCCCAGAAAACATATCCGGGGTCAGTTTCAATTTTTATATGTTTATATATATATATATATATATATATATATATATATATATATATATATATATATATATATATATATATATTATATATATATGTATCACACCGATAACTCAAAAAATAATTGGCCGATTTTGATTAAATTTGGTGAAAAAATTCCTTTTGCAAATGGCTTGGATAAGTTCGTTAGCCAGGAAAATATGCCCAGGTTTTCCCGGAAAATTTTGTGTTTTCTTTCGAAAAAAAATCATATCTCCGGAATTAACAAAGTAAGGGCAACCAAATTTGATACACAGGTTTACATCTTTATAAGTAAGTTACCTACAAAAATTTAGCTATGTAGCTCAAAAGACAAAAAAGTTATAGGCATTTAAAGAAAAATAAATTGAGGTTTTCCTCAAAACGTCAAAGTGGCGATTTAAAATGTCAAAATTGGCAACATTTAGGCAAATAACTTAAATCTAATACGGGCTATAGAAATAAAATGTCTCAAGAAGGATGTTTTACAAACCCTAAAGTCTTAGTTTCAACCGTCATTGTCCTTCATTTTACTAAAATATTTGCAGAAAATTCATTTCAAATAGACCCTTTCTCTGATGCTTGGCAGTAGCCTTAGCTATAGAGTTTATCATTTAATGGTATATAATTTTTGTCGAATTTTCGTAAAAAATTAATAAAGCTCAATATATCCGTTATTATATAAGATATGAAGAAAATTTGTATATATTAATTATAGGGTGTCTTGAGCTACATCTTAAAATAATATTTCTGCAATCACAGGGTGGTCCATAAGTCGTTGGTGATACAAATTTCCTTTTTTTAAATTAAACACGCCTTATGTTATTGCATTTTTGCATTTTCCATCGAAATATAATGCATGTTTGTAAGAAAATAAATTCTGAACGCAGCAAGTGCGTTACGGTAGCGAATTTTGATCAAATGTTCATATTTGAACAGCTCAATTTGCTATTAACCTATAAGGTTGACCAAGAAACGTGTTTTTTCGGGAACATTTTAAGTTTACTTTTGGAAATTTTTGTACATTTTCACACAATAAAGTTATTTTAATGGAACATGGCACATTGTTGTTACTATATAGGTTATACTGGTAACCAAATTTGATGCCTGCTTTCTTAAAAAAACACACATATTTGTTATTAAAAATATTTTTATGAAAATTCACTACCATAACGCACTTGCTGCGTCCAGAATTTATTATCTTTCTGCTCTCCTTCTTTATATGAACTTTAACTATGCCCAATCTCACACTGCTCTGTGCGCGTGATGTGCTTAAAAAGGGGTACAATGTTTTTTCTTCATGTATTATAACCCTATAATTGAAACTACTGCCAAAGCATCAAAGGAAGGATCAGTTTGAAATTCATTTTCAGCAAATAGTTAAGTTAAATGAAGGACAATGACGGCTGAATCTGAAACTTACGGCTTTATAGAACACAATTCTTACGACATTTCTTGTACATAGGCCCTATTAGTTTCACTTTCTTCATCTAGAACATGTCAACTTTGACGTTTCAAATCGCGACTGTTGACGTTTTAAGAAGATAAACTATAATGCTTATAACTTTTTTTCTTCAACGTAGAGATCCAAATTTTGGCACATGGTTTTATTTTTATGACATAAACCCACGTACCAAATTTCGTTGCCCTTACCTTGTTATTTCCTGAGATATAAAATTTTTCTGCGAAAACTCAAAATTTTTTAGGGAAAACCGTGCAGATTTTCCTGGCTAACAAACTCATCCAAGTAACTTGCGAAAGGAAGGTACTCACCAAATTTTATCAAAATTGGCCCATTATTTTTTGAGTTACCTGTGTGCCACACACACACACACACACACACACACACACACATGCATATATATATATATATATATATATATATATATATATATATATATATATATATATATATATATATATATATATACAGGGTGTTTCATCAGCAAACCGACATAGCCGAATGGTAGGTGTATTTTTTCAAGGCGATTCAGGATCCGGTATTGAAATTTTTGTGAGGCCCTTCGTTTCGATGTTACAGGGTGATTCATGTATTTTGTCGAAATTTTTGATGATCAGTATCTTTTGAACGAATTGATGGAATTGAATGAAATTTTGTAGGTATGCTCTGTCAATGACACTCAATGCACTGCATTTCCCGCCGATTCGAAAAAATGCAGTGGCGTACATAATTTTCTGACCACCTTGGGTTTTGTTAAAAAGATCACCCTGTATGCATTTTATTTAAATGTTTATCCCATCTGAGAAAACTACATGAGAATAGCTACTATTCTGGCAAAAAAAAATGTTTGGCACCATCAACTGAAACGAGAAAAGATAGGTAGACTTTGATTGCTTTTAGGATTTCAAATCATGTTTGTTCGTAATTTTCGACAAATCATATGTGATTTCCTAAAAGGTACGTATTTTGTATTTATTTCAAATAAATTCGTTTTTTCTACTGATTCAGGTATCATTAGGCACCATTCTAGATTTTTGTTAGCTAAACATAAGTGAAAATCAAAAAAAAAAGACAACTCAACGGAGAAATTATATTTTTTTCCAAACAAAAGTACATAAATGAAACATAAAGAAAAACATCAAAACATGTTGGAAAAAAAATTCAGTTCAGTGAAGACGATGTTCAAACAGGCCGCCATCAAACTCGAGACATTTCCTTGACCTTTTCATTAAATCTTCGGTTGCCCTACTGATCGCCTCAGGGTTGCCTCTTATTTGGTCAGCTGCCGCGATAATTCTGCGTCTCAGCTCCTCACCTGTGTCCACTTCATCTTGATAAACAATGGCTTTCATGTAACCCCACAAGAAATAATCTACTGGTGTTAGGTCAGGCGACCTGGGGGGCCAAGCATAGGGACCTCCACGACCTATCCACCTGTTTGGATACCTTGTGTCAAGATGATTTCGGACAGCTAAGGAAAAATGGGGCGGCGCTCCATCATGTTGAAAGATCAGTCCCCTCTCATTCACGTTCCTGTTTTCCAAGTAACCAGGCAGCTCATTTTGTAGAAAATTGCCATAGATCTCTCCAGTCAATCTTGATTCGAAAAAGTGGGGTCCAATCAGTTTGTCACCAATTAGGCCACACCACACATTCTCAGAAAATCTATGCTGCGACTGAGTCGTTCTCGTTGCATGGGGGTTCTGATGTGACCAAACATGTGAATTTCGAGTATTAAACACCCCATCTCTCGTGAACCGGGCTTCATCGGTGAAAAGAATTCTAGGAATATTGCGTCTATGTCCTACAATCCACCGACACAATGCCCGTCTAGCAACTTCGTCACCTTCTTCGAGCCTCTGGACTTTCTGCATATGATACGGATGGAGACGTTCCTTTTTGATTATCCTCCAAACTTGTGAATGAGGGACTCCAACAGCAGCACTTATTCTTCTCGTGCTTGTTTGGGGATTCTGTTGAACCATCTGAATGATGCTTTCTACCTAAAAATTTAAATATCCTGATAATGAGCAATGAATAATATCGAGAAGCAACCAAAAAACGAACCTGAGTTGCGTCTTGTCTGATGGGTCGTTCTCTAATGGATTTCGAGGGAAACTTTCCGTGTTCCCTTGAAAATTGGAACACCCTGGAGAAAGTTTCATGATGTGGCACACGGCGTTCGGGGTACCGTCTTCGGTACTCTCGTTCGGCAGCCCTTCCATTGGCATCGGCAAATCCGTAAATAAACAAAATGTCAGCATATTCTGCGTTGGAATAATGATACGGCATTTTAAACACCAAATAAATATCACTTCAGCAAGCTTTTACCAGTCAGTGATTATTAAATTAAGTAAATCAACAAACGCTTAATAAGTGAGAGAGGCAAGTGAATCAAATCTGACATCTACTGACAGGAAATGTCAGATATTAAACAAAAATGAATACTTTTCCATTGCTCACTATCGGGATTTTCGTTTTTGATTAGATAAAGTCTACCTATCTTTTCTCGTTTCAGTTGATGGTGCCAAACATTTTTTTTTGCCAGAATAGTAGCTATTCTCATGTAGTTTTCTCAGATGGGATAAACATTTAAATAAAATGCATACAGGGTGATCTTTTTAACAAAACCCAAGGTGGTCAGAAAATTATGTACGCCACTGCATTTTTTCGAATCGGCGGGAAATGCAGTGCATTGAGTGTCATTGACAGAGCATACGTACAAAATTTCATTCAATTCCATCAATTCGTTCAAAAGATACTGATCATCAAAAATTTCGACAAAATACATGAATCACCCTGTAACATCGAAACGAAGGGCCTCACAAAAATTTCAATACCGGATCCTGAATCGCCTTGAAAAAATACACCTTCCATTCAGCTATGTCGGTTTGCTGATGAAACACCCTGTATATATATATATATATATATATATATATAAACATATAAAGTCTGAAACTGAGCTCTGATTTGGGTTCCAGGGGTCCTAGTTTGCGCTCATTTAAAGAAATTTTTTCAAAATTCAAAAGTCGCTATGTCATTAGTGAATTTTTTAAAGAAAATTCACTAAAAACTAAAAAATATTCCATAAACTTTTTGATCCTCCTTTTAATTTCTGTAACACAATTAAAACATAATTGATAAGACCCATATCAAAGCATTTGATTATTTATCAATAAAAGATGACACCACAGATGTTTTTATAGTTTATCTACTTGTAGCAGCAAATATCCGGCTTCACAACCCTTTGCCTAACATCAATCATGATGATTATAAACAACTTATATTATGTCTAGATACTTTCATTTTTAAGGATTGATAAAATAAAATAAACTTACTGTGATTCTACAAAATTTAATATAAACGTTTATTTTTCAATAGAAAAAACAAAACAATAAACATAATCCTAATTTGTAGTATGCTTAGCTTGTGCCTTTTCATGTATCTTGCTCTCTTCAAAGCTCTCGAGCTGCTCCAATGTCAGTAGAGACACACCTAATTGATCTTCTCTAGTAAATGGTTGAGCCATTTGTCTTAACCACCTTTTCAAAAGCTAATACAGAAAAAAAGCAGTTAAAAAAAACTAACAAACAAAATAATAACAACCTACCTGTATACCCTCTTCTGTAGACAAATTACAGAGATTATCAGTTAGATGTTCTTGAATCCATTTAGGCAACTTTGATCTTTTATCTGCTCTAGAAAACCTTTTGTCTGCAAATATCATAATACCATAATCTGTCTTACCACGGATAGCACGTCCAACACACTGAGCTGCGTGTCTCATAGCATCAAAGGTCAAGAAATCATTCTCTCGTATCTACGGAAAATAACACACAAAAATAATAATCAGTATTACATTTTAGACAGTAGCAAATTGAAGTTAAGAAAGGAAAATAAGAACACCTGAAACTGATCTCTGAGGTAATCCAAACGAGCTTTAAGAATTCTTGATTGTGTATAGACATAGGGTATTCCAAACATCAAGACAGCTCTACCCAAATGGTGGTCAAAATCAACTCCTTCAGATACTTTTCCTCTAGCCACAGATAATAAAACTGCACCTCTTCCAGATTCACAGGCCTAAAAGTCATAAACGACAACTGTCAATATTTTATAAAATGACAATCAAAGATATGTAAAACAATCAAAATTAAAGTAAAACAATCAAATGTATAGTTTAACCAAGTAGATATAAATGATTTCCGGGCGGGTTCAAGTTAAGTCGAATCTGGTTCTCTGCAATTAGCAACAGAAATTATTCCACAAGCCCTGACAAGAAGACACCGTACATACCATTAGAAAGTCCCCTGTGGGTCCGGGGACTAACTAAAAGAATAGGCCTAAGGTAACTCCTGCCTGTCGTAAAAGGCGACTAATTGGAATCAAACACTGGCGGGGGTCTTGTCTATGAGGGCCTGGAGGGAGGCGGATATCTCTGGGGAGTGATGTACACCCGGATTTTGAGGCCTCCACTCTGGGCTTAGAAATGGATGGTTGCCCGCGCTTGGTTGTTACTCGGGAGCGGGGTTCCGGATGGGTGCCGCCTTAGGTTGAGTGCTGGCGGGTGTCGTGTGTCTAGACGACCCGGAGGGGGTTGACAGCTCTGATGAGTGGTAAACACCCGGAGTTTGGGGCCCCCACTGTGTGCTTCGGAACGGACGGACGGCCTCGCTTGTGCGATGCTCGGGAGCGGGGCTCGATGGGATGTCGCCTTTAGTCTAGCACTGGTGGGTGTCGGGTCTAGATGAACCCGAAGGAGAGCTGAGATCTTTAGGGGTGGAATAAAACTAAGGGTTGAGGCTTCTTCTGTGAGCTTCGAAACAGACAAACGACCTCACTTGGATGCTGCTCGGATGCAGGACTTCATGATACTGCACCGAGTCAAACACTGACGGATGTCTGGTCCAGACGAACTCGGAGAGAGGTTATCTCTCTTTGAGCTTTGAGACGGGCAAGCGACTATGCTCAGATGGCAGTACATCTGTCAAACAAAATTTAACCTCGCAGGTGTCGTCTCCTGTCGGAAGCTCGATTTGTTGGGTGAAATTTAAGCTAACGCTGGCACGTGTTGCACCTGGCCGAACCCGGAGGTGGCTGGGGTCTCTAGGGGTGGATTACACCTGGAGACTTGGGCCTACTCTGTGAGCATCGATACAGGCTAACGACCCCGTCTGGATGCTGCTCGAGGGTGGGACTTTATGATACCGCCTCGAGTCAATGAAATACTGGCGGGGGTCTGGTGCAGGTGAGGCTGGGGGGAGGGATGGGGGTGGTGGTGGACAGACATCTCTGGGGAGTGATATGCACCTGGAGTTTGGCGCATCCACTGTGGCCTCAGAGACTGACAATTGGCCTCGCTTGGTTGTTACTCAGGAGCGGGGTTCCAGATGATACCGCCCTGGATTGAGCCTTGGCGTGTGTCCAGACGTCCCGGGCGGCTCTGATCTCTGATGAGTGGTAAACACCCGGAGTTTGGAGCTCATACTGTGTGCTACAAAACGGACGGACGGCCTCGCTGGGGTGATGCTCGGGAGCGGGACTCGATGGGATGTTGCCTTGAGTCTTAACACTGTTAGGTGTCAGGTTTGGAAGAGCCTGAAGGGAGCTGAGATCTCTAGGGGTGGATTACAACTGGAGATTAGATGCTGCTCGAGAGCGGGACTTCATGATACCGCCTTGAGGCAAACACTGACGGATGTCTGGTCCAGACGAACTCGGAGAGAGGTTATCTCTCTTTGAGCTTCGAAACGGGCAAGCGACTTCACTCAGATGGCAGTACACCTGCCAAACAAACTTTCACCCTCAAGAAAAGATCGACTCCCTCAGAGAGCTGGAATTGATGGGTGAAATCTAAATAATTAGACGTGAGCCACAATAGACCTAAGGTCGCAGTGAAGGGACTGGAATAGCCCACTCACAATAAAATCTAATCTAATCTAATCTACCATTAGAAAAATCAATAAGGTGACGTCATCCATCAGCCAATCGATTAATACAGGCGATTGCATTATCCGCAGGTATAAGAAGGGTTACCAGAGCAATGTTGAATAGTCCCGATCTCTTTGAGAAATGTTTACTATTTACTTGGTAGTGTTGTTTTATGTAAGGAAGATTAACAAAAACCCCTTGCAGTTCGTGATTGGCTTGAGCAGTGACGAATATGAGACACATGTGTCATGTCGCTGAGAGATAATATTAAAGTAAAATATCGTAGGTCTCTGGCTGTGGGGGACTGGAATTACTACAAGTCTCTGAGAAATTTTACCAGCACGCCTATACTTAGGGAAAAAAGGCATACTTTGAATATGCATTTCAAGGTAAAAATATGCGTGATTTATATAGGGAATTGAATAGACTAAATATTAAAAATAGACAGGCTAGGGTTGAGATTCCTGATAGCTTGAGTGACTTAGATAAGTTAAATGACTATTTTGTGAATAGTGTCCCTGTGGTTTCGACAAATGATAACTATTGGAAGTATTATCCACATATAAATCGCCTAGAGGATTTTCAATTCGTTCTGGTACACAGAAACCACATCTAGATGCTTAAATGTAATCAAGAGTAATGCAGTAATGCAAGTGGTATTGATAATGTTAACGCTCGAGACGCCAGCCGACGGCAGAGCTAACCAGGAAGAAGGGGTACCTCAGGTAGAATGACCTCTAGTATGAGAGTTGGCAGAGTGTTTTTTTTTCTAGTACAGCTTTCAACGATCAGAATCCAAGAGAGCAACACGCCTAGGTGTAGAACAGTATTATCATAATATTAAGTGTATCATTTTGTAAAGTATTAGTTACATATATTAAAGAGTGTTCAAACAACAAGAAATACAGTCCACTAATTTCAACGAACCAGCAAGATATTCAAGCGGACATCATTGGTCTGCAACATTTGGTCAACCGAGCCACATCAGATCAAGAAACAAGAAATCAGCGCAGCAGAAGTTCACTGTATTGTAAGTACCTTCCATTTCCATTAATTTACCATTTAACAAAACCCATTTATAGTATAATATTGTTTCTATTTGTGTCAGTGCACGTACAGTTTTTTATTTACATAATGTCTGTAATAAGTAGTCACAGTCAAAAATCAGATAATCTAATTAAAAAACATCAGAACAACAATTAAAGGTAATGTTACGCGTTTTAAAACTTTTCTTTCCAAAATTTATTCTGCCAAATTAGACGATCAAGTCGTAATGCAAATTTAGTTAAGAACGTCAAAAATTGAGCCACTATGGCAAAAATTCGAATCAGTTCAAGATATTTTAGATGAAATCGATCCAACTGAATCAAATGCTCAACGTGACGGTTTTGAAGAAAACTATTTCTCAACATTAGCTTAAGAGCAGGATTCAAAGTGGTAGTTGTTGAAATATCCGTGTGGGGGGCTACTGTATCAATACTTGAATATTTTTAAATTATTAGCATTGCTCAGAACCATGAGAAATAACGTGTTTATTCAATAGGTATTAACTCCAATCGCCTAGTAACAAAGATTTATGAATGAAACAGCAATTTACATTGTGTGTATCCTAGGTTGCTAGGAGACGCATAAATTACTTAGCGACGTGAGCCGTAACTTAGTAACCTACATTCCTTTGTCAATTTACAAAGATGCATATTATAATATTATCACTGGATAAACTCATTTTAATTCTACACCGCGAACAAGAAATTTGACATCCCTTCCTTCAAATCTGACAGTAAGCGGAACCAATCAAATACGACGAAACATGTGGCGCGAGTTTCAACCTTCTCATAATAAAGTTCGAAGAGAGAAAGCAGAGATTTACTGTTTATAACTCTGAGCGATTCCAGAATGTTTAGTATCCTGTAACTAATAAGTAGGTATTCTGTTATTATTAAGGCGTAAAATTAATAAATTAGAAAAAAACTAAAACAACGTTACATTTCCTTATTCTAGTTCATAATCAGATAGATTAAATGTAAGCAATACCCTTATACCCTTATGTAGTATGTAGACATCAGTTTTAAACGAGGTTTTACTCTAGTTTTTGATAGAATATATGCGTTTCATTTTATATTTGTCGAAGACATAATAATTATATATTGTAACAGGCACCTTTTTAATTTTATTTCTTTTTATTGCATCTAGAATTTTAAACGTTTTCCAATTAGGTATATTTGTTCCAAAACGTGTTAACGTTTTGGCGCGTATGCAGTCGATACTTTGGAGTCAGATGATTATAAAACCAACATGATTGGGATAACTACTCTAACATTATTTTTAGCTGTTTGTTTTTAATTTTTGACACGAAAATACATTCGTTATTAGTTTTTTGCAAATATTTATAGACAATTCTGTATATATACTCTTGTTTCATTTATTTTTTAAACGCATTTATTTTAAAATTGGCGGTCATCTAAAATCAAAGAAATTTTTCTTGGCTTATTATAGTTAGGTGATTAAATGACTTGATTTCTGCATTTCACTTATTCCGATCTTCATAAGCAATATAGCCCATTTGTCGAAACGTCGAGATAACAATAATTTCAATAAGTTTTAAGCGGGTCCGCCACAGACCCTACACTATTTCACACATTCAAAACGGGAATATATATATATATATATATATATATATATATATATATATATATATATATATATATATATATATATATATATATAAATAAGGGTGAACCATTTACCAAAATTTGGGTCTGTAAGTTTAAAGAAAAAAAGTTAGAGGCATTTAAAAAAAAAAGGGGTTTTCCTCAAAACGTAAAAAGTCGTATCACCTGTTTAAAAAACTCTTTTTTTTAAAGCTTCCGCAGTGATAATTATTATACATTACTGCTTCGTCAGTCACTAAAAGGAAAGAATACAAGTAAAAATTCAATAATTATTATATAAAGGTACAAAATACTTTCTCAATTTCTTGTAAGTAAGTTGTTTTGTGCATTCCTATATTAATTATTGTATCGTTACATGTACCTATTCTTTTCAGTGATTGGGGAAGCAATAAACTAATTGCGAAGGCTTTCACAAATAATTTTTAAATATCTGATACGCGCCAGTGAATAACACAATTTATTTCCTAATATAAAATTCATCTACGAAATATCTCATTATACAGGTATATATACAGGTGTTTCTAAATTGATGAGAAAAATTTTACACAGGGATTCTATGGAGAAAAATAAGGGGTGTCTTTTCTATAAAGTTTTTCTTAAAACCCCTTCTCCTCCAAGTTACAGCCCTTTGAAGTTTTGGCAAAAAAAGTTTTCATTTAATTTCTCCGTTATGGAATAATTTTAAAAAACAAAATTTTGCAGATGCATGAGGCTAACAAAATGACAGTTTGAAAAGGATTTTATAACCCTATAATGTTATCACAAGAGGGTGAAAAAACCTACCCTTACATTATTTTTCATCATATATATATATATATATATATATATATATATATATATATATATATATATATATATATATATATATATATATATACATATATATATATATATATATATATATATATATATATATATATATATATATATATATATATATATATATATATATATATATATATATATATATATATATATTGTTGAACATGTGGTTATTATCTTATTACTGAGCATAACAAATTTAACAAAAACAAATTTAAGTCATCGACGAAGGGAAAAACATGGATAAAAAAGTACTTAATTATACATCTTTTTAGAAAAATTTGTATTGATTCCAAATGTCTCAAAAAATATGTAGTTCTTAGCAGTATAACACATCTTTATAATTATAGGGATTTATTTTAGTGAATTTTCGCAGAAAAAATTCAATAATGAGGAGATCCCGACTTTTGAAATTTGAAAAAAATTTTGCAAATGAGCGCGAACTAGGACCCCTAGAACCCATATCCGGTGTCAGTTTCAATTTATATATATATATATATATATATATATATATATATATATATATATATATATATATATATATATATATATATATATATATATATATATATCACACCGATAACTCAAAAAATAATGGCCCGATTTTGATAAAATTTGGCATGTACCTTCCTTTTGTAAGTGGCTTGGATAAGTTCGTTAGTCAGGAAAATCGGACGAGGTTTTCCGGGAAAATTTTGAGTTTTCATTCAAAAATAATTTTTATCTCAAAAAATAAAAAAGCTATGATAACCAAATTTGGTAGGTAGGTTTACGATATAAAAAGTAAACTATACACAAAAATTTAGATTTCTATGTTGCAAGAAAAAAAAGTTATAATTAAATATTTGGTGCCAGATCATTTCTATGAAAATTCACTACCATAACGCACTTGCTGCGTCTTTGAGTTTTTAAGTAGTCGCTTTTGATTTTTCACAATAGTTTTTTATTTTTTAACAAAATTTGTTTGTGTAGCTTATATAGTTCAGGATAGAGCCCATTGATACTGTCTCGAGGAATAGCTAGCGGTATCAAAAATATTTTAAATCATAAGAATTTTTTTTAAATGCATGTTTTTCTGCTTTTCGGTTTTCTTCTACGTTTTTTTTTGTCAGTACAGGGTTAGGTATGGGTTAGGTAAGGATCCGGGTCAGGTCAGGATCCGGATCAGGTCAGGTCAGGTTAAGTCAGGTTAGGTCGTTCAGGTCTGCTTCGTAGAGTGTTTAGTGCATAAACATGAAAAATGGTGTCTCTTCAATCCCCAAAAAGCTGCGGGGGACTAGGAGCAAATATACGTGGTGCAGGGGAAAAACATGTTTAGGAGAAAGTGTTGATACAAAAAGTGAAAAGGCTGCTTATAGAGGTCGAACTTAGTTGTTTTTACTGATTTTTCCTTTATATTTCATTCTCCGCCGAGCATCCCTATTCACTCCAGGTCCCGTAACTTTTGGAGGGGTTGATTCCACAGCATATCTCTTGTTGCTTATGCACACATTGAGTCTTTTAAGCATGTTTAGTGAAAGATTTTTCAAAAATCACGTATGCCGATCATCTGCATAATTACCCTTAAATATCTTTTACTTGCACAAAAAAAAGAAATTAGTTTTTGTGAATTATATTCATTACTGCATCCATACGCACCAGCAAGATTAACCATTTTTAAATCTAAAAAAAGCAAAGGTCAAACCGCTTAAGTCGCGGAAGCAAAAAAAGTCTGGACGCAGCAAGTGCGTTATGGTAATCAATTTTCATTAAATGCTTCAAATTTGAATAACTCAATTTTCTATAAACCTAGAAGGTTGAATTTTGGCACGTGGTAAGGCCTTTACCAAGACAACATATTCACATAAATTTCATCAAAATAGCTTTGTAATTTTCGGAGATAAACATTTTTTTCGAAAGAAAACTTAACATTTTTATTTATATTATATTTATATAAACATATAAAAATTGAAACTGACCCAGGATATTTGTCCTATGGGTCCTATTTCGCGGTCATTTGAAAAAATGTTTGTCAAATCTTACCATAGATACCTCTCCATTTGAATTTAGTTAATTTTTCCTAATAAAAATTTACTAAAAGGATAAACGGACCGGGCCGGACTCGAACCAGCATCGTCCGCTTGACAGGCAAAGTTTTCTTCGAATGAGCTACCGACGGTTCGTAATAAACGAATTCTTTACATTGTATTTACACATACGGCACCTTACCGTCAGGAAATTAGCATCGGAAATTATATGTAAGTGGCTAGCTAAATAGCAAATTGCAGAATTGATTGATTTATTTCGCCGATCGCTGAAACATATTCGAGTGTAGACTGTTTCGGTCTGATAACATTCAAATTCAAATGTCACTAATGGCATGTAACCTTAAAGATGATTTGACATATTATGAATGAATATGAAATGCGTTCGTGGAATCACATTTTTAGTGCGCCATCTTCTAGAAAATAGCTGGTCTACGGATGGTGCCGAAACGCGCTAGTTTGACAAGACATATTGACTAAATAATTATGGTATGTCATATTTTACATTTCACTTTGCATTACGTTTTTATTTGGAATCCAAAAGACCTGAAATTTAAGAAACTTATTCTTGGATACCCAATCTAGGCAAAGAGTGATTTTGAGCTAATTCTGTGACAAAAAATTGTCAAATCATGGTTTGGCAAAAACGTTGTATTTTCGTTATAAACGTGATATTTGCTTACAAAAATCTTTATTGCCTTCCTCAAACCTCAGTCTAGCTATTATATACTATATTTTCAGTCTAAGGCTTTAATTGGGACAGTTCAACAAGCTACAAATATAGTGTATTTTAAGCATTTTATTGAACCCCCCTCTTAAGCTAAATATATTCTTTCCGAGTATTATAAAGTTAAAGATGCTTCTGTATCAAATGTAAATGAGATTGGGGTAACTTCTAATCATGAAATTAAAAGTACGAGTGAAACAAATGAATATTCGTTTAACATTAATCAGGTAAAATTACCAACAATAAAAATGCCCATCTTTTCAGGTAAATATGAACAGTGGATAGGGTTTAAAGATAGTTTTAAAGCATTAGTAGAGAATAAGCTTTTGTCAGACATTCAAAAATTTTGTTACCTGCAGACATCTCTCGAAGGAAATGCAGCAGAAATGTTACAGTCCCTGGAAATTTCCGCCATAAATTATCAAGTGGCTTGGCAATTACTTACTCACAGATATGAGAATAAAAAATTAATAATACAAAATCACATTAAGGGTATTTTTGAATTAAACTCCATGACGCGCGAGTCACACACGGAACTTAGACGATTATATGACAATACCCTAAAACATTTAAGAGCTTTAAAGGTATTAGGGGAATCAACAGATCATTGGGACCGTATTATTATTCATATATTGACACAAAAGTTCGATCTTAGAACTGGCAGGGATTGGGAATCATTTCATTGCGAATCAGAATTGCCAACAATGAAAGATTTACAAAATTTTCTTAATAATAAATGTGATATTTTAGAAACTTTAAGTTATGCATATAAAGACAAAAACAATAAAACATTTGGGGTTCATCATAATAAGACATGGAACAAACAATCGTTAAACTCTCTTGCATCAACAAATAATGCTCACAAATTTAAAAGGTTGTCATTTATTAAATGTTTTTTCTGTAAAGGTGAACATTGTCTTTATCAATGTAGTGAATTTTTAAAATTACCACTTGTTCAGCGGTTTGCAGAGGTCAGGCGATTAAGACTTTGTGAAAATTGTTTACGTAACAATCATACGGTATCAGACTGCCAGGCAAGTAAATGTAAATATTGTCAGAATCTTCATAACTCAATCCTTTGTAACAATGGACCGATAACCCACAAGCAGGTGCCGGACAACTACAGTAACCAACAATCTTCAACGGCCGAACAAATAACAGGCGAAACATTTATTGCTACCACCTTGATAGAAAAACCATTTCAAAATTCACAAGAATATTATCAAAGAGATATACCGGCATCGGCTTTAGGTGGGTCTACCCAGCCATTGTCCCATGCACACAATAGCGTTCAGGGTAATCCATCTTATCTACCTGCTTACGTTCTCTTATCAACTGTCATTATAAATATTAGAAATAAACACAGAAAGATATATGAATGTCGGGCTTTATTGGACAATGCAAGTCAAAGTAATTTTATTACAAAGGATTTATGTACAAAGCTTCAAATAGAAACAAATAAAACCGAATTTGCCATTAAGGGTATAGGTGAAAAATTATCAAACCTTAATGAACAAACGAATGTACATATCGAATCTAGATTTAATAATTATTCAGCAGGGATAAACCAGCAAGATATTCAAGTGGACATCATTGGTCCGCAACAGATAATATAAGTTCTGAAATGTTAAAAACATGTGCACCACGTATTACTGTATTTATAACTAATATAATTAAATCCTGTATTTTAGCTGGGTGTTTTTCAGACGCGTGGAAGTGTGCTAGAGTGACATCTTTGTCGAAGATTGATGAGCCTACAGAGCTTAAGGATTTGAGGTCAATTAGTCTGTTGTCAATCTCATCAAACATTTTTTAAAAGGTTCTTTGCATGCCGCTGAGACAATATCTTGACGAAAATGAAATATTGCCGGGTGTGCAATCTGGGTTCAGGCAAAATTTTAGCTGTACGACAGCTCTCTGCAAAGTTAGTGATGACATTCTTCAATCTTGCAATGATGACAAGTTGACTATACTGATTCTTTTAGATTACACAAGAGCATTTGACACTATAAGACGTGATGTTCTGATAAACATACTGCATTATATTGGTCTTGATAGAGAGTCTGTTGAACTTCTGTCTAGTTATCTCACTGGCAGGTCACAGCATGTAGAGTTGCGTCTCAGTGTTTCCGCCGCAGTTGGAGTGAGTGGAGGCGTACCCCAGGGTTCAATCCTTGGCCCGCTTTTATTTACCATTTATATGCACATTTTTCCAGTATATATAAAAAGTTGTAGCACACGCAGCTCTATTATGCATCTCCAAAGTCACAACTGCATGAGGCACTCAGTAGGATAAATGATGATTTGAGGTTGGTGAGTGAACTATCGTTGGATCACTCATTGCATTTGAATGCAAAAAGGGCCACAGCAATTGTTTTTGGTTATAAATCAGCTATTGATATTATAAGGTCACATATATTGCTGCAAATCAGTGGGGAGTCGATACCATTGGTTGAAGAAGTTAGGAATCTTGGCCTTATCATGGGCACTACTTTCAGATATCGTAAACACGTTTTCAAATGTTTACAATGAGGATATGGTGGATTAAAACTACTGTATCACCACAATACACACAATTATAAATAAAAATCTCGTTATATCTGATAACCCTATATAAATTAACATTATATATATATATATATATATATATATATATATATATATATATATATATATATATATACAGGGCTTTCATTAATTCTCGAACCCCATGTGACCGGATTCTGTCTCTCTCTTAGTGGAATATGATTTTGAGTTGGCAGTCAAAAAGTAACCAAAAAAACCACTAGACTAGGGACCCTAAAGTTACTAAATCAATTGACAATTAACAGTTCAATCCATTGGCGCTCAATTCCCTTTTGACAGTTATTTTGTATGTATATTGTGCATTTTCCAAGTTCGACCAGTGTTTACCTTCTTCAAATAATTTTCTATCTGTTGGACAATAAAAATAAACAGTTTTTATCAAAACTTAGCATTTTCATTGCGTTTTTATGTAAGTTAAAAGTGTAGGTGTGTTAAGGTTATGTTGTTGACGATAGTCGACATCGCATGGAACGAAGCCCTACCAAATCTGTTCGTCGGTAATCTGCCCAAACAGGTACAAATTTGTTACATGTTACACGATACACATTCCTAAAACTGTAAATTAGAAGTTTAAATAATCGGACCTCAATTCGTTTACGTACATTACTAAATTTTGATCTATACAAAATAAAAGTAATACTTTATTATGTTTTTAATTTATTTTTTAACAATCAATAACAGTAAACCATACATGAACAGATTTGCTGTTAAAAATACTAAATAATAAATACATTTAAGACATTTACTGTTTCACCTAATTATTATAATTTTTATAAAACCCCAAAGGAAATATGAGACGACACTGGAAACTTAGGGATTTCATTTATTCAGGTTGTACAACCGTGTATGCCGGGTTGCCTAACTTAAGAGTTCACGTGGGGTTCGGGAATTAATGAAAGCCCTGTATATATATATATATATATATATATATATATATATATATACATATATATATATATATATATATATATATATATATATATATATATATATATATATATATATATATATATATATATAAACATGGAAACCGACCCCGGATATGGGTTCTAGGGGTCCTAGTTTGCGCTCGTTGAAGGAATTTTTTCGAAATTTAAAAGTTGGGATCTAATTAGTGGATTTTTTGTAAGAAAATTCACTAAAACTTAGAAAACTCGTGCTTGAGGTTCATTTATGGGGTGCGTAAGTATGATCATATATCGCATGAGCTTAAGGACAGTGGCTGGCTGGACATGAATAACAGAATGAAATTACATAGCCTGTTTTTCCCATTCGATTATTCAGTCAAGGTTGCCTCGGTACTTGTGCGAGAAAATAACATACCACACGGATGTGCATACTGTGAACATTCGAATGAACGATTTGTTGTCAGTGCCTAAGCATAAATTGAACATTTACAGGTGATCTTTTTCGTACGATGTTTGCAGCCTGTACAATAGTATATCAGAGGGTATAAAAAAGTTGTCAGCGTGATCATTCATGGGCACCATGTTTGGCTATTTGCATTGTAGACAGTGATGTCTGTGCATGTATGTGTGTATGTAAGCGAGTGCACTGCTTTTTCTTTTCTTTGTTTTTCATTTTACTTCCATTCTCATCTTATCCTTCCTCTTCGTACTGTACTTTTCCACCCTTTTGTCGTGCTTATTGTTTGCTTATTAGATGAGGTGTTTATGTGTGACCATTGTTGGGAGTTCTTGACTGATGTCTCGCACTACGGTGCGCCAGTATATATAGTATATAGTGGAGAATCTGTATGCTGGGATTAAGTGGAAGAGCAGAGCACACATTTGTGTTGCACTGAACTTCGCCCCTGTACTACATTGAAGGTTTATATCTTTTGTATTAATTGCTTTTGGTTGTAGTGCAAATAAAGACATCATTATTATTATTATTATACCATAAGAATTGGAATTCTGACGGAGTCGTAGGCACCCCAGCCCCCTCGTCAAGTGGCCCATGTTACTCTACATATTATGCTTCAAACCACTTGTATAAGAATAAAGCATATTTAATATTGAAATGAATGAAAGATCATTAACTTCTTGATATTACCTTTATATAGTACATCAATGCAAAACTGGTTTCTGCAGAGTCTTGAGTTTCGATAAATAGAAGTTTGTACCTCTGTAAACTATCAATGACTCCTTGGTCATACCAGCTTGCAACCACTGACTCAAGGTAAAGGTATGAAGTAAAAAAGCAAACTATGCCATCTGGAACATTAGCAGCTACCTAAAAAAAAGGAGCAACAATCAACCATTTTTTTAGTATATAAAAGCGGCTGTTTTTGTTGCATATCAACTCACCTCCACAAGTAACTGACCGTAATTTCTTATCACAGCATTGTCTTCTCTGGTTTCAAATTTAGAAGAAATGGCAACCTGGTCGTTGCCTTTCGAAATAATCTAGAAACATATGAAAAAAAGCATATTATTTCTTTTCCTCTAAAATAACTGCAGTTGTATCAACTTTTCAATTAAATGCCTCCAATTAATTTTGACAAATTATGTTTTATTCTGTAAGTGACTTGGATAGTAGCATTGTGTTGCTTTTAATTTATTTTTTAAGGGAGGAATATCTCTACAATTAGGTTATAATATTATTTACAACTATTTAGCTATTTAGATGGTCATCAATTGTAACTAGATGAAAATTAAGCCAGACTGGAAGTTGCTATTTAATGAGTAGAAATTCAGAAGCATCATTATAGTAAATTTTCTTAAATTGAACAATTCGGCTTCTACCTAAACAATAAAGCCATTCAGAAAATAAAAACTATAAGATTTGAAATATTCTATGGTTGGATTTGAAAAAAAATATATTTCCTTAACGCCAGTCTATTTCCGCGACTATCGCCAATCACCGACGCCAGCGAGCGATACCATTACCAATAATAAAAACGTTTTGTTGTCCAACCATATATTGGAATTCAAGGTAAAGAAAAGGCGGAGAAAACAGCAAGGAAAGCGGTCAACTTTCCACATTATAGTTACAGTGATTTTATGTCACATATTAACACATAAAATTATATCAAAACGCACGTTTCGAAAAGGTGGCAACAGAAATGGAGTAACATTATATCAAAACTTGAAGAAGCAAAGCAAGCGACTAATACGAGGGTGGGTCAACACGTCCGTGACTCTTTGAATGAAACACAAGTTTTTTGACAAAAAAATCATTTTATTTCTCAACATAGTCTCCTTTGAGCTCTATACACTTCGTCCAATGTTTCTCCAATTTCTTAATCCCTTCCAAAAAAATTAGATTTGTCGAGGTCCTCAAAATAGGTATTTGTTTGTGAGATGATTGGAGCCAAATCTCTTCCCGTTGAGCCATTTCTTAGTTTGGAAACAAGAAACAGTCACTCGGGACTAAATCCGTAGAATAGGGCGGATGAGGGAGCAATTCGTAGCCCAATTTCGACATGGAGACTACACATGTGTGCACCCTTGCATTGGCTTGGTGGAAAATAACTTTTCTCTTGTCCAAATGCGGTTGTTTTTTCTTCAAATCGTCATTGAATCTGTCAAATAAGTTGGTAAAATATTTGCCATTGATTGTTCTTCCATTTTGAAGGCAATCAATGTGGATTATACCGCATGCATCCCAAAAAACAGTCGCCATGACTTAATTGGCTGACAAACCCACCTTGGCCTTCTTCAGCGCAGATTCGCACGGAGAAACCCACTGTTTTGACTGCTGCTTGGTCTGTTGGTGTGTTGTGGTGTATCCATGTTTCGTCCATGGTTACAAAACGGCGCAAAAACTCGTCCCTATTGCGGTTGAACAACGCCAAACATTCCTTCGAAGTTGTCACACGATTGCGTTTGAGGTCGATTGTGAGCCAACGCGGCACCCATCTTGCGGATAGCTTACTCATACCCAAGTGATCATGCAAAATCGAAACCACTGAGCCATGTAATATGCCTTCCACAATCTCCCACACTTTCAATCTCCGATCAGCCAACACCACATCGTGAATTTTTTCAATTGTTTCGGGTGTAGCAACCTCAACTGGGCGTCCAGAACGTTCGGTGTCATTTGTGCTTGTACGACCGCAACGAAATTCAGTAAACCACTTTCTTACCATGGAAATTGATGGTTCAGAGTCCCCATAGTATTTATTAAGCTTAGCCTTGATTTGAGTGATGGTTTTTTTCCGCAAAAAAATAATGTTTGATAAGCACATTAAATTTACTTTTTTCCATTTTCATTATAACTCAAGAGGTTGTCTGCTGTCAATGGCTATCTAACACAAACTAAATGACTAGAGATGTCCGGATGAGATCTGAACCGGTTCAAAGATTCGGATCTTTAAAAGGATTGGAATGAACCTACTCTGAAAATTATGAATGATGGATCCTGAATCCCAGTTTGATCTGTCCTGAGTCGTGAGGCAACGAACCGATCGCTATTGATTCTGACTCTGGCACTCTGACGTATGTTATGCCTGATCAGGCTGATCCGCTGTTATGTTCTCGTTCTCGGCTCTTGGCGCTGTGAGTAACGAAAGAAGAATCAAAAGATTCGGGTTGAATAAGGCACACCTAAATAACACGATCCGAACCCTGAAACATTCAAAATTCAACTTAGAACGCTCAGCCTGCCTGTTGCAATTTAAGTGTTTAGATTATTGAATGTTTCATAAAAAATTTTATTGGGTATATATTATATCCTTTGTAGAATCTGTTTTTATTATACCTACATATTGTGTAAATTACTTATTTATACAATAGTAGGTAATAATAGCAACAATAAAAATATAATTATACATTCAATTTTTTTTAAACATTTATTACATATTAACATGTAAAAATGTAATTTCATTTTTTTTTTAATTTCTCAATGGAGTTCTTTTTTCCGTTACAATTTGATCACTTTTACTAAAAATTCTTGCACATGGCACTGAAGTAGCCATAAGACATAATCTTTTTTTCATTCACATTCATATAATCTTGTATATATTTCAATTCGTATAATAGGTTCTCGCTCTTGATCACCTCTTTTTTTTTGGTCGATCTTACTGAATGCAGTGTGTATCAAGTCAAAGTCACACGAGACAGAGATTCATTGGGATTCAATAACCGGTTCAAGGATCCGGATCTTCAAAAACATTCGGAGCCTGTGATCCGACTCTTCGAAAAGATCCGAATTCTCATCTCTATAAATGACACAGCTTGTTCAAAATTTGACAGGAGTTAACTGACAGATGCTTGTTGACAGGAGCAGTGTTTCTCTTCCTGTGAAGAGGCGGGAAATTCAAAAAGTCATGGACTTATTGACCCGCCCTCGTACTTAGCTTATCCAGCCATTTGGGCAATTAAACCAATCTGTGATTTTAAGATTAAGAATGGAGCATGCAATGCTCAAATTTTTTCAAGTACCCTGTTGTGTTACTTTGTGAAGTTTTCTAACTTCATTTTTGATGACCACATAATATGTTTTTTTTTAAATACTAATGCCAAATCTATTTAAGAAACTTTTATCTCTTAAGTACTAAAGAAGCAGAAAGAATGTGGTCTTTAATTGATATTGACGTTAACACTCCTCAATAACACAGTGATTTTGGAATGGGTGGAGTAAAAAGACTAAGGGCATGCACAATAAGCCAAAGGTTGCAGTGCTATCGGGTCGGCAAAGACGCGGACGAGCCCTGAGGGAGAAAAAAAAACTCCTTTACATTGTGACATTACTACTTCTCGTCTATATAGTCAATAATACAGTTATATTATTTTAAGGTGTAATTCAGCAAAAAAATAAAATAAAAATATAGCTGCATATGCGAAAACACAAACGAGGTTTTGCTAATGTTATTAAAATGGATAAAAATAGTTTGGCACATTTATGTATAAACATTTTCATTTCAGCAGTACTCATTTTTCTAGATTAAGTTACGATTGCATAAAATATCTAGATACATTTCGAATTGAAGGAACATTCAGTATAATTGTTTAAATGAATACATATATGTCTCTAGCAACTAATGCCTTAAAATGTAATGGAATTTAAAACTAAAATGTGTTTCCAACAAAGTCAATCAGTTTGGCCATGATAATATTATTTTACATAATATTTCTTTCTTAGTACACCTGGATGGAAAGCCCAAATCACCAAAACACATTTTTTTAAAGATGTGACGAACCCAGTTCAAAGAGAGCTGTGGACCTGCCAAATCTTAGCAGACGACAGCTCAGAAACATAACAGGTCTCTTGACGGGACACATGGCCATCAAGAAACACCTGCATAAAATGGAGTGGTTCGAGGGGGACCTTGCATGCAGACTCTGCGGCAAGAGGGAGGAATCAGTCCAGCACATCTTGTGCGAGTGTAAAGCTCTGGACCGCAAAAGACAACTGATCTACGGTCAGTCTGGACCGGAGACAGAGCAATATAAAACTTCACCCTACCAATCGCTGTGCAGACTAGTTCAAGGCACAGTGATTTTGGAATGAGTGGACTATGTGAAAACTGGAACCTGTGATGAGCACTAATAAGTACACTTGGAGAACACCCAAATCACCACAACACATATTTCAGAGTGCATACAGACTTGGAGAATGCTTCTCTGGCTTCACTGTTGGTTTTTAGTGGTGAAGGACGTAGCCAGCGCGTGAGCTAACTGGAGCAAGTGGCCCTTCGAATTCTGGAAGTTCTAGGATGCTCTTCAATGCTTCTGTGACTATAGTTTCGCTGCTTGACAGCATTTTCTGAAAATGCTATCGGGGCGGCAAAAACGCGGACGAGCCGTGAGGGAAAAAAAAAAGAAGTGACGATCGTTTCACTAACAAAGTTAGCGTCATTAGAAACTATTGTAGACTATTTTCTACTAAAACACCACCTTTTATACTGAGTTTTAGGTAAACAACGATACCGAGAGGGAGATTAAATCACAGACAAATTTTCTGTGTATTGTATTTTAATTGCAGGACGAGGTTTTTGAACTTCCTTTTATCACTTTACCTGACAGGTTTCGGAATGTTTATTTGCTTCAAAGACAGAGCGCAAATAGAGGACTGCAAACCAGTGGTGCAGCTCGTTTTAAGGAACATTTGTTGTTTTTTTTTTGCCCTAGAAATATAAATACTTTCATATGCATCGAGCTTCGCTGGCTGCCTAATATTTTTGATAAGTTTCAGATTTTCTTTATCAATGTGATGGTTATTATCCCAAATATGCTGTGCTACGCATCTCATATGTGCCAGTGTGTCTTCAGTCATACACCTACAATTATTTTATGCTTCAAACTGAACTCAAATAAACCTTGTTAAATTGTTTATGTCATGCATTATTGTGTCTTTACCTCTATCAAACTTTTTTCATTGATACCAGCTTGCAGGGACATTATAAAGTCTTGGCTTTGGTACTTTTTATATAAACACAAAATAAATATTCCGAGCTTTTTTATTTTATTTCAACAACACACTACGAGGGCTTGCAGCCTAAATACTATCGTACTGTGGGTGTCGACAAGGAGGAAAGAGGCAACTTGTTAATTCTGTTAATTCTGGACTTGAAGGTTTGGAGGTTCGGAGGAGAAGGAAAAACATGCGCCGGCAAGGAATTCGACAACTTGGAAGTCCTCAGGACAAAAGAGCGGGCATAACAAGATGTTCTAGACAGTAAAAGGGTGTATTCGCTCTGTTCCCCTGGCAGATCTGTTGGGGGCATCAGGTGAAGGAACTATGGAAGAAAGCTCCTCTGAGCACTGCCCGTGCAGATATCTATAAAAGAAAGAGAGGTCACCAACAGCACATCGGTGGGCAAGGAATGGCAGCCTTTGGGTGATGATAGGGTCACCAATGAGACGTATAGCTCTCTTCTGAATGGAGTCCAGGATAGCGAGTGTAGAAGCGGCAGCAGCACCACAGATGTGGGAGCAGTATTCGAGGTTTGGCCTTATTTATGAAGTATATAAGGTATAGAGATAAGCTGGTAAAAAGTATTTGCGAGCCCGGAAGAGGAAACCTAATTTCTTAGCAGCCGCTTCTGCAATTGATGTGACATGTTGGTACCAATTGAGATTTAGAACCACAGAAATGCCAACAAGTGAAAAGGACTCATTACTTTGAATAACTTGGTTGTTCATTGTGATGGTTCTAGGGCTGGTGTATCTTTTATGAGAAAGAAAGCAAGACTGAGATTTGGTCGGGTTAAATTGTACAAGATTTCTACTTCCCCAGTCTAATATTTTTTGGAGATCCACGGAGACAGAACCCTCCATGCGTCTGCGATACTCATCTAGTTGGGCCAAAGAGACAGGCTTAGAATATTGTATATTTGAGTGGAGCGTGCTGTCATCCGTGTAAGTGTGAACTGGGTTTGTGCTAGAGAGGAGGTAATTGATCTGGAGAAGAAACAAAGTAGGGGCTAAAGCTGAACATTGAGGACCCCTGCATTAATTATATATAGTTTAGAGGAATGGCCATCCACAACAGAAATGCTCCGGTTGGAGAGGAAGTTTGCTGTCCAGGTACAGAGTTTTGGTGGTAGGCCATAGGCCAGAAGTTTATTAAGCAGCGCTGCGTGCCATACCTGGTTGAAGGCTTTGGATATGTCTAGAGTGACAATCTGGGATTCACCGTGTAGTTCCATAGACTTGTTCCAAGAATGGGTGACAAAGGAAAGGAGGTCGGCAGTTGATCTGCGCTGACAGAATCCATACTGCCTGTCGTGGATTAGACTGTGTTTTTCAAGAAATTTTAGTAAAATCGGTGTTTATATACTTTTCCATCACTTTAGAGATGACTGAAAGGAGAGAACTAGGCCTGTAGTTGCTAGGAAGCGCTTTCGATCCTTTCTTGGGGACGGGTTGTACTCGAGCATTTTTCCAGTTACTAGGGAATATGCCTCTATTGTAAGATGTCTGAAACAGACGAGTCAGGACAGGAGCAAGTTCTGGTGCGCATTTTTTGAGAACAATTGCTGGGATCTCGTCAAGGCCAGAGGCTTTTCTGGTATTAAGAGAAGAGAGCATCTTTCGTACCTTTCTAGTTTTGAAAATGATATCCGTCATTTTATGCGCGACATTGGGGACTGTTGGTGGTTGAACATTCGGAGGTGGGTTGAGAGTAGAATTGCCGGTGAACAACGAGGCAAAAAGTTCAGCCTTGCCCAGGGCGGTAGAAACAATTTCATCCCCTGAGACAAGAGGTGGGAACGTGCTCTTGCAGAAATTATTCCCAATAGATTTAGCAAGAGTCCAGAAGGGTTTACTGCCGCTGGAGCTTAAGAGGACATTGTTTTTGATGTTGTTATTAAACGAGTTTTTTGCCTCAGAAAGAATGCGGACATAGCGGTTTCTTGCGTTGTTAAATGCTTGACGGTTTTCTTGACTGGGATTGTGTAGAAGCTTTTTGTGTGCTTTGACCTTTTCAAGTCTGGCCTTGTCACAAGATTAAGAGAACCAGGGCTTTTGAGTGGCTGAAGAGGTTTTCTGTGTACGTGGAATAAATAATTCCATACCAGCTTGGATAATTTCGGTGACGTTTTGTGAGATATCAGAGGGGTCAGGATGAGAGAAGCAGACAGACGCCCATGGAAATGAGGAAAAGTAATCTTGCATTTCGTCCCAGTTCGTGGAGTTGTAGTGCCAAACGATACGTGGGTCTGATGTCTGTGTGACCTCGGGTTGCATTGCGCAGGAAGCTGTGACCATGCCATGGTCTGAGCTACCGAGGGGGGCGGTAACTGATATTTTATAGCATTCAGGATTTGTAGTAAGAAGGAGATCCAAGGGATTTCTTGAGCTGTGTGTTGGGATGCGAGGAAAGTGAGTAGGTCGCTGAACCATATTGGCTTGGCATCCTACTGCCTTATTATTGAGATATCGTTAACGAGATCTATTATTAGCTAGATAACTTTGTCTGGATTATCTTTAAAGTGTACTAGTATTGATACATCCGAGGTCCATGAATAATACTAATTCTGAGGTACAGAAGTAAAAAGTGAATCTTAAATAACTGTGATCTATCTTTTAAACACTCGGTAACAATATATAAATGGATTAACAATAATAATAATTATTATTAGAAAAATCTGTTTTGAAAAACATGCGAACTATATCAATTTTTACCATTGGTAGTAAACACGGTCTAGCCAAAGTCATTGTAAATGAGGTCATGACAACAGGATGAAAATTTAAAATCTTCGGATACATATCCAAAGGAGAAAGTGTCCCAGATGTAATAATCACAGTTTGAAACCTGTCAAAAACTGGTTTTATTGCTATCGATGAATCTAAACAACTGAAACAGAAAAAAGAATTAGTCACAAGTGAGGAAAATAATGCAACCATATGTATACATACCTAAAGTGAAAAATTGGGTTTGATACTGTTGGAGTCTTATCATCAAATGGCTCTACGATTATTGTAAATCCTTTAGTATATGTTGACACCAAAGTTGCCAAGTGAGTAATTAGAATGATTGGACTGAAATCTGTGAGATCTGATATTTCCAGAGTACGTAGTAAAGACGCTAATCTTTCAGCGCAAAATCTTAAAGGTTTCCTCTCGATGCACACTTTATTTTGAATGTCTCTCAAAAATCCAGCGGGTGATTCTTGAACTACATGTTGAACTCTGAGTCTTGTCTTTAAATATTCCACGAAACGTTTCAGAAAACTTACGAAATGTTCGGCATTTCGAATATTACCAGGTACAGACTCTGCAAATTTAAAATGGAAGTTGTATTTTTTTTAATAAACAGTTTCAATTTAAATACCATGTAATATCTCATCTGGAAGAACAGGATTAGCAAGAATGACATCAGTTTCCCTAGCGACACTTGCATCTCTTAAACCTTGTACCAGTCTCTGGTACTCATCTTGTAATTTCTTCTGATCATCCTCTCTCATTCTTAAATGAAAAGACATGTAAGGTTTAGCATTGTTTTTCAACATGGATATATAATTAGACAAGTAATCTGACAACCGTCTAAAATGTGGTCATTTATGTCACCTAGACAAGGACGGACAATGCTAAGTCACCTGACATTTGAGTGTATAAACAACGTTAGATATGTTTATGTGTGAAGTTTGCCTCAACTCAGCCAGCTGACATTTGCCTACTTCTGTCTCACCACCTATTTGCCCCATTATATTGCTATCATCTTTCTCATATGGAGGTTACACCCACAGACATTGCAAGCACTTACCATCGGTATATCCTTTAAATTGTAGATCCATGGTTTTTACTAGTGATGGGTCGTTATTTAACTGTCAGCTATTTTTAAACGGTTACCGAGCCGTAACGGTAACCACCAGTTATGGATTTATAAAAATAACGGCTTAAAAAGTAACGCTTTTTACACCAAACTAGAATTCGGAGTCGTGTCTGTTTCAGTTCTACTGCAACTAGGTTCGATGAATAAACATCGGTTTTCATCGGCAACTGTTATTTAACCATTTAACAGGATGAATAGCCTTGAGATTGGGAATGCTCGCTCACACTCACAGCTTTAGGGACGTACAATCTTCGGTACAATAAAACGGTTTAATTTTAATTTTAACTTTAACCGGTTGTTGATGGGGATATGGCATACGGACACTACTACACAGAGTTATTCTGTTAAACTGAGAAGCTGTTATTTTTCAAACAGTTGAGTTTCCCACTAGTATGTAAAGCCAAATAGTTAATAATAAAAAATGTTGGGTGAAAAGATGAATTTCTGTAAAAACGTGTTATTACTTTCACTATAGACAACGCAAAATAGGGTTATTTCACGTGAAATTAAAGTACTTATTTATTTAAATTTATATACATTACCTTAGAAAACAGTTAACATGTCATTTTCGTTTGTCTGATAATAGTTATCAAATTGATAAAAAAATATAATGATACAACATTTTTTAATATCTATATACATTTAAATATAAAAAATTAAATGAATATATATATATATATATATATATATATATATATATATATATATATATATATATATATATATATATATATATATATATATATACAGGGCTGTTTCCAAATTGATGCGAAAAATTTTACAGGGTGATTCTTTGGAGAAAAATAAGGGGTGTCTTTTTATTAAGTTTTTCTTGAAACCCCTTCTCCTCCAAGTTACAGCCCTTTGAAATTTTTGAAACTAATTTTAAAACAACGAATATTAAAATAAGTAAATAAACAATTAATACTATATATCTTCCAATTTTTTTTAAACTCAAACTCAAACTCAATTTTTTATACGGTTGGCTGTTGTTTGCACAGTTTTTAAAAGTGGACTGATAAAGATGACCAGTGAACCGAAAATGTAACTAGAGATAGATATCTTTCTAAGAAAGAATAAAAGCATAATGTAATAACAAACCATATGTACAGAATAAAGGCAAATTTCTTTACCGAAATTTTATGAGCTGCGTTATGTTATGGAGTTCTTAGAATCACTCCCTGTGTAGCAATAAAAGTTCTAACGTCTAACGTCCCAAGACGTGATAAATAATGATATTTATTGATTCTTGCTGTAGCATTGACATTTACATAAAGACCCCTCATAAAATAAAATTGTTAGAAATGACTAGTTTATAATTCCTAAAACATCTAAGTAAATACTAATATAAGACTCCTTTCTGATTTCTAAAAGTTTCACTTCAGAGTGGTAAAAGATTTACGACACGCTTATTATAATTTCTTAACCCTTTGTTTCCTTTTCATATCGACAAAATTTGAGATTTATACACTACGTGAAATAACGGGGTAAAAATACAATGCATTTATACTAGTGTCCTCAATCTCGCTCACAGCTTTGGGAATTTAGGATACTATCGATCGACTATCCAGTTTAAAATAACTAAAGCCGTTATTTTCAACGGTTATTATTAAATAACGTTAACGGCTTCAACTGTTAACAGAAAATAACCGTTTTTCCCATCACTAGTTTTTACGTGGCAAAAATTAATATATTAGATACATTTTAATGTTTATCCTATGCAGATCCTCAACTCTTTAGATTTCTAAGGGATTTGAAGTTCATAGATGGGTAAGTTAACATTTTAATTTTTAACTCAAGTATACTTTGGAGAACCCAATTCACCATAGCATATTTTTCAGACCTGATGGTCGTTTTGCTAACAAAGTTACTATCATTAGAGGGATGAATAAATTATGCAAATAAAAACTAAAACTAGTATTTATATGAGTTAACAAGCAATCACAAGCAGCGTTCTTTATGAAGGTATATAGACAAACCCCACAGTTTAGTCATAAGTAACTGTAATTAAAATTCCATTATCTGCTTTGGAAAAGACTGTGTGTCTTTATTAAGTATTCTTTCTACGGAACAGACACTGATTATGAAGATAATAATTCCAGCCACGAATTACGCAGAACCGAACCTATTCTATTCATCGAAAATTTTATATTTTCTTCACCGCCGATAGTTCGGATGTTAGTGCCAAGATCAAGTTTAGCGCACTGACCCTGAAGTATGTCCAAGCCAATGATAACCGGGTCTGATATGGCGGCGACTATGGCTCTCTGCTTTCCTTCCAGGTCCCAATTTGCAGCTCGACGTCAGTTTCGCCAAATACCTGGATCTGATCACCACTGGCCGCATTTACTCTGTACACTCTGTCTGGTTCTCTTACTCGCCATCTTGGAACCATGTCGTGGAGAATAATCGTCCTAGGTGCGCCTCTGTCGACGACTATCTGGGTCTTCTTACCGCTTACGTATCCGTCTACGATGAGAACGCTGCCAGAATCGCTAACCTGAGAAATGGTTACCGGCCTTAGCTTCACTTTTTTCCTTAGGCGTGATCTTAGAGTCCAACATTCGCCCCTTATATGTCCCACTTTGCCGCAGTTCCAGCAGTGCAAGGCATTTGCACGGTGACCTCTTATTGGGTGTTCATGAGACGTCGGCCTTATTTGTTCTGCTATTTTCTCTAGTAGCTGCATGACCTTGGATGAATCTGTTTTATTTTCTTCTTGGACTTGGAGACTGCGAACTTTCACATGACTTTTCGATGCTTGCTTTGCCGCTTCAAACTCCAAGGAATGTGCCAAAGCATTCAAGTTTTTGTGTCTCGCCATCCTCAGCGCCTGTTGCGTATCGGTATCTCTGATGCCGTCAATGAAGGTTTGCAGCAACACCTGGTTTAAAAACTCCATCGGAGCTATGGGGTAGGCTAATCTTCTCAGTCTGACAACGTCGGCGTGGAGATGTTGGAGACTTTCGCCCAAATTCTGACAACGATTTTTCAACTGCAATCGATACAGCTGTTGTAAATGCTGGTCGCCAAACCTCATCTCTAATTGATGTTTAATGCTGTCAAAACTCAGCGGTTCTTCCCTGGGAATACCTTGAAGCACATCTAGGGCATCTCCTCTGAGAGCCACAATTAGCGAAGTCGCTTTCTCTCTCTCGCCCCAACCATTTGCTGTAGCAGTGGCTTCGAACTGGCGTAGTTAAATACCCCATGGGACTGAGCCATTAAAATGTGGGAACCTTAATTCTTATGTGGCTATCTTCGTGTCTGATGTTTCCCTTGACTAGATTATCCTACTTCTATTCTAGTGATTGCATTTTTTCCTGTACCTCCGCTTGTACTTCCTGCACATTCGTCAGCTTGTCATGTGTATCGTCGCTGATACCCCTTACTCGACTTTCTACTTGTTGGAAGATGTCGTCTTTTACCTGCTTCATACGTTCGTCCACACACGATGTAATATTCTCAATTCTGCTGGCTTGTTCTTGCAGAATTTTCTTTGTTTCTCCATCTCTTCTTCTGGCTTCTTCATCTCTTTTTCTCATCTCTTCTTTTGTTTCTTCATCTCATTTTCTCATTTCTTCTTTGACTTCTTCGTCTCTTTTTCTGACCTATTCATCTCTTTTTCTCATTTTTTCTGTGACTTCTTCGTCTCTTTTTCTCAGTTCCTCTCTTATCTCTTCGTCTTTTTCTGGCCTCTTCATCTCCTTTTCTCATTTCTTCTCTGGCTTCTTCGTCTCTTCTTCTGACCTCTTCATCCCATTTTCTCATTTCTTCTTTGGCCTCTTCATCTCTTTTTCTCATTTCTTCTTTTGCTTCTTCGTCTCTTTTTCTCACCTCTTCTTTAGCCTCTTCATCTCTTTTTCTGGCTTCTTTATCTCTTTTGCTGGCCTCTTCTTTCATTTCTTTAATCAATTCCAATAGCTGGGCGTCCATATTGGCCCTTGCGCTACGTGTCTTAGGTATAGACATACTTAATGCTGGTACACAGTTGATTCTGTTTCAAAAACACACCCAGTTATGACTTACTGCTGACACTGTTCTTCCAGAGATTCTAGAAATTTTCACGTTTTTCAACGAATATTCTGGAAAATATTTCTGCCGGCAGCTTGAAAATCCCACTTCTGACACCAGTTGCTACGTTCTACGGGGTTCTGGATTTATTGACTAACAAAACATAGCTTTTGAAACTACTATTTGATTGTAACCAACTATTTTCCAACACCAGTATCAACTAAAATATTTCTCTTTATTACTAAATGTCCATAGAACTATATTCCACTATCGCCTTCTATGATCGCTTCTTATACACCAACACTTGGACTGTTGACTCGCTTAATACTCTATGATCACTATTTTACACCACACTAATTCAATACTGAACTAACTCACTTTATGTACCATTCATCTATTTATACTCTCCATAGAGATTCTAGATCTTCTACACTTTTCTATACCTGTCACTTATGGTCCCTTCTAGAAATATGATTCCAGAGTGTTCGCTCTTACCAACACACTTTATAACCGACATCTGACCATAGAATACGCAAAGTCCATAAACTTAATTCTCATAGACAAATGTAACAATACGAATGAGACATGTTTGAGGGAGAGATGAAGAAGACGTTATATTTATATCAGCGCATATGACATGTGCTGTGTTCATTGGCGGTTTAAATTAATACCCCAACCAACAGCCGTAGTAGAAAAATATTTTCGTGATTTATATAATATATATGAAATCACAATAACAATGAATCCATGACATTTGAGCAGAATCACAAATTTCCCTGGTAATGTACACATGCACACAAACAGTACATTGAAACGGGTACCACTTTGAGAACTATACGAAAAACACTTACTCAGCAACAGTCCGTTCTAAGAGCTGGATATTAGCCACAGACTTATCAATAATCCTTTTGTTAATTTTGACACTCATAGAGTCGATGCACACATTATCAATGTTGTGAGCTTCATCAAAAATCACAACAGATTCTCTGGCCAATTCTTTTGAAACCACTTCTGCGATCTTTGGATCCAGCAAATAGTGGTAACTGTATACTACTATGTTTGCATGTATAATCTGCAACAGAAAGAGAATCGCGTGTTTTATATGCTAAACAAAGTATAGAAAAGACTTCAGTTCTCAGGAGAATGATACAATTGACCATACTGCAAAACCAAACAAGGCTTTTATTTAAATATGTCAGCCACATAACAGTCAACAGCTGAACTTAATAAATAGCACATGTTAAATTTCACAGAAATAAATGGTACATAAAATTTTTCATAATCCTGCCATTTTAACCCATAGGTTGTGTGTTTTTACATGTATATTAAGTGTGTCTTCTGATAAAGAATATACCTGTGCACTGTTGTCACATAATTTAATAGATAACATAAAAGAATCGGTGTATTTAAGATAATCAATTATTATTATTATTATTACTGTTTAGTTTTACCGCAATTTTAAGTTGTAAGACTGCAGTGTTGTATGTCACAGCAATCTGACATAATTACAGTGTATTGTGCGCATATCCCACCCCTCAAAAAGAGGGTACCTGCAATATTCAAGACCTGGACACACTCTATTCGTATATCAGATCAGCTTCGAAAAGCTCCAACACCGAGTGCATTTAATTCGTACACGACCACGCGTTGTGGTATTACATGTGCCGCCTACATATAATGTATATCAATAGTATATAGTTTATATTGCTTTAAATATATAATTAAGTTAAGTGCTTCCAAGTGATTTTCTTTCAAAACACGATACAGTCCATTTTAATATGTAACAGCAGTAACTACAATCCATGAACCATACACATATAACAATTACTATTAGTATCTTTATTAACCATTTGAGGTACAGTAATCCATACATATTATGGTAAGTCATTTATAAAAGTTCTACACGACATATACAAAAATTTCGGGATGCAGCAAGTGTGTTATAGTAGCGAATTTTCATAAGAATTGTACACTATAATTATACTGCATATTAGTAAAGTTAAAACTTTAAACTTACACAGATCTTGAAGATCGATTTTAGAGGTCCTAGTACGCGCACATTTGGAGAATTCTTTGGAAAGTGTTACCATCGATATCTCTCTATTATCAAAAAAATCTTGCGTTTTAACTTTTTTTTGGAAAAATTCCCAAAACACCATTTTATATGAAGCTAATGTATTACAAATTTAATTAAAGTTATGCAGAATATTTCCAGAAGGAAACTTAATTCATATTTAGAAAAGTAAAGTATCTGCCAAATTATAAACGTAGCAGTTATTTTTTCTTATTAATCGCCAATATGATTTCGTTTTAGTCAAACTGATCAAGCCGGTTTTTTTCAATAGCAACAATAACAAATTTATAATTTCAGATTTAAAGGTGACAAACTTATTCAGGCGTTTTAAACAAAAATGAGATCTTGTTTAAAACGGATAAAATCTGTGCACTATTGTTTCTCCAAATGTCAAAATATAACATAAAAAACATACATTCATAGAGCTGGATTCGATCGCGTAACCTTCTGCTTAGGAGGCAAGCACGATGCCCCCTGCGCCATTTAAGCATACGTCAACTAACATTTTATTTGCGTGATACTTTAGATCGGCTTCATGCCCGGGATATTATATTCAAAGTATACGTAACAATTAATCACCGAATTAGTAGAATTACCATTGAAACACATCCCACGACTGTTTCGGTCTTATATGACGTCTTATGTTTAAGTTTAAAGATAAGAGAAACTATTTTAGAATCATTTTTATAGAGATTTGGCTTGATTTTGTTTACATTTCTACTATATTATGCGACAGCATAATATATCTATGCTGCGCTAAAACTGTATTTGGGGGCCTTTATAAAGGTACACATATAGTGTATTTTAACAATTGATTGAATCACCCAGTTAAATAACAATCACTTGGAAAATTTTTAATTTCATGTTGTCTGTCATTTTCCATAATTTCGGCTGAAATTTCACGATTGTTGGTTTGGGTGGTATGTTTTATGCCTGGTATATATTTAGTTTGGTTACCGTTGATGTATGGTTTATACCTGTTGTATGAATCAATCTAGTTAACTACTCAGTCTGTCAGGCATTGGACTTTAACAACTAAGTCGTTTCAAAGTCTTTGGGATTTTATTTTTAATTTGGAAAAAACTCGAAATATTTTGTACCAAATTACTTAAAATTAACAACATAGGTTTATTTTCACTATTTCTAGCCACATGTAAAGTCTCATTCCAGTTACTGTGATACTTACAAAATATATATGAACTGATATACGAACTCGTCCGCGGTCTTAATACAATGACGATATGTGCCAAGTTTCGTTCAAATCAGTATTTTTTGAGTTATCCCTCGGATGCATACATACATATATAGACTTTGCCGCCCCGATAACACTGCAACCTTTGACTTATTGTGCATGCCCTTAGTCTTTTCACTCCACCCATTCCAAAATCACTGTGCCTTGAAGTAGTCTGCACAGCGATTGGTAGGGTAAAGTTTTATATTGCTCTGACTCTGGTCTAGACTGACCGTAGATCAGTTGTCTGTTGCTGTGCAGAGCTTTACACTCGCACAAGATGTGCTGGGCTGATTCCTCCCCCTCGTCGCAGAGTCTGCATGCAAGGTCCCCCTCGAACCGCTCCATTTTATGCACGTGTTTCTTGACGGCCATGTGTCTCGTCAAGAAACCTCTTAAGTTTCTGAGCTGTCATCTGTTAAGATTTAGCAGCTCTACAGCTTTTTGAACTGGGTTCGTCAATTATTGACTTCCCATGTCTGTGCCCTGGACAGTCTGCCCAGTACACCTTGTGTCGGTTTCTGACCCACGACTTAATGGCTCCCCTGGCAGTGCTCTTTATCACGCCCAGAGCCGGTTCCGGTCACATAAATGGTTCTGCTGACCCTCTCTTCGCGAGACTGTCAGCTTCTTCATTGCCTTTGACCCCCGAGTGAACCGGCACCCAGATGAGGGTGACCTCATTCTGCCCAGCAGGTCGCTTGTCTAGTCTCGGAACTCATTCACCAGCAAGGAATTCACCTGTGGGCTAATTAGGGCCTTAAGGGCTGCCTGGCTGTCTGTGGCTATGAGGATCCGCTTGTTGGTGTAGCCCCTCCTCTTGTTCTCCCGCACACAGTGCAGGATGGCGTACATTTCTGCCTGAAAGACCGTTTCATGGGTCCTTCCGAATAAACACCTGCCCCCGTCACACGCTCCCCGCCGGATCCGTCCGTCAACCAGACGAGCGCGTCCCGTGGTATGCCCGGCGTCTCCTCCCGCCATCCCTCGAGGTCAGCGGTTTCCACTGTAAAGTTGTTTTCCCTGCAGATTCACGGGCTCGCGAAGTCTGACCTTATTTCAAGCATGAGCTTCTTCACGATCTCCTGAATTTTGCAGTGGCCCCTGAAGCCTGGGTTGATCTTCAGTCTACCATTGCAGGCTAGTCTGTATAGTCCTAGCCTGGCCTCCCCCATAACTAAGTGTAGGGGGTGGCAGATCCAGAAACACCTCCATGGCGGCTGTTGGGGTTGAAGACATGGCCCCTCTGATGCCTAGGCAAGCCATCATTTGGATCTTGACTAGTTTTTGTTTGGCACTGGATTGTGTCACCTTAGGCCACCAGACCAGCGGGCTGGCTGCTTTCCCTCGGCATGGAAACTCTCTTACGAAGCCCAATTCATAAGTTTGGAGCCCTCATCAAAGGCTGTTTTCATTTTGTTATTCATGTTACCTCTACTTAGGATAACAAACTTCTCTATCTCTCAATGGTAGAAAAATGATCCCGTTTTAAAGCTTACACAATAAGATGGCTGAGGCACAAGCAACTATGTCCTCATTTATCATTGACTATAATGACTGCAGGGCAGCATTCACAAGTCCACTGACTATTATGGACATGAATATGACAGTAACAATTCATATATTTTGACATTACATCATTCTGTTAACCAAACTTTTATCCCGATACAAAAAAGTTATTAGTTTAGTAGTTTATTTGGGATATTATTTAAAAATTATTTGAAAAAATGGGAAAATTAAAAAAGCTTCCATAAGAGGACATACATTTGACACCTTCAAAGCTTCCACACCATCTACTGGTGACTAGTAAAACTTTAATTCCTTGTTAAAACTGGAATCACATTTTGTGCCCTAGTTCTTTATCCTGAGTAGAGGAATCCATAGTTATCAATATTAACATGGCAACTGTAAATTCAATCAAACCATTTAGCATGGCACCTAGAAGATCACTGGCTTTTTATGAGTAGAAAGTGTCAATGCTGTTAGAATTCTGACAGCCAGACTTAGCTGTCAAACAAAACAGAGAAATTTGTAAGTTTAAATGGCAGTTTTGATGACTATTGTAAACATGATTTTACATAAAGTACCCATACAATTACTTACATACCAAAAAGTACCAAAATTCAATATCTCAAATAAAATACTTACAGCAAATCTAGACAGAAAATAAGGACACCAATTTCTGTCTCTACCATACTGCTTTAAATCATCTATATTATAGACTCCATAAGGCAATGTACTTTCTTTTCCATCCAACTCAAATCCTTCATAATACTGACATATTGGAACGGTGTCATCAAAATTATGCCTTTCTCGGACATAACTTGCAGTCAGTGAGTGGCATTTCCCATCAACTATTTTACCTTCCCTTTCGGTGCTCACCTTAAAGAAAAATATTCAAACTACAAATCAAAATTGTTCATTACAGTAAAATGAATAAAATAAGTAGTACATTTTGTAATGGCTGAATGAGCTAGTATTCAAAGCCAAATTTAGAGAGAAACAAATTTTTGTAAAGGCTAGTTTACTACAACAAAATCTTAAACATAATGGTCACTTTACCAAAAAAAAAAAGCATATTAGGGGAGGATATAGGCAGTTAATGTATCTTGTGATAAAGGCAGCTTACTTGCTGAAACAATTCTGTATATGTGTGTGTGTGTGTGTGTGTATGGACAATCACCACCAGGGAGCAGTTTCACCTCATTATCCTGGAAATTTTGCCGAACCCCTGCCTTTCTGTAGGGAGGGTAGACATCTTTAACGTACCCAACATCGCATGGACACGGGACCGACATCTTTATGCCCCCTCCGAAGGGCTCAACGTGCAGACATTGAACGCTCAAATACAAAGCCAGAATCTCAGTTGATGTCAATGTTACAGTATGTACTGAAAAAGTGAAAGGATAATCCTGGGATCGAACCTAGTACCCTCGGTTCAGATGCACACATTCTTACCACTGAACCACCAAGGTTCTGTGAAACAAGTTAAGATTTAAATATTTAAATGTATTTTGTGGCGAATTACTAAAATGTACTAATTATGCCTGTAATTTTATATATGTATATACCTCTGGGTGTATGCAAAGGTTTTTTCGCGATGTGAGTACTAAACCAGTAAGTCTAGGATATTCATCATCCTGCTTTTCATAATAAAGAAATAGTTTCTTTAATTCCTCCATCACTTTTTCTATTTCAGGTACTGTTCGAGAACAGTATATTAACTTTCTTACATCTAGCGGATGTTCTATCATGTAAGCCACAATCAGTGATAACAATGTTGTTGTTTTGCCAGTGCCAGAAGGCATTTCAAGTAGACAGTGTCCCTGAAACAATAACAGTGCCGATAAAGGAAATATATGAAATAAAGTCACTGATTTTAGATTACCTTGGCATCGAGGGCTTTCTTAAGTTCACACATATAAGAAAACTGCTCTGGGTATATGTAATCATAGGGAAAGTAAACAATCAAACCATCCACACACAACCTAAAAGAAGAATATTTAAAGTTATCAATCCTTTACCTTGTCACGATTCTTACCTCATTTTGATTATGGAGATTTCTTAATAGTAATTGTATATTATGACTGTTTTATTTACCTAGGAACTACACAGATATTTATTTTTACTGTTAATTAAAAAACTACATTAAAACTAAAAGATCTCAAACAACATATTTATACCAATACTGCAAATGCTTAGAAATTAGAGAACCAAATGCAGATTCAAAATTTTGATAATGCAAATAGAATACAAGAAACAACTACAAAACCTAGGTCGGAAAACAAAACGTATATTTACGATTTTAAAGGTTATGTTTGTTAAAAGCGGTAAAAATTAACTAATGCCTGGCAATTATTAGTATTTACGGTATTATTGAACTACTGCTAACTTCACATCTGTCACCTACTTGTACTAAAAAAAAAGAATAAGAATAATTTATAATTTAAGTAGTGATGGGAAAAACAGTAATTTTCTTTTAACAGTTGAAGCCGTTAACGTTATTTAATAATAACCGTTGAAAATAACGGCTTCAGTTATTTTAAACTGGATAGTCGATCGATAGTATCCTACATTCCCAAAGCTATGAGCGAGAGCGAGCACACTAGTATAAATGCATTGTATTTTTACCCCATTATTTCACGTAGCGTATAAATCTCAAATTTTGTCGATATGAAAAGGAAACAAAGGGTTAAGAAATTATAATAAGCGTGTCGTAAATCTTTTGCCACTCAGAAGTGAAACTTTTAGAAATCAGAAAGGAGTCTTCTATAAGAATTTACTTAGATGTTTTAGGAATTATAAACTAGTCATTTCTCACAAATTTATTTTATCAGGGTCTTTACGTAAATGTCAATGCCACAGCAAGAATCAAGAAATATCATTATTTTTATCGTTTTATTGTACCGAAAATCCTACGCTCCTAAAGCTGTTAGCGAGAGCGAGCACACAGTAAAAATAACGTGTTTAGCTTTCCCAATCTCAAGGCTATTCATCCCGTTAAATAGTTAAATAAACAGTTGCCGATGAAAACCGATGTTTATTCATCGAAGCCGAACTAGTTACAGTAGAACTAAAACAGACACAACTCCGAAATCTAATTTAGTGTAAAAAGCGTTATTTTTTAAGCTGCTGTTTATATAAATCCATAACTGGTGGTTACCGTTACGGCTCGGTAACCGTTTAAAAATAGCTGACAGTTAAATAACGACCCATCACTAAATTTTAGTGATGGGAAAAACTGTTATATTGCTGTAAGAGGTCGCAACTGTTACTGTTATTTAGAATTAACAGTTAAATATAACAGATTGAAAATAACAGTATGAATTATGAATTATTAAGAATTCCACGTAGACGTAGTAACAGTAGCTGAACCCGTCCGGTGGTGTAGTTGGGTAATGTTTAAAATAAAAAATATTCTTGTATTATGTTTAAAACAATTAATTAATTTTTTATTAAAAAAATGATGGAGGTTTTTTTTTGGGGGTAGGTATTCATCACTAATAATAATTTGGTAAAAAATTCAACAATGCAGAATTTCTTTCGAATTTTCTTTACTAATTAAGTATTAGTTAATCACTGAGCTTGAAAACCTCTATAGCCATCTTTTCCTTGAAAATGAGACTTATGAAATACATGAATTATTGTAAGCAAAAAATAAAATAAATAATTTAAAAAAAATTAAAACTAATTTTTTTCTCTCTACCTATAGGGCGAAGTGTGTCTGGTTTCAACTATACCGGGTACAGGGAATATTTTTATAATTTCATTAAAATTGGTACTTTTTCTGAGATTTTTTAAGTTTCAGCGATTTTTTATTTTGCAGTAGTAATAAAAAAAGATGTTTAAAATCGGACCCATTTCTTAGATTTCCAAAGTGAAAAGTAAAAGGGAATATTGATTTATTAGTTACATAAGGCAAAGAAGAATGAGCAAAGAAACTACCTAATATAATATAATACCTAAGGACTCATGTTAAAGCATAACTGTACATTTGTATACATATCAGTAACGTAACAGACTTTCGTCGACCAAAGTCAGTCAAATAATGTTCATCAACAAAAACTCAGAACTTTGAAAGTGTTTTGTTAGAAAAGTATTTTTTTAGTGTAAGACAATTTTTCTCAAAGAAAAAAGAAACATCGTTGATTTTATTTACATTTTTCATATTTTGTGTTTGTTTATAAATTGTAAATATATGTGTGTGTTTTGTGTGAATCAACAACCTGTCAAAATTTAACAGTTTCATTGTACCGACGACCCTATGTTCCCAAAGCTGTGAGCACACTAGTATAAAGTAGTATGTTATGAAGTAAAGTCCGCTCTATACTCTATACCCCATTCCCAGTTTCATGTCCATTCATCCTGTTATAACAGTTGCGGATGAAAACAGTATTATGTTATGAAGTAAAGTCCCCTCTATACCCCATTCCCAGTCTCATGTCCATTCATTCTGTTATAACAGTTGCGGATGAAAACAGAAGTTGCTTCATCGTAGCAGTGCAACAGAAACAGATACGACAACAGAAACAGATACGACTCCGAGTTCTAGTGTAAAGCGCAACAGCATCCCCTCCACTGTACCTGTTATTTGTATATGTCCATAACAGGTTGTTACTGTTGCGGCTCGACAACAGTTGAAATATAACAGACTGTTAAATAACAACCCATCACTACTAAATTTAAGTAAGGTTATAGATTATTATATTACATTTTTGTTCTGTTTTCATATGATAAATGAGAAAAGAAACGTATTAAGTTTAAAGTACTATTTTTTAGAAAACTGACTCTGTAAGGAGATGAATGTAACCAAACGATATTATTCCAAGATTGCGAAAAAGTAAGTAGACAAATTATTACATGGCTACAGCTGATTACAACTCTGTTACAGTACAAAATGGAAAAGTGTTGTGGGACTTGAAGTACATGCCCAAATAACTTCAGATTCAAAGCTTTTTTCTGGTGCCTCAACCAAATTTTCATCACCAGTAAACACAAATGTTTCTCTGTTTGATTGTGCCATACCTGGTACTTTGCCGGTATTAAATAAGAGATGTGTAGAGGCAGGAGTACTCACTGCTTTAGCCCTCCGTTGTAGGGTTAATCCAGTGTCTATGTTTGATAGGAAGCATTATTTTTATGCTGATTTGCCCGTAAGTTCATATAGCATTTGCAATCTAAAATATTAAAATTTATATGTTTATATTTATTTAGGCTGGATACCAAATAACACAACAGAGATCACCTTTGGCGAACAATGGTGAATTAGAATTTGACGTATTTACACCTGGTGTACATAAGAAGCCATATAAAGTGAAATCGCGAATTAAACAATTACAGCTGGAACAAGACAGTGGTAAAAGTTTACATGATGTAGATCGAAGTTTAGTTGACCTTAATCGTGCTGGGGTGCCTTTGATGGAATTAGTTTTTGAACCTGACCTATCTGATGGAGAGGAGGCAGCGGCTTTGGTTAAGGAATTGTCCGTGATTCTTCAGAGGATTGGAACTTGTTCTTGTAAAATGGAAGGTATTTAAGAGTTTGTTGTGTTTATATTTCTGTCTAAATTTTAATACTTTTATAGAGGGTGCTCTTAGAGTAGATGCAAATATATCAGTTCACAGGGACGGAGAACCCTTTGGGGTTCGGAGTGAAGTTAAAAATATTGGATCAATCAGAGGTGTGGCAGGTGCAGTAAAGTTTGAAATAGAAAGACAAATAAAATTAAAAGAATCAGGTGGTATAGTTGTGAATGAAACACGAGCTTGGGATGCTATATCCAAAAAAACTGTAGCAATGCGCGACAAAGAAGAACAGCAGGTAAGACCTTAGCTTATGTGGGTAATCCTGTGTTGTAGATACCTCACTAGTAAACAAACAATTCGGGTGGAATCGGAACGCAGAAGTGGATGCTGGACGATGTGCACTGTTGCCAGATGAGTATTACCTTTAAATATAGAAGGAGATCAAGGGGTGAACAAATGTTTTTATAATGTAAATAAATTATAATATGGCGTCATCTACATAAATCGATATTTAACATATTTTGCGGAAAGCAGTAGGAAAATGGAAATGTAAAAAGTTAATTTTCAGCCATGGTGGTCCAGGGGAAAAACGTGGGCCTCTGGACCCAAGCGTACTGGGTTCAATCCCAGATTTCCCCTCTCCTCCCTTTTTAAGTACATCAGTAACATCAATAGAGGTTGTGTCATTCTGATTGAGCAAGGTAATCTGCACGTTCTGCCCTTCCCAGGGGGCGTAAAGCCTTCGGTCCCGTGTCTATGCGATGTTGGGCACGTTAAAGACGCAAATTTCCCGGACAGTGAGGTGAATGAATCACTTTAGTAAAGTCAATGTAGCAATTTCTGTTGCTAATTGCTGATGATAAATACAACTGTATATGCTAATAGCAAACGGTATCCAGTATATATTTTTTAAGTTGAAATGTTTCATGGTAATGAAGCAATTTCTACTGACAACTGTCGATGATAAACGTAACCGAGAAAATGGCTCAAATGGACTTCCCTTCGGACTGTTTGTTTTTATTTTAGTTTTCGACCTTAAATCAGTTTGAAAAGTGAATGAAGCAATTTCCGTTGCGAATTGCCGATGATAAATACAACTGTATATGCTAATTGCGATCACTATCCAGTATATTATTTTGAAAAGTCGCAATGTTTCATGGTAATGAAGCAATTTCTACTGACAACTGTCGATGATAAACATAACCGAGAAAATGGCTCAAAATGGGCTTCCCTTCGGACTGTTTGTTTTTATTTTAGTTTCCGACCTTAAATGAGTGTGAAAAGTGAATAAAGCAATTTCCGTTACGAATTGCCGATGATAAATACAACTGTATATGCTAATTGCGATCGGTATCCAATATATTATTTTGAAAAGTCGCATTGTTTCATGGTAATGAAGCAATTTCTACTGACAACTGTCGATGATAAACGTAACCGAGAAAATGGCTCAAAATGGGCTTCCCTTCGAACTGTTTGTTTTTATTTTAGTTTCCGACCTTAAATAAGTGTGAAAAGTGAATGAAGCAATTTCTGTTGCGAATTGTTGATGATAAATACAACTGTATATGCTAATAGCAATCGGTATCCAGTATATTATTTTGAAAAGTCGAAAGGTTTCATGGTAATGAAGCAATTTCTACTGACAACTGTCGATAATAAACATACCCGAGAAAATGGCTCAAAATGGGCTTCCCTTCGAACTGTTTGTTTTTATTTTAGTTTCCGACCTTACCTTAAATGAGTGTGAAAAGTGAATGAAGCAATTTCCGTTGCGAATTGCTGATGATAAATACATACAGTTGTATAATCTAATAGCAATCGGTATCCAGTATATTATTTTGAAAAGTCGCAATGTTTCATGGTAATGAAGGAATTTCTACTCACAACTGTCGATGATACACATGTCGAAGGGAAGCCCATTTTGAGCTATTTTCTCGGTTATGTGTATCATCGACAGTTGTGAGTAGAAATTGCTTCATTACCATGAAACATTGCGACTTTTCAAAATATTATACTGGATACTGTTTGCTATTAGCATATACAGTTGTATTTATCATCAGCAATTCGCAACAGAAATTGCTACATTGACTTTACTAAAGTGATTCATTCACCTCACTGTCCGGGAAATTTGCGTCTTTAACGTGCCCAACATCGCATAGACACGGGACCGAAGGCTGTACGCCCCCTGGGAAGGGCAGAACGTGCAGATTACCTTGCTCAATCAGAATGGCACAACCTCTATTGATGTTACTGATGTACTTAAAAAGGGAGGAGAGGGGAAATCTGGGATTGAACCCAGTACCCTTGGGTCCAGAGGCCCACGTTTTTTCCCCTGGACCACCATGGCTGAAAATTAACTTTTTACATTTCCGTTTTCCTACTGCTTTCCGCAAAATATGTCAAATATCGATTTATGTAGATGACGCCATATTATAATTTATTGACATTATAAAAACATTTGTTCACCCCTTGATTTCCTTCTATATTTAAAATGACCCTTGGTAATAGTCATCTGGCAACAGTGCACATCGTCCAGCGTCCACTTCTGCGCTCCGATTCCACCCGAATTGTTTGTTTACTAGTGAGGTGTCTACAACACAGGATTACCCTTATGTGTATTTAGTACAACCCACTTTATATCCACTATGAATTTTTACCTGTGACAATCGAATCACCAAGAAAGTTAGCTTTATTATGAGATGAAAAGAATGAAGTTAACTTTGATAACCAGATGATCATGAGATATAAAAAAACAATCATGGTTTGGTGAGGCAGGTTTTACTGAAGCTTTCTTAGTTGCAAATTTGATATTGTTGTTCAGCATTATTAACGCCTCCTGCACATCTAATCTGCATGGGGGTATTTTTTCTTATCATTCTTGTTTGTAATTTTTGCCATTTGTTTGTTTACCAAAATGTCTTGCTTGTTTACCTCTCCTTTTTGTGGAAGGGGAATGTCCTCTTTATGCTGAATTATTTTGAGAGTTGAAAGATAACACATATTTAAGCTTTTATGTCAGAAGATGTTAATTACAGTGGATACTTACTCTTTCCAGCGATAATTTTGACTAAAGGCTTATATTTTTCAGACCTTCAGTGCAAAATGTTGGTGCTTCACATCAATAGTTATTAATTAGATGTCTAGATAACACTATAATTATAAAGTCATTAAGCTTGCGTAGGATATTCTTTACAAAACGAACAAAGTAAAACACAAGAATAGTTTTTATTAATTATTTGGCACATAAACAGTGACAAGGATGTAGATTTGTCAGGTAAAGAAAATAATAATAATTCAGTTAGTCAATACTGCATTTCAAAATCTGTCATATGTAATAGTTCTTAAAAATAATAATATTTAATCTGGCCAGATAGATTGTTTTAATAGTCCTAGTTGCATGCCCTGCTTCAAAATAAATTATTTCTGAGCCTACTGCTCCTTGTTTTGCTTTAATATATTATTTTAAATATAAATGAACCCAAAAGACACAAATATTTTAGACGTTACATAAACAAGATAATGTGTATGTATCTATGATGAAAATTTTAAAAATTCTTTTTTTAGAAAAAATGTAAAGATGAATTTCTAACTTTTAAAAAGGGCAGCACGATCAATAATGTTACTCATAAAATATTACTTTCATTTTTGAAATTTATTGTACGCAGTTACAGATATAGCTTAAGTGAAAATAAATAGTAGCAATGTCACTTTAAAAGAAATGTCTAATAAAAAATATAGATTAGATTTATTGTGAGTGGGCTATTCCAGTCCCTCCACCGTGACCTTAGGTCTATTGTGGCTCACGTCTAATTATTTAAATTTCACCATCATTTCCAGCTCCCTGCGGGAGTCGATCTTTTCTTGAGGGTGAAAGTTTGTTTGGCACTGCCATCTGAGTGAAGTCGCTTGCCCATTTCTAAGCTCAAAGAGAGATAACCTCTCTCCGGGTTCGTCTGGATCCGACATACATCAGTGTTTGCCTCGAGGCGGTATCATGAAGTCCCGCTCTCGAGCCGCATCCAATCTCCAGTTGTAATCCACTCCTAGAGATCTCAGCTTCCCCCAGGCTCGTCTAAACCCGACACCCAACAGTGTTATACTCAAGGCCACATACCATCGAGGCCCGCTCCAGAGTATCATCCAGGCGAGGCCGTCCGTCCGGTTCGTAGCACACAGTGGGGGCCCCAAACTCCGGGCGTATACCACTCATCAGAGATCACAGCCCCCTCCGGGTCGTCTGGACACACGACACCCGCCAGCGCTCAACCCAGGGCAGTATCATCTGGAACCCCGAACCAAGCGAGGCCAATTGTCCATTTCTAAGCCCACAGTGGAGGCGTCAAAATCCGGGTGCATATCACTCCCCAGACATATCCGCCTCCCGCTAGGCTCACCTGTACCAGACCGCCGCCAGTGTTTCATTGACTCGATGTGGTATCATGAAGTCCCGCCCTCAAGCAGCATCCCTGCGGGGTCATTAGTCCGTTTTGAAGCTCACAGAGTAGGTCTAAGTCTCCAACTGTAATCCACCCCTAGAGATCTCACGAACCAGTCTGCTGAAGCCGCCATCGGTTGATGAGTCTTCTGCCCAATGTCCAACACAGTGGCCCCCACCGTGTAATCCGCATAACAGTACAAACCCTCTGATCTAACACTTGCATCCAAATCATTTATACATATAATGAATAGAATCAGTCTCAGAATTGAACCCTGTGGACACCGTAAGTAATTGGTCTCTATGATGACACGTCATTGTTCCATACCACACAGAGGGTTGTCTCTCGCAAGTATGATTCCATCAGCTGATGTGGGACACCTCTGACTCCATAAAACTTGAGCTTGTGCAGCAGGGCTGATAGCGACACCGTATCGAATGCTTTACTGAGATCGTGAAGAGTTAATTCTGCGATTTTTTTAAAATCAAACTCCTCTGATATCTTTTCTACCACACTAATCAAGGCCGAGACAGTAGAGCGGCCCTTCCTATAACCTTGTTGGCTATCTGAGAAAACATTATACTTTTCAAAAAAAGCAACCAACCTTTTTTTTATAGCAGTCTCCAGGATCTTGGAGAAAACTAGCAGTATTACCACCTCCCTGTAATTTTCCTTGTCTTCTTCACTACATTTCTTGTTTAGTGGCACCGTCTTTGCTCTTTTCAACCCCCTCTTGAAGTCTTCTATTGATTATTGCAGTCAGTGGAGCTGTGAGCTCTGCCTTTAGTTGCTTCAGGTCCACTGTACTCATGCCATAGATATCTTTGGTATGCTTGGTTTCCCAATGGCGGACGTGATTTCTTATTCTGTGGCTTCTGCCATGAACATCGATCTTGTGTTGTCAAAAGAGTGTTTCCCCAGAAGTTCCTTATACCTGCCCGTGGTTGCACCCAAGCCATCTACTATTGTTTTACCAATGATTACAAAATATGTATTGAACACTTCAGCCGATAAATCACCAACACCCCCACCATCAGGCATCTTCTTATTTTTGCCAGTTTCTGCATTTATAACCTTCCAGATTGCTCTCTGTTTATTTTCTGCATTGTCCATCACCGTTTTTACTTGACATCTTTTTATTTCATCTATTTTGTTTCTATAGTGTAACCTATACACATCATATATGCATTGAGAATCTGCAGCTTTTTTACCCTATGTATTGTGTCTAGTATATCCAGTGTTTTTCTCATTCTACCTATCTTGTCACTTAGATAATAGGTCTTCTTAGGTTTGTTTAAGTTGATTAACCTTTCTTTCTCTGGATATGCTGTGTCAAATAACCGAACCAATACCTCATGAAAGCAATCATATACCTGTTCTGCCCATCCCCCCCAGTTCCCAGTATATCTTTGAAAGCCCATATTTGAGAAGCTGTGTATTATGTTCACTAACATCTCTATACCTTATCAGTTTCCTTTCTCTTCTTCCAAAACTCCCGGAGTATCTGTGCGAAGTGATCACCCATATGTAGATTCACCGTTGACTGTGTAGTTTGTGAAGATATTGTCCAAACATGAGCTTCTTGTTTTTGTAATTCTGGTGAAATCTTTGAATAATCCTGCCAAACCTAAGCTTTGCGCCAACTGCTCTAGCCTGTCCCTCTGCGTCGATGCTCTCGGAAAGTCTACGTTGAATTTTCCCGCCAGATAAACTCTACTGTCTTTGTGATTACACACAGTTCTACTAAGGATTACTTCGAGCCTGTCTAGAAACTCATTAAAGTCATTAGTTAGATAATAGGTCTTGTTAGGTTTAAATTGATTAACCTTTCTTTCTCTGGATATGCCGTGTCAAATAACCGAAACAATACCTCATGAAAGCAATCATATGCCTGTTCTGCCTGTTTTCCCCCAGTTCCCAGTATATTTTTGAAAGCTAAAATTTGAGAAGCTGTGTATTATGTTCACTAACATCTCTATACCTCATCAGTTTCCTTTCTCTTCTCTCGAAACACCCGGAGTATCTGTGTGAAGTGATCACCCATATGCAAATTCACTGTTAACTGTGTAGTTTGTGAAGATATTGTCCAAACATTATCTTCTTGTTTTTGTAATTCTGGTGAAATCTTTGAATAATCCTGCCAAACCTAAGCTTTGCGCCAACTGCTCCAGCCTGTCCCTCTGCGTTGATGCTCTCGGAAAGTCTACGTTGAATTTTCCCGCCAGATAAACTCTACTGTCTTTGTGATTACACACTGTTCTACTAAGGATTACTTCGAGCCTGTCTAGAAAGTCATTAGTTAGATAATAGGTCTTGTTAGGTTTAAATTGATTAACCTTTCTTTCTCTGGATATGCCGTGTCAAATAACCGAAACAATACCTCATGAAAGCAATCATATGCCTGTTCTGCCTGTTTTCCCCCAGTTCCCAGTATATTTTTGAAAGCTAAAATTTGAGAAGCTGTGTATTATGTTCACTAACATCTCTATACCTTATCAGTTTCCTTTCTCTTCTCCCGAAACACCCGGAGTATCTGTGCGAAGTGATCACCCATATGTAGATTCACCGTTGACTGTGTAGTTTGTGAAGATATTGTCTAAACATGAGCTTCTTGTTTTTGTAATTCTGGTAAAATCTTTGAATAATCCTGCCAAACCTAAGCTTTGCGCCAACTGCTCCAGCCTGTCCCTCTGCGTTGATGCTCTCGGAATGTCTACGTTGAATTCTCCCGCCAGATAAACTCTACTATCTTTGTGATTACACACAGTTCTACTAAGGACTACTTCGAGCCTGTCTAGAAACTCATTAAAGTCTCCCTTGTCTGATCTATACACTGTGAGGATGATGGCTTGATTGTGCTTCAGCTTGACACCAGTGATCTCAAAATCCAGTTCTTCCCAATAGTCTTCAAGGTATTCCAGCTTCTGGGACGCTATTCCCTCTTTAGTCAGTATTACAACACCCCCATGCATATGGCTGTCCCGGCAGAAGTAACCGGCAACGCTGTAATCCCCCAAACATATATTCCCTATCGTGTCATCTGTCAACCAGTGCTCACTCCAGCACAGAACGGCAATAGCCGGCCTTGTCTCCAAATACTGATTGAATCTGTTTAACTTGCTGGTCAACGACTGGACGTTCAAACTGAGTATTGAGAAGTATTTGAAATTATTTCCTTTGATGCATCGCTTCTGAGTCGTCGAAAAAAAGTGAAACGCTTCACTATTACATTCTCCAGCCAGAGCTTACTTTGTTATAGCTCTTCCAGTAACTCCATATCTGCACCTACTTTGAAAGACACACTTTGTGCATTTTCTCTTCTCGGTACTTCTGTCACATCAAAATCTCTTTCTGGGAATTTCCCTCTTAGATGTTCCCGTATCTTGCAAGACCTATTTTTAATCTGGATACATGAAGCCATGCTTTCTTAGTTGTAGCGAAGATGTTATTTCTGAATTGCTCTGCTGTGTCTTTAGATCCTATTTCTACCCCTACTTTCTTTTGGTTTAGTTTCTATGCTATCTTTGGTGGTTTCGCGGTTATTGCGTTTCTTACTGCTGATCTCGGTTGTTCCATTTTTAACGTCCATATCTCGGGGATTATTGTGCGTAGCGGCAATGTAGTTCTGTGCTGCGGCACAGGTTTTATTTACATTCCTCTTATGTGTCCCCTGTTGCGGCAAACTTATTGTATGTTCTTGATGTTTTATTCGCTTTTCTACGGATGTTGACTTTACCCATATATTCTTATTTGATTCTTTCACACTTTAATTCATTCTTCCAGTTTGAAACTCTTTTAGTATATTCATCATTTAAGGTTAACTCATCCACTGAGTCTTGAAAATTGTCTACCTCTTCTTCCTGGTTGTATTATATATGCTTTCTAAGGACTGCTCATTGTTATGTTTTATGGTACCTTGCGTTTCACTAACAACTCTATAATATCTTTTTTGAAATTTTTGAAGTTACTTGTAAATTCCGCTACACCAGCCATTGTTGCCAAACTCAAACTCAAAATAAGTAATTTAATTGCAAAGAATTATTTTAAATTTTATATGGTGATTTTTAATTAGTGATATATTTGTAGGATTACAGATATATGCCAGAACCAAATTTACCTCCATTACATATTGCAATGGGATATATAGAACAAGGTTGTGTTAATGCTGATAAGCTGAAAGAAACCTTGCCTGAATTACCCGAAGAAACACGTAAGCGACTAAGAGAAGATCTGAACTTGACATCAGAACAAGCTATTATACTGGTAGTAAGTATTTATTATTATATATATATATATATATATATATATATATATATATATATATATATATATATATATATATATATATATATATATATATTATATATAGTGTCCACGGATTGAGTGTGGGTAAAATATAAGTGACAAAAAATGTTTGAATTAGATTATGATATTCTGGGAATCGCTCCTGCTTTGTCTTGAACTAAGATGTTGAGGAAATGAACAAAGTCAATTAATACAGGGTGGTTTACAACTGATTTAATTAAACGTGTTAAGAGTAAACTATCTTCGTTTATAAAGATACCGCAAAAGATAATTACAAAACTTGTTTAGAATTAAAATGTATGACAGGCACTCAATTTTCAGCCAGATCAGCCTACTTTGAATTTTCAAGTAAATTATTAACATTTTTACCCTATCAACATGGAGCTTTTTACCTGTGGTTTTCTGAACGCAGGTGCGCAAAGTAAATAACCATGCAATGTTAAATAATAAATTATTAGTAAAATACAAAACGCTTATTGCTAACAAAAATCAAAACGAACAATGAAAAATAAAGAAATTATTCAAATGTGCTGCCACCAACCGATACACATAACTCAGTCCATTTAGTAAATACTTTGTAGGCATTTTGAATATGTTGAATTGGCTCTCTCAACCTGAGTTTCAACAAATCAAGATCGTTGTTTAATGGAGTTGCATAGACTTCCTGTTTGAGATAGCCCCATAAATAAAAGTCCATTAAGGTAAGATCGGGACTTCTGGGAGGCCAAGGTATTTGCCCATATCGACCAATCCACCGCCCAGGAAATTTGCGATCTAACCACTCTTGAACGATTCCTGTTGCATGTGCTGGGTGGCCGTCATGCTGAAAGTATGCTGTTTGTCTATCTTCTAGTGACATGTTATGCAAATGGTCTTGAAGAATATTTTCCAGCATTTCCAGATAACTGTACTGGTTCATATTCCGCTCAAAAAATATGGCTCAATTATCCCAGTGTAAGAAACAGCACACCACACATTTAATTTTTTATGGCATTGTCTTCTGCAATTAACTATATAATTTGGATTCTCCATAGACCAATGCCGTGCATTTTGGGAATTTACCACCCCATTAGTGGTGAAAGTGTATTCGCCCGAAAAAATAATACTTCTGCAAAAATTGTGATTTTGTAGATATTGCTTGCCGTACCATAAACAAAAATCTAATCGTTTTGACTCGTCATTTTCTTCAAAAGTGTGTATAAGTTTTGCTTTGAAAGGTTTCACCTTGTTGGTACGATAAATTTGTTGCAAATGCGATTTGCTAATATTGCCAATTTCTAATGCCCTTCTTCTTAATGATAATTTCAGAAAACGCCTAACAGAATCCATAGCTAACGCAGCTGCAGCTTTGTCTTCTTCATTTAGGTCGGATTTTGTCTTCTTAACATTTAAAACACTCCCAGTACGCATACATTTTGTAACAACTTTTTTACACCAGTAGCGGAAACCGAATAATTTGGCCAGCGTTCAAGGAATTTTCTTATTACTCCCTGATAAGAATGTTCTTCACCCAAACCATAGCACTGCACAATAAACACTTTTTGTTCTGTTGTTAACATTTTTAAATACAGAAGCTAGCCGTTCGTGACAAATAAAATTGACGTTTCAATTTTCCAAATAAGTAGTATCCCGGGAAACGAACAACAAAGCAGAGCTCAAGTAGCCATGCAGCTCACCAATTATTGCTTGGAATGTCCAATTGTGCGTTTACTTTACTTTCTTTATTGGTTGAGATGAAAGCAAGCCTACCCCAAGTTTAATTATGGTAAAGACTTTTTTTAATACAGTTTCAAGTATTTTTTTAAAGTACACCTAATCACAGAAGCCGTCGAACGTCATTTAAATAAAGTCGGAGCTAAAAAAAATTCATAGTAGGCTGATCTGTTTGAAAATTGAGAGCCTGACATAAATTTTAATTCTAAACAATTTTTGTTAATAACTTCTTGCGGTATCTTCATAAACGAAGGTAGTTTACTCTTAATACATTTCATTAAATCAGTTCTAAACCACCCTGTATATTAATTGATTTTGTCTATTTCCTCAACAACTCAGTTTAAGACAAAGCAGGGGCGATTTCCAGAATATGATAATCTAAATCGAAATGTTTTTGTCACTTATATCTTACCCACACTCAATCTGTGGACACACTGTATGTCTATATATATATATATATATATATATATATATATATATATATATATATATATATATATATATATATATATATATATATATATATATATATATACAGGGTAATTTATACTAAAAGGCGAAAAACTAAATTGGGTTCCAACCTGAGTTCTAAGCATAAAATGAAGAATAATATTTTTTGCGATTGGCTTTTGTTTCGGAGATATCGTAGTTGAAACTTTTGCAAGATTAATTAGTGGCCCATAACAAAGCTTCATTCATCACTGAACTATTACACTGGAATCAAAATAATTACTTCAACTTGTCAAATAAAATCAAGCAGGTAAAAGAAGATTATTTGGTATATAGCCAACAATATTAAATGTGATCCTAAGACCTTCTGGTCATGTCATATATATATATATATATATATATATATATATATATATATATATATATATATATATATATATATATATATATATATATATATATATATATATATATATGTATATATATATATATATATATATATATATATATATATATATATATATTAAGCAGGGAAACACAGTTGTTCCACCCCACATGCATCTTGATTCGGTCCAATTGACCGATCCCCAGCATATCGTTGATAGTTTTACTGATTACTTTTCTAGGACTCATCAATCAAATGTTTTTTTCTTATTTAGCTGAAACTTCTAGAATGCAGGGTCTACTGTCTAATTCTGTTCTAGACTTGCCTGAAATTTCCGCTGATGAAGTTTCACTAGCCATTCGAAAGATCAATGAAAATATGACTGCTGGTCTAGATAACATTCCAGTTTTCGTATTGAAAGATTGTTCCCCTGTGCTTGTAACACCACTAACCTTCATTTTTAATCTCATTACTCGGCATGCTTCTTCCCTGGCCTTTGGAAGTTATCACATTCTGTATATGTGTTCAAGGATGGGGACCGAGCTAATATAGAAAACTACAGACAGCTCATGATCGCGTCTAATTTTTCAAAAGTGTTTGAAGTAGTCTTACTTCCTCATTCGTAGAAAAAAATTCACATGAAGTAAGGTGGCTTTCAAGATCAAAAATCTGAACTTTTGATGCACTTATAAGATGAGACAAATCAGAATATGTCAGCCATCTTTCCAATTCTTTCTTTTGGGCTTCTTAGACTGCCTTTTCTTGCTGACACTTTCGAACACTTAAATATCTTAAATAGTAGTAGTAGGTCATGGTGTTGTAATAACAGCCATAGACAAGCTTAATGGATTTTTGAAACGGCTTGACTTATTGAAAATTTCAATCGAAAAAAAAAATTTTGATTCATTTCAGTGGGTCCAAGAACTCATGGAAGGTGTAACTAAGTACAATATGATAAATTCTCAGCAAGGCTTTTTGGACATGCAAGTTACTTTGTGTATTTTAAAACAACTGCTGGGTGAATATTTGTTATTTTCAGCATAGTTTATATATAATGTTAACTGCCGCAACACACAAACATTGGACATTGTGATACCCACGAATGTGACAATACCGGCCAATTCAGAACTTGTGGTGACTGTAGAAAATCAACTGCCATCAAGAAGCATTAGGTTGCTCGAACCAGTGAAGGATGTCAAGTGGTGCAGGAAGATCTCCATCGCCCGGACACTATCGAAAGGGACACAGGCACTGGTGAGGATGATCAACCTAACCAAACGACCAGTAACGCTTCCAAAGGGTACATTAGTTGCAAGATCCGAACCAGTGGTCAGTGTGATTAAGGACATACCTGTGGACAACCCTGAGTTTGAGCAATTCCCTGTCGCTTTGAAAAATCTGGCAAAGCAGAGCACATAGAACCTAAATCGTACACAAACCCAAAAGGTGAGGAAACTTTTGTCTGAATTTAGAGATATATTTGCCCTGACCAACAATGATTTTGGCAGGACTCGCCTTGTCCCAAGACGAGTTCCTATTGCCCAAATAGACGAAATAAAATCGCTGGTCACAGATATGGTACAGCGAGATGTCATCGAGCCATCCAACAGTCCATGGTCTTCTCCAGTAGTTCTAGTAAAGAAGAAGGGTGGGACAACTCGATTTTGTGTAGACTATAGAAGACTCAACCAAGTGACAAAGAAAGATTCCTACCCACTACCAAGGATAGATGATTCAATTGAGGCTGTTTCTGGGTCCTCATGGTTTTCGACACTAGACCTGCAGAGTGGGTACTGGCAGGTAGAGATGGCGTCCGAGGATAAGGAGAAAACTGTGTTTAGTACTCCAGCTGGTCACTGACAGTTTAAGGTCATGCCCTTTGGTCTTTGTAACAGTCCCGCAACATTTGAGAGGCTTATGGAAAGAGTGCTACAAGGTTTATCCTGGGAAATTGCACTTATATATCTGGATGATGTAATTATTCATGCCAGCACGTTCGACGAGGAGTTGTTCAGGCTTAGGAAGGTGTTTAGCAGACTACGAGAATCCAAGTTGAAGCTGAACCCCAAGAAGTGCACGCTGTTCCAGAGAAGAGTGAAGTTCCTCGGCCATGTAGTCTCGGCAGACGGCATAGAAACTGACTGTGACAAAACCCAATGTATTCAGAGCTGGCCAGTGCCCAAAGATAAATCAGAACTAAGGAGCTTCCTAGGGCTGTGTACGTACTACCGTCGTTTTGTAAAGAATTTTTCTGATATTGCCAGCCCACTCCACGAACTAACAGAAGAAGCTAGGAAATTCGAATGGTCTCAACGCTATCAGAAATCGTTCGAGGCACTGAAAGAGAAGTTGACATCAGCGCCAATATTAGCATTTCCAAGGAGAAATGGGTGTTATTATCTAGACACTGATGCTAGCCATACTGCGATTGGTGCTGTCCTGTCCCAAGAACAAGATGGTGAAGAAAAAGTTATTTCCTATTTCAGCAGACGCCTCAATAGGCCAGAGTGCAACTACTGTGTTACAAGAACGGAGTTGTTAGCTCTGGTTAAGGCAATCGAGCACTTCCATCACTACCTTTATGGAAGAGAGTTTGTGCTGAGAACCGATCATGCCGCCCTCAATTGGCTGATGAATTTCAGAAATCCTGAAGGACAGATTGCACGATGGCTCGAGCGTTTACAGCAATATACGTTCCAGATTAAACACCGGGCTGGAAAGAAACATGGAAATGCCGATGCCCTGTCACGCAGACCCTGTGAGGCCAACCAGTGTAGTCACTGTGTGAGGCAAGAAGTGAAAGAGGCTGCCGCCAGAGCCACAACAGTGCAGATAGATCGTGATGGACAGTTATGGCTCCCATTGGATGACATCCGAAGGCAACAAGATAATGACGCTGTGTTACAGCCAGTTATTTCATGGCTACATACTAGAGAACGTCCCGAGCCTTTTGAAGTAACACCACTGGACCCCAGAGTAAAAGCCTACCTGGCACAGTGGGAGTCTCTAGTCCTGCAGACCGATGTGCTCCACGGTAGGTGGGAGAGTGCTGATGGTAAAGAGGTAGTTCTTAAAATTATTGTACCAGAAAGCATGAAGGGCGAGGTACTGCAGCAGCTTCACGATGGGAATGCCGGTGGACACTTTGGTGTCAACAAGACTCTCGATAAGGTGAGACAGAGATTTTACTGGATTGGCTGCCGTGAAGATGTTGAGAACTACTGTAGAACTTGTGACATCTGCAACTCGAGGAAAGGTCCCAAGGTACGAACAAAAGAGAAACTGAAGATCTTCAATTCAGGTGCTCCTTTCGAAAGAATAGCCATAGATATCTTAGGTCCCCTTCCTGTCACACCGAGAGGTAACAAGTATCTCCTTGTGATAATGGATTATTTTACTAAGTGGCCAGAGGCTATTCCGGTGCCTGATCAAGAAGCCCCGACAGTAGCAAGTGCTCTTGTAGAGCATGTGATATCAAGGTTTGAAGTACCAATGGAACTGCATTCAGATCAGGGCAGGAACTTCCAGTCTGCAGTCTTCCAAGAGGTGATGAAGTTATTGGGAATCACCAAGACTCGAACGACCCCACTTCACCCGCAGTCTGATGGTATGGTTGAACGGTTCAACCAAACAATCTTGCAATACCTAAGTTTGTGGAGGAGTAGCGTGACTGGGACAAACTGACCCCACTATATTTGATGGCTTATCGTTTTGCCTCTCATGAAGCGACCCAGTATACACCGGCCAGGCTGAACCTCGGAAGAGAGCTGCGACTACCAATAGATCTGCGCTTTGGAAGTACACCTGGGCAGGAAGATACTGAAATTCCCGAATATGTCCGTAACCTCAAGAAGAAACTCCAAGACATACATGCCTTGACTCGACAACATCTGAAACTGGCCAGTGATCAAATGAAAGCAAGGTATGACTTTCGCTCAACAGGCCCTCAGTTCAACGAAGGAGACAAAGTGTGACTTTACAACCCCAAGAAAGTTGTAGGGAAATGTCCAAAACTTCAGCGCAACTGGGAAGGTCCATACCATGACGAAATGTTTGAATGACGTGGTGTTCCGGATCCAGAAGACTCGAAATAGCAAGCCAAAGGTAGTTCATGGCGATAGACTGGCTAAGTATCGAGAGAGGATCAACGATATGCTCGCCGAGACGTCGAGCCTTTAAGGAGGGGATAATGTTATACATTTTTGCGAGTGTAAGCAAACCAGAGTTTGCCCGAACTTTTGAGGTTATTTCCACAGAACACCATAGAACATCCAATAGTCAGAACACCAATAATGTTATTTCTGGTAACTTGGAGCATTTGCCAGAATTCTCTAGAACAACAGAAGAAGAACTATATAAAGCCGAATGAGCCGCCGATTGAGTTCACTTCCAATTTGAGCGAGCCGAAGACGAAGTTGACGTAAACGTGTCGCCAACCGTTTGAATAGTGAAGTTTGACAGTTGACAGTGAGTAGTTGATAAGTCAAGTGTAGTTCCGTGTTGTTGAAATTCGAGTTCGTATTATTGCTGTAATTTAACTGAGTATCAATAAAGAAAGTGTAAAACCTTTAGTGGACGTTCCATTTTCGTAACAATATATATATATATGAACCTGTTGTCTGTTTCACTCAACTGTTATTATATGGGTCAAATTTTAGGACTTATATTATTAGCCGCTTGCCTTACTGTCCCATATTTGAGTACCATTGACTTATAAAGTTATAGAAATAACAAGGTAATAACCGACGTTAATTGAGATTATATTTTGATGATTGTTGAAGCGGAATAGTACTGACAACCCTTCTGATTGTGCATTATTTTGTTACTTATTCTTGATTAATGTACTGGCACCTCGGAGGTGAATAAAACTGAGAGCAGCATATATCACCCGAACCACCCTGTGACGTCTCTATTCTCGAGCTTTGTCTCGGCTGCCGCACATTAACTGAGGAAATTATAATGATTCCCACTGTTTAGTAAAAACAAGAGAAGGCAGAACTCATGGCTGAAAGATCTGCGTCGATGGTTCGGACGGACATCTGTGGAGATTTTCAGAGATGCGGTATCACGCACCATTATAGCCAGTTGGATCGCCAACCTTCGTAGGGAGACGGCGTCCCAAGAAGAAGAAGTAAAAACAAGTAAGACGGTGCCGTAACATAATTAAAAAATATTACTTTCATAGCACATAATTGGCTTAATAGTCATTTAAAAAAAGAATTTTTATTGTATAAAAGTCTGCGGCCAATGGAGCTTGATTCCCGAGGCCAACCCACACACACACACGTCATATTTATGCGAGTTAAGTTTTTCATTGGTGACTGCTATTAAAACAAAAGTAAAAAATCACCTGGAACCCGAAAATGATATCATTGTCTGTCTGTCAAATAGAGAACCCAGATTTGCAAAGCTAGTGTCTGAGAAACATGCACATATATCACATCAATATTTTTCACTTGGTAATTGAGTTACTTAATATATTAAGATATTATATTTTATTTTTGATGTAAAAGATAAAAATTACGCTCTAAGTAAGTTTTTTTATTTGGGATATCCTTTTGCAACCCTCTTAGTTCCTTAAAGCAACTCTCCAGGTGGTGTGCGAACCACTCTGCAGTAGAGTCATTTAGTTTAAACCCAGCTTAAAACAATTAAACAGCTAGAACCTGCTTTCATTTGTGAAATAATCTTGATTATATCCCTTATTGGTTTAGATGTACATATTTAATTAGAAAACAAAATTTTGTTTTTTCTAGAATGACAATTCTTTACTAAAGTTATTTGAAGAAACAAGAAAAATCGAAGGATTGCAGCTGAAACTGTTAGCAAATTTAATTATAAACGAGCTTTCAACTATACTGAATAAGAATGACCTTGATGCTTCACAGGTGTAAGTGGTATCTTTATTGCTGCCTACATGTCATCTATGTAGAAAATATAAATTTGTTTGATTACAGGAACTTAAATTCTTCACATTTTGCGGAAATTATAAAGATGCTGCAAGACGGCGAAATAAGTAGGCAAACCACAAAAACCTTACTAGATGAAATAGTAAGAGGAAATACAACAAGTCCTTCACAAGTAAGTCACTTCTTTGAAAATAAAATTCAAGAGGATCTTTCATGCTAAAAATATTTGGCCACAGTGTATGTTAATGGTAATTCGGTCTATTCTTTTTTGGCTCCTCACATATTAAGGGCATTCATATTTGTGTAAAAAATAACAAAGTGAATTAAAAACCTCAAAGAGATAGTTTACTAAGTTCCAACACTGTGTTTCCGTCTCACGACCATTCTTAAAGAGCACTATATACAAATACATGTACGAATCCACGTCCATACACATTCGGAAAGGTTCCTGCTTTCATAAATGTGATAATTACTTGGTTCTGTCCAATCGTTTGAAGGTAAGACATACCTGATCATGCCAGACCCCGCGGAGTCCCCTGTGTACCCAACTAGCACAATTGGTCGCTAGAACATGGCAGCGACTATCGCGATAACTTCTAAGTGTTTTGCCGCTAGTCAGAGATCCGTTATAGGAACGTTCCTATCACGGAGCAACCACCAAAATGGGGAATGGTTGCTACATTACGGCGTGGTATCGGGAACTTATCCGGCTACGTTCCAACGCCGTAGCAACGACGTTGCGAAACGGTAACAGCCACTATCACGGGATTAAATATTACCTACCTCTGTTTTTGTACTTGCTTTCTTTGTCTTGAAAATTATTTCAAAAATAATATCTCTCTCACACTCTATGTTCTAAAACCATCTTTCTTTTATTTCAATTCTATAGATATTAGCGACACCACGAGTCAACATGAATAATTAAGCTTTTTGATGCTTTATATTTGGATGTCTTGAGTGTTTAAATCTCAACGGATGCAAGTTTACTGTCAAAATATAGTGATTTGTGCATCCAAAAATTACGCGCCTTCGAAATTCGCAGTTTTTAATAAAAATAATATATCACGTAATATACGACATTCCACATCATTACCCCCAAAGTGCTGCAAATTGTATTCTAATTTACTTTCCTGCACATGAATCTTGATTGTGTAAAGATTTGTGACTATAACTGCAAAAACAGCAATAAGTATTTTTTTTAGATATTTATCCTTACAGCGGAGGTAATAATGGCGTCATAGATCTCCATCTACAAAAATGGCGCGTATTTCAAAACAAACAGTTTGAAGTAGTATTCACTGAAATATGGAACTTGAAAGTAGTTACAACTTGTCTGTGGTGAAGAGTACCGAAAATCCGAAACTTTGAAGTTTTTTTTTTTGTTCCCTCAGGGCTCGTCCGCGGCCTTGCCGCCCCGATAGCACCGCAAAAACTTTGAAGTTACTTTCACTAAAAACTACCAAATGGGACTATCACTCAACATTGTATAGTTACTTTGTAGTAAGGGCTACGTCTTAATTTATTAATTGGGTGTTTATAGTTCTCTTTGCCCTCTATGGTTTCTAATAGAGAAAGATACTTTTGACATTCTGTGCTTTGTCTGTCATCTGTCAGTTTTTACTTGATGGCGTACATGCGTTTTTGTGTTTTGTACGGCATTATCGTTTTGAAAAGGAAAGTGCTTTATGAAAAATTAAATGAAGTAAATTCAAACCATTTGATTTTAATATCTGTAATAGATTTGTAAACACACTGTGGCTTATTTTATGACAATGTTACCATATTCCAAGTTGTTCCAATAGCGAAATCTGTGAAACGATATAATCTTGTTCCTGATCTTCACTATAAAATTCATTGTCATCTTCAGGAGGGATGATGCAGTCACCCTCGTCACAGTAATTGAAACATGGTTGATAAACTGTTTTAAAACAACTCTCCTCACTTGTACTAAACGTTTCACTGATGTTTTTTGGCAATAATGGAGTGTTCATAACAGGATTGTACTGTGTTAAACTGCTGTTTTCATCTGTTTCACTTTTCACTTTCCTGTAAAATGTTGTAGAATGTCTGTAAAGTTTTCTTTGTTTCTCAAGTGATTTGCTTTTATTGATGTATGGCATTATTATTGGATCACACACATTAACACTCTACTAGACTTACACAACAGCATTTTGTGATGGAACAATCATCCTTTATAAATCAGTGGGACTGTAGGGTAAAAAATACTTTATAGTGAAGTTTAAAGTTTACTACTACTTTATAGTCGCCACGAATAGTAAAATTTACTTCTTCAAGTAGCGGAAACGTGACTGCCACCAGTATATATCACCAAGAAGTTCTAGAACTATAAGGTGTAATATGAAAGAGCCGGCAACGTCGCGGCGGCTATTAATGCTACTTGAAAGTGGCTGCAACTTTGATGTAGCATTTCAGTAACATAACATAGTTTCGGCTACTGTCATTTGCTACCTTCAAGTTCCTGAAACTTTTGAGTCATTTTGTGAGTAACGACGACGTTCCTAATACCTTGAAAGCAACTAAGAAGTTGCGTAACTCTAAAGTAGTTATAAATGGTGAATATTAAGTAATTGTCACTGCTAATGTGTAATATAAAGTTATTTTCATCACAGAGTCGTATAATTAGTGGCGATTACGTAATAGCTACTCATTTCAAGTTCCGATCTCAGTTGCGATCACTTTGGTGCTAGTTGGGTACTCACATGTTGTTTGAGTATACCTTCTCACAAACTCTTCCAACCCTGCTACTAAACTACAGCACAGAAAGACTATGTTATGGTACTAAATCGTAGTGCACAGTGTAGATCGACATACAGGGTGGTCCAACAGTGCGTTCAAGTTCAATATTTCCTTTATTATTCAATAAACAAAAAATTTCGGACTTAAGTTGCAGGTACTGATGTTAGCTATAAATTAAAATTGTTTTTGCATATACAGGCGTTGCATAAGTAAGATACAACCCAAACATTACTTTTTTTAAATGCTACACACTGTATATTGTTTCATTTTTAAATTCCTCTTGTTTTGCCGATTCATTCAGTGTATAGTTGTTTAGGTCTATACGGGTCGTTCAAAAGTTATGGCCACTTATCTTAAAAAAAATCAGAAACAGATTCGACAGTCTCTATCTTCATTAATATGTGAGCATGCAACACTCCTATCATGCCAAAACCCTGAAAAGGTGTTGTTGAAAATTATGTATCATGTTTGCATGTTACCCTTGTGTTTTGTTATTTTATTGATAGTTTTGTTATTATTGATAGCAACAGTGTAGTTTGACAGATAGAGTAAATAAATTGTTATAATGTTAGAGCTACATATTTCTTATAGTTATAGTGAATAGTTTATAGTGAAAGACTAGTTCTAACATTATTGGTCCTTCGAGCCGGATTTGAAACTCAGCCCTGGGAGAAATAGTTCAGTGTAGGAAAATCCTTTGGTAGAATGGAAAATAATCGACAAAAACATGGAAGTGTCAAATGTGACAACAAAGTATCAGTGACAGAAAATGAAAATTTACAGTTAATTGGTGAAAATAGAAGTATAGGGTGTGAAAGATTACAATCTACACAACATTTTAAAGGTTTTTCAAATACACCTGCAGTAGATTTAAATAGAGAAGTTGATGAATGCACTAAAATAATGTTAAAAGAGGTAGAAACAAAAACTGAATCAGTTAGTAAAGGTAGTAAACATTCATCGTTATCAGGTCAACTGTTAAGAGTACAACTAGAAACAAGAAAGAAACTAGCTGATTTAGAAGAAAAAAGACTTATTGAAGCCATGGAAGCGAAGATGGTAGAATCGAAGGCAAATATGGAAGCGAAGATGGTAGAATCGAAGGCAAAGATGGAAGCGGAGATTAAAGAAGCGAGATACCAAAAGCAAAAGGAGTTGTTAGAAATGGAGTTACAGCTGAAATTAAAAAGTATTTCTGGAAGTAGTGTCCATATGGAGGATAGAAATAAAGACTTCGAGGAAACTGGTGATTTCCTCCAGGATCAAGAGATAATCAATAGCAGAGTTAAATCTTGGTTAAAAGATGTAAGTGACAGTAACACAGAAGTTACTGACAATGAAAAAGATTTTAAAGGTGGTAAACAGTATGATAATGATACATTATCAAAAAATGTAAATAGTCATAACAATAATCTTGAAAAAATACTATTGAGACAAACTATAGATAAAGAACTTTCAATTTTTACTGGAAATCCGAAAGAATGGCCAAGTTTTTATAGCCAGTACTGTTGATGCAAGTTTGTATATATTTTTGAATTTGAAATTGCCGCCAGACATTTAGGGATTGCTGCTCGCCGTGGTTGGCACCACTGAGAGGAGGAGAGGGGGCAGATTTTGTGACAGCCTCTCTCTCTCTCTCGCGACGTAAACCAGCGTCACTGCGTTAGAATCAGTCGTCCTGAAAACTGCTAGTACTCCAGACTAGGGATGTGCTCCAGATTTTTTGGTCTAATTTTCTTGTTACATAATTTTTTGCCTCATTTGGGGTGAAGATAGTCGCCCGACCTCCAAAGAAGACCCTAAAACCCACGTGAAGATACAGTCCATTACACAGGTGAGTGCATCTCTTATTTGTCTGGTATAATTTAAAATCTAACTTTATTGTAAACAATTCCTCTTTATTATTTCGTAATATCTTGCAACAACATTTTGGTCCATCGAAGCCGATGCTTGTTTGATTAGAATTGACACTTGTGGGTGTTCATATCGTGAATTTATGCACACGTGTTTGGCGGTTTTGTTGTTAAAAATCGTAATTTATAGTCTCCAGGGTTTGGTTAGAACACATGTTCGGGTCGGCAAATCCGTGTTAGTGTAATTGTTTTGCTTGTTTAATTTGTTTTACGGCCTTTTAGCGTCAAAATTGTTTTGTTTTTCAGTGTCTCGCAATCGGCGATTTTCGAGCTCTGTTACTTGTTTGAAACGTGTTTTTTTCGACGTGAAACACGTGGTTATCATCCGATTGGGTTCAGGTTATATCAGTCTTTTCTAGTTTGCCTTTTCGTTTTTTGTCATTTTTGAAATGGAGGTGGAAAAGTTGATAAATAAACGTAACTCTGTTATGAATCGAGTGCAACACCTATCAAGGTTTGCATTAGACGCCAAGGCTGAACCCACAAAAAGGAATGAATTTAGAATCAGATACCAAGGTCTTAACGATTCTGTAAATTTGTTTGATTCTTTACATCTGGACATCGTGTCTTTAATGAAGGATAAGGATAATTTGGCTTTACAATCGGAGATTCAGACAGACTTCGACAACATACAGTACAGCATCAAGTCAATCTATTTTGAAATTTGTGGTAAGGTTACTGCTGATGCTGCCGATGTAGCTAAGTCGCTCGATAATGAGGCTCACTCTGATAGTGGAACGGGTGGCAGACGTAATGTTCGATTGCCTAAGATCGATATTCCGAAATTTGACGGGGCGATTGGTCAGTGGCCACGTTTTTTCGATTTGTTTAGGACTCTGATTCATGAAAATGACACTTTGTCAGATATTGAGCGTTTCCAGTATCTTCTTGCTTCCTTGACAAAAGAACCAACTTCAATAGTTCAAAACCTACCCCTCATTTCGGATAATTACCAAGTGGCATATAATTCGCTAGTTTCAAGGTATGAAAATAAACGTGTGTTGCTTACGAATTACTGGTTAGCTCTTCTTAATGCTCCGAAGGTGTCAGGCGATTCATCTCGAGATTTAAGGAATTTGTTGACAACATTTACTGAAAACGTATGTGCGTTAGATTTATATCAAGAGCAGCAGTATGATTTGTGGGACTTTACGAAATTCAATTTCCTTTTGCAAAAGTTAGATTCCTCTATCCGAAAGCAATTTGAAATACAGTTTGGTGACTGTGAGGTCCCCACGTACTCGCACCTTAGTGATTTTTTAGAAAAACAGTGCAAGGCTCTTGAAACATCTGCGCTAACCGTAGCACCGGTCTCAGCGAAGAAGGGTCCTCAAATGTTGAAAGGGAAACAGTTCGTGCAGCCGAAACCAACCACTTCTTTGGTGACTAGTGTTAGTAAGTCAGATTCATCAATTTCTTGTGTGTGTTGCCAGGGGGAACACTCATTGACGAAATGTGACAAGTTCTTAGAAATGTCTCCTAAGGATCGTCATACCTTAGTGAGGAGGAAAAGTCTGTGCTATAATTGTCTGGCTGGGTCTCACAAACTCGCAGGGTGTACCTCGAAATTTAATTGTCGTGTTTGTACTAGGAAACATCACACATATTTGCATTTTACATCAAGCTCTGGTCAGACTGATACACAAACATGTGAGCAAGGTGATAACAGACCCGACCAAGTAACCGGTCAAGTCGTATTGACAAGCACGCTTCCCAGCTTCCCTGTTGTATTATTTGCCACATGTAAAGTGGATGTGTGTGATGCTTATGGGGTGTATCATAGATGTCGTGTGCTGCTCGATTGTGCAAGTCAGGCAAATTTCATTACGCAGCGCCTTGTAAGCAAACTTTCTCTGTCGAAGTCACATGCTTCTGTTCCAATTCAGGGGATAAATCAGATGGCCACCGTTACTGATTTGGGGGTTACTTCATTTAGGTTGAGACCTCGGGACAAACCTAATCCTAGTTTCGATATCGATGCTATTGTGGTTCCCAGAATCTGCGACAAGGCACCTTCAACGGACGTACAATCATATGTCTGGAATCATATCAAAGACCTTGCTTTAGCGGATGATACTTTTGGTCAGCCAGGGGACATTGATATTTTATTGGGTGCTGATATATATGCAATGGCATTGTTACCGGGACTTAGAAAGGGTAAGGATCAGGAACCTACTGCTATCAATACCGTGTTTGGTTGGGTAATCTTGGGTAGTGTACCAGCCCAATCGAATTTAGTGGTTGATTCCTTTTGTACGTCGGTCGATGTTTCTCTGGACAAAACTCTCAGACAATTTTGGGAACTGGAGCAAGTGCCTCAGTGCACATTAGCGAGTCCGGAAGATGCCCTGTGTGAGAAGATCTTCCAGGACACTCATTCACGTGACTCTAATGGTAGATATGTCGTGGGCCTGCCATTTCGTGATGGGATGCCAGATCTGGGTGAGTCACATTCCATGGCATTGAGACAGCTTCATGCTCTAGAGAGACGATTGTCCAAAGAGTCAGATATCCGTAGAAAGTATGTGGCTTTCATGCGTGAGTATCTGAGCGATGGGCACATGTCTCCGGTGTCGTGTAAGGTATCACATCCTAGTGCCGTCTACTACATCCCTCATCATTGTATCTTGAAACCCGAAAGTACCACTACAAAGTTACGGGTGGTGTTCGACGCCAGTGCTAAGACCTCAAATGGCGTCTCGCTCAACAACACCCTATTGGTTGGACCCAAGTTGCAGCAGGATATTGTGACAGTCCTCTTGAATTTTCGGGCTCATCGAGTCGCCTTTACTGCAGACATTAAGCAAATGTTTCTGCAAGTATTGGTGGCAGAGGAGCATAGGGACTTCCAGCGCATTCTTTGGCGGTTTGCCAATTCTGAGCCAGTGCAAGAGTTCAGACTCAATACAGTGTCCTTTGGTGTTGCTTCTAGCCCCTATCTTGCCATTAGGACCCTCTTACAGGTGGCAACAGATTTAGGTGGTAAATATCCTCTTGCAGCAGACGTCATAAGGTCTGACACGTACGTGGATGACATAGTAACTAGTGTGCCAGATTCCAATTCTGCAATTGAAGTGAAATCTCAACTGATAGGAATGCTCGGAGAGGCTGGATTTGAGTTGCGAAAATGGGCAAGCAATGATCCCGAATTTCTTGCGTCTCTCCCCAGTAGTCATCAGCAATCTCTGTGTTTCGACTCTGATGACTTAGTGTCTGTCAAGATTTTAGGACTACAGTGGTGTCCAATGACTGACTGCTTCTCGTACAAGGTACATCCAATTGAACGCAAATGCACCAAGCGTAACATACTGTCAGAGCTTGCTAGAATCTTTGATCCTTTGGGTTTCTTGTCTCCCCTCACCCTCTCTGCGAAGCAGCTGATGCAGTTCCTGTGGCAGCTAGGCATTTCGTGGGATGAAAAACCACCACTAGAAGTCGAATCCAGGTGGGACACATACAAATCGCAACTTTCTTGTTTGTCATCGTTGTCAATTCCGCGGTATGTGTCTGCTGAAGGTACTACTTCTTCTACATTGCATGGATTCTCGGATGCGTCTGAGCTTGGTTATGGGGCCGTAATTTATCTTCGTGTTGTATCCGCCAGCGGAGCCATAAAGATATCTCTCTTGTGTGCTAAGTCTCGTGTCTCCCCACTAAAAAAAGTATCAGTACCCCGATTGGAGCTTTGTGCAGCAGCCTTGTTAGCAGAGTTGATGGAGTTCGTTCAGGTTACATACCGAAAGACTATTTCTATTGATAATATATTTTGCTGGTCTGATTCCACAGTTGCCATTCAGTGGATTAAGTCATCTCCCCATCGATGGAAAACGTTTGTGGCCAATAGAGTGGCGCTCATACAAGAAAAGGTACCCCCTGGTTGCTGGTCACATGTTTCGGGGTTAATCAACCCTGCAGATTGTGCATTGCGCGGACTTACTCCTAATGAGCTTCTCAATCACCCGCTATGGTGGACGGGTCCGGCTTTCTTGTCCGAACCATCCGATACATGGATTAGCGCAGAATCTTTAGGTGAAGAGTCCGATGTCATGATGTCGGAGCAAAGGCAAGTTGTGTGCATGACAAAGGTTGTTTCGTGTGATTGGCCGCTGAATTTGTTAGAAGGGTATTCTTCGCTGAGGAAAATTCAAGGTATCATTGCTTACAGTATGAGGTTTGTCAAAAATCTGAAATTACCCCGGAAGGACAGAATTTCGGGCGCATTGAGTGAGGCGGAGCTTTACACTGCACTGACTTTTCTTGTTAAAGCAGTACAAAGGTTGGCGTTTGAGAGGGAAATGCGTGACATTGAGCATGGTCGACCTTGTGTAAAGTCTATCCGTAGGCTGGCCCCATTTGTGGATAGGGATGGTGTTCTCAGGGTGGGCGGTAGACTTAGATGCTCGGACTTGTCGTTTGATGCAAAGCATCCCATGCTTCTGCCACGTTCACACTTGCTCACTGACTTGGTGATTCGTAGTGTCCATCAGAAACACTTACATCCTGGACCTCGTACCTTGCAGTATTTGTTGTCACAAAATTTTTGGATTCTTTCGGCCCGCCGGGCAATTAATAGTGTGCTTGGGCAATGTTATCGTTGTTTCCGTGTTCGCCCGGTAACTTTGACACCTGTAATGGGGGATCTTCCTCCAGTAAGAGTTTCTCAGCTGAAACCATTCTCTCACACTGGAATTGATTTTGCCGGTCCATTTCTCGTTACCCAGGGAAGATATCGTGGTGTCAGAAGTGCGAAGGCATATGTGTGTATTTTTGTTTGCATGACCCACAAAGGCTGTGCATATTGAATCGGTATCAGACCTCACCTCGGAGGCTTTTCTTGCTGCTTTTCGGCGCTTTGTGGCTCGAAGAGGTCGTTGTGACAATGTCTACAGTGACTGCGGCACTAATTTTGTCGGGGCCAACCGATTGTTGGTTTCATACGCACATCAGGTGACTGATTCCTTGTCAATTGAGTGGCATTGGAATCCCCCAGCAGCGCCGCACTTTGGAGGACTGTGGGAAGCAGGGGTTCGTTCCATTAAAACTCACTTGCCTCGTGTTGTTGGCACACAGGTTCTGACATTCGAGGAACTGACCACTGTTCTGGCACAGATTGAAGCAGTTCTTAATTCCCGACCGCTCTGTAGTCTTAGTACAGACCCCAATGACATGACATCGCTTTCCCCTGCGCACTTCTTGACCATGCAGCCTCTTTGTGCCCCACCTGACCCAGACGTGACTGATGTCAAACTTACCAGACTTTCTCGTTGGCAACTTGTTTCCAGAATGCATCAAGATTTTTGGAAACGCTGGAAAAGTGAATATTTGCACACCTTGCAGCAGCGCAATAAGTGGTCTACCCCCCAAGAAGCTCCTTCGATTGGTACTCTCGTTGTCATCAAAGATGAGACAGTGTCTCCGCTTGTGTGGAAGTTAGGGCGCATATTGAAACTCTATCCGGGTCGTGATGGCGTTGCCCGTGTCGCTCAAGTACGAACAAGCACAAGTATTTTAGATCGTCCTATGACCAAGCTGTGCCCTTTACCTTCGCAGTAAACGGCCAGTACGCATCTCCCATTTGTATAGTTAGTTATAGTGTATCTACCAATTTAATTTAACCTTTGCATTTTTTAATCGGAAATAAGTAGTCCTTATTTGGTGGGCGGAATGTTGATGCAAGTTTGTATATATTTTTGAATTTGAAATTGCCGCCAGACATTTAGGGATTGCTGCTCGCCGTGGTTGGCACCACTGAGAGGAGGAGAGGGGGCAGATTTTGTGACAGCCTCTCTCTCTCTCTCTCTCGCGACGTAAACCAGCGTCACTGCGTTAGAATCAGTCGTCCTGAAAACTGCTAGTACTCCAGACTAGGGATGTGCTCCAGATTTTTTGGTCTAATTTTCTTGTTACATAATTTTTTGCCTCATTTGGGGTGAAGATAGTCGCCCGACCTCCAAAGAAGACCCTAAAACCCACGTGAAGATACAGTCCATTACACAGGTGAGTGCATCTCTTATTTGTCTGGTATAATTTAAAATCTAACTTTATTGTAAACAATTCCTCTTTATTATTTCGTAATATCTTGCAACAACAAGTACATACATACAACAGATATACTCTCATTAACCAATCAAGAAAATATATGTAGACTGAGAAAATCATTAAAGGGAGATGCTCGTCGAGCAGTTCAGGGATTATTAATCACTGTGTCTGTTGAAGCTTCTTCTATTATGAAAATATTGGAAAATAAATTAGGGAGACCAGATATTATTGTAAAAACATTAGTAAATGAAGCCAAAAGTCTTGCAATTGTGACAAATAATGATTTTATAGCACTTTCTAATTTTGCAGAAACTGTAAATAATCTAGCACTAACATTTGAGTCATTGAACATGAATAATTATATGTCTTGCCCTCAACTGATGGATGATTTAATGCAGAAACTTCCGTATAGTATGCAGCTATCATGGGGTGAAAAGCTTGCTAAAAATAAAGGTAGTTATTCTTTAAAGGATTTTAGAAATTGGATTTGTAGTAAAGCTCAAGCTGCCAGTTACATCCAGAGTATATCAACTCAAAAAGTTTCAAATAATGACCGAAGAGCACTAGTAATTGTTGGAGATAAAAAGCAAGTGTTAACCGTAAAAAACTGCACACTTTGTAAAGAGAAACATACTCTAGATAAATGTAAAGTGTTTTTAGATAAGAGCATAGCAGATAGGTGGAAAGTAGTCAAAGACAACAAAATGTGTTTTTGCTGTTTAAAGTCCTTACATAGAATCGCAGATTGTAGAAGTAAACGTAAATGTGGCAGTGAAAACTGTGAGAAAATCCATAACAGACTTCTCCATTTTGAAGGTAAAAAGGAAAGTGGTGTTAGAACAATAATTGAAGAACAACACAGTAACAACCAAGATGATCAGATGAGTTATGATTATGGTAACATAGCAGGACCCTCCAAACAGACAGTTGCATATACAACTCCAAACTATATGAATCAAATTCTACTTAAAATAGCACCAGTGATTATACGAACAAAAAATACTGAAATCAAGATTTATGCACTGTTTGATGAAGGTTCCACAATTACACTTTTAGATGAAGAATTGGCAAATGAACTTGATCTATATGGAAAGGAAAGTACTTTAAATCAAAGGTGGACAGACAAAAATATTTTGAAACAGTCAAGAACCAGAAAAGTCAACTTTGAGATTGCTGCCCTTGATAAAAAAGAATTTTATAATATGGAAAATGTATGTACTATACGAGATTTAGAACTACCTGTGCAGAGTGTGAATGCTAGTCGGCTCAGAAGGAAATGGAAGCACCTAGAAAATATAGATTTTCCAAGCATAGAAAATGTTCAACCCAAATTATTAATAGGTCAAGATAACTGGGAACTTATCGTCACTAGACAGCTTATAGAAGGTCCAAAAAACTCACCTGTGCTTTCAAATACCAAACTTGGTTTCGTCGTCCATGGTAACATAAATCAATTTAAAGGAAAAATGGACAACTTCACAAATTTTCATTTAAATTTAGATATAGAAAAGGAACAGTCGAATGAAGAACTTCAAAATTTAGTTAAATACTTCTTTACTACTGAATCGTTAGGAATAAAATATCAAGGCCTGAAACATCAAACAAAAGAAGATGAGCAAGCAGAAAATTTAATAAAAAGAATATCAAGAAGGAAAGATGATAGATGGGAAAGTGGTCTCTTGTGGCGAAATGAGGAAGGAAGTCTTCCTAATAGCAAAAGCATAGCAATACAAAGATTTAGGTCTATAGAAAAAAAGATGGCTATGAACAAGGAGTTTTTCAAAGCGTATTCCCAAAAAATAGCTGAATATGTAGAAAAGGGATATGCTAGACAGCTAACTAAAGAAGATTTAGAACAGCATCAAGAAAAAGTCTAGTATTTACCTCACTTTGGGGTAATGAGCACTAACAAACCAGGCAAGCTACGATTTGTAATGGATGCAGCAGCGAAAGTTCAAGGTAAAAGTTTAAATGATTATTTATTAAAAGGACCAGATCTATACAACAGTTTAGTTGGTATTATATGGAAATTTAGAGAAAAGCCGATAGCATTTTCAGCCGATATTAGAGAAATGTTCCATATGGTATTAATTAGAAATGAAGATCAACATGCCCAAAGGTTTTTATGGAGAAACAGTCCCACAGAAAACTTTGATACTTATGTTATGCAAGTCATGATTTTTGGCGCAGTATCTTCACCGTATACTGCACAGTATATAAAAAACAGAAATGCTTTAGAATTTGAAAATTTGTATCCAGACGCAGTGGAAGCAATAATTAAACGACATTACATGGATGATTATTTGGATAGTTCAGAGTACGGAGAAAGCTGCAAAGTTAATAAATGAAGTAATATCAATCCACAAGAAGGGAGGTTTTGAATTAAGAGGATGGGTCTGCAATTCTGAAGAAGTTTTTAAAAACTATATACCAGAAAACGTTCGGACTACAGAAAAATTGTTTGAAGATCCTGGAATATCACAGAGAGTATTGGGATTAAAATGGGAACCCAAGGAAGATGTCTTAAGTTTTCCTCTGAATTTAGATAGAATTGATAAAGAAATTTTATCAGGTAGTATCGTACCAACAAAAAGACAGATGTTAAAAGTTATTATGTCTATTTTTGACCCACTAGGATTACTTGGACATTATATAGTAAAGGCTAAAATTTTGATGCAGAAAATTTGGAAAAGTGGTTTGGATTGGGATGACAAAATTTCAGACCTGGATAATAAGAAATGGTCATCGTGGATTAAGGGATTAAAAATTATTTCTAAGTTAAAAATTCAAAGATGCTATAATTTGAATTACTTTAATGTTAGAAACTTACAACTACATGTATTTTGTGATGCAAGCCAACAAGCATTTGCAGCAGCTGCCTATTTTCGTTTTGAAGTGGGAGAAATAGTTAGAGTATGTCTTATAATGTCACAAAATCAAGTAAGTCCTTTGAAACCAATGACAATACCCAGATTAGAGCTACAATCAGCAGTAATAGGGAGCTGTTTAGCAAATACTATACGAAACGAACACACCATTAAAATTAACCAAACCATATTTTGGTCAGATTCTACAACGGTACTCTCTTGGCTGCGGTCAGAAACTGTAAACTTACCATCATTCGTAAGTCATAGAGTAGGAGAAATTTTAGAAATTACAGAAGCCTCGCAATGGAATTGGATACCGTCAAAACTCAACATAGCAGATGAAGCAACAAGAGACGACGAAGAAATCGATTTATCAACAGAAAGCAGATGGTTAAAAGGTCCTGAGTTTCTATATTTACCTCCTTGCTTCTGGCCAGAAGAGAATTTTGCCTTAAAAAAGCCAAGCATGGAAGAAAATGACTACGAAATAGTTTTAGTCAATCATGAAATTAAAGAAAATTCCTCCCTTCCTGACATATCAAGATTTTCTGATTATATAAAATTAATTAGGGCTACCGCATATGTTTTTAAATTCATAAAAATCGCTCAGAAAAGAGAAACATGTAACGAAATTTCGTGTCAAGAGCTTAAAACTGCAGAGAAGTTTTTGTGTTTAAAAGCCCAAAAGGATTCATTTCCTACAGATTATAGACTACTTTCGAAAGCAAAAGTTGTAAGCAAAGAGAGTCGTATATATAGATTGTCTCCTATTTTAAAGGAAGGTCTTATATGCATTGATGGCAGAATAGACAATGCTCCGGGTTTAGACACAGAAACTAAAAGTCCATTGATTCTTGATGGACAGCATTGTTTTACTAAGTTACTAATAAAGCACTACCATGAGAAAAACAAACATGCGGGGGTAGAACTCGTATATAATGAGATAAGACAAAGATTTTGGATCATGAAAGGAAGAAAAACGATAGCATCAATAATTAATCAATGCCTTTTTTGTAGAATCCGAAAAGCAAAACCTGTAATACCTCAGATGGCAAAACTTCCCAAGGAAAGACTACAGCGACCAGTAAGACCTTTCGTTTTTAGAGGAGTTGATTATTTTGGACCGATAGAAACATCAGTAGGAAGAAGAAAGGAAAAAAATATGGAGTACTCTTCACTTGTCTTTCAGTGAGAGCGATACATCTAGAAATTGCAGATAGTTTAACTACTGATTCAGCTATACAGGCAATTAGAAGATTCATAGCAAGAAGAGGGCAGCCAAAGATCATGTGGAGTGATAATGGAACAAATTTAAAGTCTTCAGATAAAGAATTGAAATTAGAATTAAAGAAAATGGATCAGGGTCTGGTGGAAAGAAAATTAGTCACAGAAGACATAGAATGGAAATTCACTCCTCCAGGTGGTCCTCATATGGGGGGAGTGTGGGAGAGACTAGTGAGAAGTGTAAAGGATACCATGAAGGTGATACTAAAAGAGAGAACACCCAAATTTGAGGTACTCCGAACGGTCTTTGCAGAAATCGAACACACTGTTAATAGTAGACCACTCACATATATATCATCAGATTCTGGTAATTTAGAAAGTTTAACCCCAAATCATTTTCTTATCGGGACATCAAGTATTGCAAAACCATTTTGTATTTTTCCAGAAAAAGCGACTTTAAGAAAACAATGGATGCACTCTCAACAATTGGCTGAACATTTTTGGAAACGATGGATAAAAGAATATCTGCCTACGCTAATTTCAAGATCAAAATGGTTAAGTCAAAATAGAAACTTAAAAAAGAATGAAATTGTAATCATAATGGACAATCAGTTACCTCGAAACAACTGGCCACTTGGAGTAGTTGAAGAAATTTACCCTTCAAAAGATCGAAAAATTAGAATTGTGGATGTGAAAACCAAAACAGGAGTATATAGGCGGCCGGTATCTAAAGTTTGTCCTATACAAATGTTAGAAGACAATTAGACTATATTTAGGGGGGAGAAATGTTGAAAATTATATATCATGTTTGCATGTTACCCTTGTGTTTTGTTATTCTATTGATAGTTTTGTTATTATTGATAGCAACAGTGTAGTTTGACAGATAGAGTAAATAAATTGTTATAATGTTAGAGCTACATATTTCTTATAGTTATAGTGAATAGTTTATAGTGAAAGACTAGTTCTAACAGGTGTTCTTCTTTCAACTTAAATCAATACAGAAAGAATTCCTTGAAAACAGTATACAGGGTGAGTAAAAACACTGGGGTGGAGTTTTCTCAAGAAATTCAATTGGAACACCCTGTATATTATAATCAATTTCGATATATCAACAAATGTTCTTTCAATTTTATGAATTATTCCCTATACCCAAAACCAATATCTACTAACATATTGGGTGTTTTTTTTTAGAAAAAAGTTACATTTATGCACAGGAACAAATTAATGTATTATTGTTAAAACACCTGTATACAGTTTCCTGCAGCGTTGGCAAAAAACATGTTTTTTTTTAAATTTTGAACAAAAAAAAAACTGTTTAAAACAGTTTTTTTCTTGTTTTAATCATTGTTTTTAGTGAAAGTCAATAAAACAGTTTTAAACTGAAAAAACAGTTTTAAACAGTTTAAAACACATGCATTGCATGAAATTGGGGGATTTACCAAGTATAATTCAATACACTAAGCCATTATAACCTCTACTCTTTGAACTAGTGATGGGCAAAACGGTTATTTTATATTAACAGTTGAACCTGTTAACATTATTTAAAAATAACCGTTGAAAATAACAGGTTCAGTTATTTATCTGTTATTTTGAACTGGATAGTCGATCGATAGTATCCTACGTTCCCAAAGCTGTGAGCGAGAGCGAGCACACTAGTATAAATAACATGTTAAGTGTTAAGTAATATGTTATGAAGTAAAGTCCGCTCTATACTGCATAGCATACCAATACATATTTAGCATTCCCAGTCTCATGTCCATTCATCCCGTTAAATTTAACAGTTACCGATGTTTATTCATCGAAGCTAGTTGCAGTGGAAAAGAAACAGATACGAGTCCGAATTCTAGTTTAGTGTAAAGCGTTATTCTGTACCTTTTATTTTTATATATCCATAACAGGTGGTTACCGTTGCGACTCGGCAACCATTAAAAAATAACAGATTGTAAAATAATGACCCATCACTACTTTGAACCTAGTGTCAGCCTTCAGTATAATTTATTCACTGCAAACTGCAGAACAGTAGTAGTTTTGTATGTTCAATTCATAAGTGGAATTTATTAAAAATAATGACAGGAAGAACGAAAGATATTTGGCCAAAAATTTTTTTTCTGTTAGTGGAACCACTGGAAAGAAGTGTATCAGAGCTAAGTGTAAGAAATGCGAAACCGAAGTAGTAGGTTTGGTAGCTAGACTGAAAAAGCATTATGCATTCTGTGCATGTGAACATCAAGAAACACCTGACTCAGATTCAGACATAAGCGGTAAGATAAGGTTGTTTATCGGGTTGAGGTTACATTTTGTTCTTTTTTCAAATTGAACAGTTTATGTTTTAGAAGTGAGCGTGATGCCCTCTGCTCCAACTCTCGTATTATACCCCCTATACCTAAAGACTATTGTTTTGGAAATATATACATTTATAATCGCATACCATGATTCATGTAGCGATCAGTTTAACACATTTTTCTAGGTTTTTACTTTAATTGTATTAACCGATCAGATTATGTGATTATTTAACGAAATTTTAAGGAAAAGTATTAAAATATTTAAATTAACTTTGGTCCAAAAAAAAAACTCTATGCGCAGCAAGTACGTTATGGTAGTGAATGTTCATAAGAATTGTACACTATTAGTAAGATACCTGTCGAATTATAAAATAATCTCGGGACGCAGCAAGTGCGTTATGGTAGCGAATTTTCTTTAAAATATTTTTAATAGCAAATGTCTTTCTTTGATGAAAGCAGGCGTCAAACTTGGTTGCCTATATAGTAGAAACAATGTACCATATTTCATTGAAACAAATTTATTGTTTGAAAATATATAAACATTTTTCAAAAGTGTAGATGCAGCAAATGTGTTATGAAAGTGATTTTCCATAAAAATGTTTTTAATAGCAAATGCGAGCAGGCATCAATCTGATAACCTGTATAGCCTATGTGGTAGAAAAAATGTACTATATTTTATCAAAATTACTTATGGTTTGAAAATATACAAAAATTTTCCGAAAATAAACTTAAATGTTGGTTTTCATCCAACTAAGCTTACGTTAATAGCAAATTGAGTTATTGAAATTTGAAGGATTTAATGAAAATTCGGTAAATTTGCAGATTAGCACCCGCACGCTTTTCAACAAATTGTTTTCAGAAACATTACTAGGACCCCACCTGCAGATTTCTGAAAACAGTTTTTTGAAAAACGTTCGGGAGCTAAACTGCAAATTTACCGAAAATTTGCTACCAAAACGCACTTACTGCGTCCAGATTTTTTTCTTATAAACGCATCATATTTCGATAAAAAATGCAAAAATGCATTAACGAATTTGTTCTACAAAAATTAGCTAAAAAAAATTATGCACCCCTACTCACTCCTGGTCCCGTAACTTCCTTGGGGAGTGTGAACAAGAAATGTTTCTTGGGGTTGGTGGATCCAGGGGGGAGGGGGGGTCCTAGGCAGGTTTCTGAAAACAGTGTTTTGAAAAGCATTCGGGAGCTAATCTGCAAATTTATCGAAAATTCACTACCAAAACGCACTTACTGCGTCCAGATTTTTTTTCTTACAAACGCATCATATTTCGATAAAAAATGCAAAAATGCATTAACGAATTTGTTCTACAAAAATTAGCTAAAAAAAATTATGCACCCCTACTCACTCCTGGTCCCGTAACTTCCTTGGGGAGTGTGAACAAGAAGTGTTTCTTAGGGTTTGTCGATCCAGGGGGGGGTCTAGGCAGGTTTCTGAAAACAGTGTTTTGAAAAGCGTTCGGGAGCTAAACTGCAAATTTACCGAAAATTCGCTACCAAAACGCACTTACTGCGTCCAGATTTTTTTCTTATAAACGCATTACATTTCGATAAAAAGTGCAAAAATGCATTAACAAATTTTTTCCTCGATAATTAGCTTAAAAAAAATTAAAGACCGTTAAACCATAAACTTCACTAAACCTACAAATAAATATCCAAAAAGCCACCAAACTTAACTAAAGTGACAGCCAAAGTATCAGAGAAAGGGTCTATTTGAAATGGATATTCTGTAAATATTTTAGTAAAATGAAGGGCAATGACGGTTGAATCTGAAACTTAAGGGTTTGCAGAACACTCTTCTTCAAACATTTTCTTTTCACAAACGGTATTTGTTTTACATTCTTTGCCTAAACATTGCCAATTTTGACGTTTAATATTGCAAGTTTGACGTTTTGAGGAAAACTCTAAAATTTGTTGCTTTAACTGCCCATAACTTCTTTGTCTTTAAAGCTAGGGACCTAAATTTTGGTAGAGAGTTCACTCTTTATAATACAAACACGCGTACCAAATTTGGTTGCCCTTACTTTGTTATTTCCGCAGATATGAATTTTGTTATAAAGAAAACACAAAATTTTTCGGGAAAACCTGGTCTGATTTTCCTGGCTAACGAACTTATCCAAGCCACTTGCAAAAGGAAGGTACTCTGCAAATTTTGTCAAGATCGGTCCATTATTTTTTGAGTTATCGGTCAGATATATATATATATATATATATATATATATATATATATATATATATATATATATATATATATATATATATATATATATATATATATATATATATATAAACACAGATCTCCCCATAAGCAAATTTTTTTTTTTTAAATTCGCTAAAAATATGTGAGTACTGCAAGTGTCTTAAAAAAATTGTGTTACAAAGAGAATGTACCTGTCGATTGATAAATATGACAGGTATTTTTCCGTATTAATTGCTTGGATGGTTTTCTTTTAGTCAACCCGTCAGTTTTTGCAAACAATAAACAGCAAAAAAGGTTTTTTATGTTATGGTAGAAAATGTTCGTAAAAATATTTCCCGATAGCTTAATAAATTTCCCATTAAGCCAGAATCTTCAATCTTGAACCTTAGTAACACCTATGTAAACGCACGTGGGTAATAAATTAAAGAAAAATAACATATTGAGCTTCGTTTTGTTTTAAAAAACCTTTGTTGTTTGTTGTTTGCAAAAACTGGATGGGTTGACTAAAACAAAACCATCCAAACAATTAATAAAGAAAAATACCTGTCATATTTATAATTTGACACGTACATTCCCTTTGTAAATAATTAATTGTTTTCTGAAACACTTTTGTAACGTTAATGAAATTTGTAACACAATTTTTTTAAAGACACTTGCAGTATTTACATATTATATCTAAGACCAAATTTGAATGTAGTAGCTCCATATAAAACATAATTTTTAAATAATCGCTAACTAGGACTCTAAAACTGATCTCAAAGGTCCAGTTAAATTTAAAGAATTAGTTTTAATAGTATATCTTACTAACAGTGTACAATTCTTATGAAAATTCACTACTGTAACACACTTGCTGCGTCCCGAAATTTTTGTGATACTGGAACCAATAAGTATAAGTTAGTATTTGTTTCACTTGCCTGGTTATTAAAAATATTGAAGAACACGAATAACGATAAGCATGTGCTACTTACGTTTGATCAACAATTGTGTCAGAAACTTTAGGACCAAATCAAAAGAACACTTTTTAATAACAACTCTAACATAATATGTAGATATATAATAATAAAGAGCTTTATAACGACAAATGTGGCTAGTCGCTAACACTTCATGTAAGCAACAATAACAATAACGAATCTTCGAATGTTTTAAGGTTAGATTCATATTTAAAAGTGAATAGATTTATGGATTATAATGCTACTGGCGCTGAAGCGTCGGAAATTAGTACTGAACTTATAGTTTTAAACCATTTCACTGAAGTGAAACTCCTATTTGGTATACCTATTCTGTAATATAGCAAAACATTTCAGTTTTAATAAATATAAATAACACGTTGACTGTCTCATGTTTCGGTTTGGCGATCAGCGGCTGCCGCTGCCGTTTCACGATGACAGTTGGGCTACCCATGCAGCGGTGCCAGATTGAATAAATTAGAATTTATGATAAATCAAATGAGAAATCATTGGTAACTCAAAATTTATTAATAAAAATCCACATTTATTGGATAGATTAATTTTTTGACGAACTTTTATTTGTCATTAATAAGCACCAATATGTGTTTTACCCTATGTTTTACATTTTAAGATTCAAATGAAATTTTATTAAATCTGACAACCCAGCTCCTTTATATTTAATTGTCAGGTGACTGTTTGTATTTGAATAATCTACTCAAAATGATACACATTCACAGTCTAATCATCATTATCAACATTGAAGTGGGAAATTCTGTATGAAATTTGAACTGCTATCTTAGACTGTTGATTCATTTATAATTTTGATTTTTTAATAACTCCTGTCCTCGTATGCCATTTAATTTCAAATTTGGTTAACAGCTATATTGTGATGTCTCCTATATATGTGCAAATTTTCATTTGAAACACTTCAATATTTCAAAAAATATTGTGTTTTCAAAATGTTCTCTACATTTTTTTCTAAGCAAAATTAGACGCACGGCGCCCATCTACGAACTCATCCAAGCCATTAATAAAATCAAGGTAATTCCCAAATTTGATCGAAATCGGTCAAGTATTTTTTGAGTTAGCAGTTGGATCCATTATTTATATATATATATATATATATATATATATATATATATATATATATATATATATATATACATATAAAAATTGAAACTGACCCCGGATATGGGTTCTAGAGGCCCTAATTCGCGCTCATTTGAAAAAAAATTCAATCATATCATCGATACCTCTCTATTAGTTAATTTTCTTAATAAAAATTCACTAAAAAGGTAGGAAATAATTAATGTGATTATCTATACATATTTACATTTTCATAAATTGTTTTCACAAATGTTAAATGAAACTTTAAAGTGACAAACTTAAATACCCTTGTTATTTCTGACAACTTGTGACATGAAAATGAGCATTTAATAATAATAATAATCGCCTTTATTCAGACCCACTTTACAACTATGAAGTAAGCTATCATTAGATTGACATTTTTCACCTTATATTTTTCTTTACTAACATTGGTTCAAATTTTCTTCTTTTAGTGAATTTTCTTTAAAAAAAATTCACTAATGAGGAGATCCCGACTTTTGAATTTTGAAAAAATTTCTTCAAATGAGCGCTAATTAGGTCCTCCAGAAAACATATCCGGGGTCAGTTTCAATTTTTATATGTTTATATATATATATATATATATATATATATATATATATATATATATATATATATTTATATATATTTATATATATATATATATATATATATATATATATATATATATATATATATATATATATATATATATATATATATATATATATATATATATATATGTATCACACCGATAACTCAAAAAATAATGGGCGGATTTTGATTAAATTTGGTGAAAAAATTCCTTTTGCAAATGGCTTGGATGAGTTCGTTAGCCAGGAAAATCTGCCCAGGTTTTCCCGGAAAATTTTGTGTTTTCTTTCAAAAAAAATTTATATCTTCGGAATTAACAAAGTAAGGGCAACTACATTTGGCACGCAGGTTCACATCCTTATAGGTAAGTCATCTACCAAAATTTAGCTATGTAGGTCAAAAGACAAAAAAGTTATAGGCATTTAAAGAAAAATAAATTGGGGTTTTCCTCAAAACGTCAAAGTGGCGATTTAAAATGTCAAAATTGGCAACATTTAGGCAAAGAACTTGAATCTAATACGGGCTATAGAAATAAAATGTCTCAAGAAGGATGTTTTACAAACCCTAAAGTCTTAGTTTCAATCGTCATTGTCCTTCATTTTACTAAAATATTCCCAGAAAATTCATTTCAAATAGACCCTGTCTCTGATGCTTGGCAGTAGCCTTAGCTATAGAGTTTATCGTTTAATGGTATATATTTTTTGTCGAATTTTCGTAAAAAATCAATAAAGCTCAATATATCCGTTATTATATAAGATATGAAAAAATTTTGTATATATTAATTATAGGGTGTCTTGAGCTACATCTTAAAATAATATTTCTACAATCACAGGATGGCCCATAAGTCGTTGGTGATACAAATTTCCATTTTTTTAATCAAACACGCCTTATGTTATTGCATTTTTGTATTTTCCATCGAAATATAATGCATGTTTGTAAGAAAAGAAATTCTGGACGCAGCAAGTGGTAAATGGTAGCGAATTTTAATCAAATGTTTTATATTTGAACAGCTCAATTTGCTATTAACCTATAAGGTTGACCAAGAAACGTGTTTTTTCGGGAACACTTTAAGTTTACTTTTGGAAATTTTTGTACATTTTCACACAATAAAGTTATTTTGATGAAACAAGGCACATTGTTTTTACTATATAGGTTATACTGGTAACCAAATTTGATGCCTGCTTTCTTTAAAAAAACACATATTTGTTATTAAAAACATTTTTATGAAAATTCACAACCATAACGCACTTGCTGCGTCCAGAATTTTTTTTTTTTCAATAGTAATTACACATCAGGCGCATAATTTCAATGTTATGTATTGTTTTAGCAAATTTTCGTATCAAAAGTTATTGTAAAAACATCTTTGTGAATTCACGTAAATAGACGTTTTCGAATTTTTGTGAAAAAAACTTTGTATAGCAAATTCCCGTCTAAATTTTTTTAGTAATTTTCGTATAAAGCTTTTTATGTCATTTTTGTGCAAGATTACTTTGCTATTTTTTTTAAATATGGCATATTTTCATGAGACAAATTGTTTGTAAATTTTCGTGTAAACATTTTTTTATTTTTGGCAAAAAGCTTTCTGTGAATAATTATATATTGGCTGGTGTAGTTTTTGTGTAAATTGGTTGGATAGGTTTGTTGGCCAGAACAGTCAGACCAGTTTTTTTTGGTAAAATTTTAAATTTACGTTCAGCAAATTTAGGTACTTTATTAAACAAAAAGTTAGTTTGACGAAATATGCGGCATTGTCTCGACTATAGAGGTTATACTATCTACTAAATTTGATGTCCTTTTTAAAAAACATATTTAACATCAAAAACAGTTCTATGAAAATTCGCTACCATAACGCACTTGCTGTGTCCCGACTTTTCTATTTCTATATATAAATTTCCATTATTTGTGTTTCAGATTGTGAAAGAAAAAAATTTGTCACAAATAACGAGCGAAACTGAACTTGAAGAACTTTGTAAGGAAGTACTTGAAAAACACAACGATCTAGTCACAAAGTACCAGAATGGAAAAACAAAAGTCTTCAAAGCTCTGCTTGGTGCCGTTTCTGATAAGAGCAATCAAAAAGCTAATATGGCACAAGTAGATGTGATATTAAAAAAACTGCTAAATAAAAATAAATAAGTAAAAATCAATCACAAGTATTTTATTTGCCTCCTATACATTTGATAGTAAAAAAGGGGTACAGACTAATATAAAGTAATTTCTGTAATAATTATACAATGGGTTGGCTATATTTAATAACCACGAAATATATAAAAAATCTATTACAAAATAACATAGTTATCAATTATGTTTCTTTTTCTTGCTCGCAGTAGGAACTTGAGGAGCTGTTTGTACAGTATATAGTTTTTGTGAATAGCGGTTCATATAATACAACGTACATAGTGAAAACAGCACACATGATGTAGCACAGACTTGGTGTATTGATGCTGACAAGAAAATTGCAGTCATTATAGTGAACAAAATTTCGGGGAACAGTTTAACCTGCAGTGATTTCCCAAAGACCAGTGTCTCCAAGTTCCCAACAGCAGTCAGTGTAAAAGTGAAGAACAGTGATCCTAGATATCCACCAAATAATGTGTGAGCCTGCGAAGAAGTCAACCACGGTTTATTCATCTGCATTCCTGAGAAGACTAAAGTGGAGCATATAGAAGCAAGTGCAAAGGACATAGTGGTTGTTACAGCCATTATTCTTTATTTCTTGATATGTTTATGAGCAAATATTGTGTAAATGTGTATCAGTTTGCAGGCCAAATTAACTCTCACAATCCCAATAAACTTGATTATTAAAAATTATCATTAATACAACATCGCCCCAGGGCTTTATTTTCAATTTTTTTAACTTAACCTCTAAACTATTTTTGTTAGTGAGTTGTCAATTAAGCGAAATAGAGCAATAGCTGCTAATTGCTCTATTATATACCTGTGTCTACGTGCAGCACAGATCAGCTGTCATTCGCTTTTTCTATGATGTGTAACTATGTCAGCTTGTCCACACGATGAAAATGAAAACATTTAATTTGGCCACAGCAAAGAAATTATTTTCTATGCCTTGGCTTGGCAGTTGTTTGTCAGTCAAAAATCAAATTATATGTTGGCGAAACTGCTCTAAAGTTAATTTACAATTTGTTTTTATTTTTTACTAAAAGTGCAGTTTTTAAAAACTTTGCATGATCTCAGAAAGGTAAATAAAATTATTGTTGGAGAAATTTTCCAGGACAACTTAAGTTTGGCGACTTAATAATTTAGAACACTCATTATGTTTATTCTAACCTAAAATTTTTGACATATTTAAATATAAATATTGATATGTATTCGTATTCAAAAACAGTGAATTTATAGAGTACCTTTATATTTTTTAGAAATAGCGATTCCGTCATGGTAGTTGAGTCAAAGAACAATTTGCCTGATTTTAAAATAGGTGATAGAATTGAATGCTCTGGTGATTTTGGAACAATAAAATACATAGGTCCAGTAGCAGGTCACTCCTCTGTGTGGTTGGGGATCGACTGGGACAATCCAAACAGGGGTAAACATAATGGAACTGTTGCAGGAACGCAATACTTTGCTGCTAGGTAGGTGTTTGTATATATAATCACATAATTTTATCTGTAATGTGTATGCTTACAGCTATAAAATGTCTGGTTCATTTGTTCGACCAGAGAAGGTACAATTCGGTCAGTCAGCATTATCATCTATTATGTCAAGGTATGGTAAGAGAGATGATGAATTTACTGCAAAACTTAACGAACAGCAATTACGGAGATTCCAACAAATGATAAACGCTCCATTTTTAGAAATGGTTGGTTTTGATAAAGTATTAGATAAACAGAGGTGATATATCAGATATTGCTAAATGTAATATAAAAGACACATGTTTGTTTACTTTTTAGTGACTTTTATTCTTTGCAAGTAATAAACCTTAGGATGCAAAATGTAAATTCATCGAGTCCACCAGGAGAACTAAAAAAATTATGTCCAAATGTTATGGAAATTGATATATCAAAGAATTTAATATCTTCTTGGTCTGTTATTTTTGACATATGCACCCAGTTAGAACATATAACATGGTTAAATGTTAGGTAAAAGTTATCAGAAATAGTTTAATCTAGATAAAACTATTTAAAATATATTTGCAGTGAAAATTTGATGATTATACCTGAGGATTTCATGGAATTCAAATTTCCCACTGTGACGACATTGGTTTGTGGGTCTATGAAGCTAACATGGCAAGACATATTAAAGTTGAGTTATGTGTTTCCTAATCTTGAAGAGTTGAGAGCACCAGCAAATTTTATCAGAGAACTAAACACACCTGTAGAAAGTAACTTTAATAACTTGAAGATACTTGATTTGGAAGGAAATTTTATTGAATACTGGAAAGAAGTCTGTAAGTTGTCAGTGATAAGGAATTTGGATAATTTGAATTTGGATAATATAGGCTTGCATAAAATATGTTTTGAAGGAAGTGATGAACAAATTGATGTATTTGAAGATTTGAAGAAATTGACTATAAGTACCAATAATGTTGATAATGTGAGTAAACTTAAATCGTTTTTAAGAACCCCTGCTGACTTGAAATTTTTTAGTGGGAATCTATTGGAGAGCTAAATAGACTTAAGAGCTTGGAAGACCTTAGGTTTGTTAGAAATCCAATCTTAGAAACTGAAAACTTAGCTACGAGGCATCAACTGGTTGTTGCAAAAATTGCAAATTTAAAGGTAATAATAGTTAAAGTTTATTTGTCAATATTAATTATGCAATGTAACATATAAAAACCTCCTGCTTGTGCTTGTATAAGCCTCAATTTTTGTAGTGCAGTACAACCTCCTTAATCTGAACTAGTAATTGTACTGGTTGATTCGGATTTTCAAAGTTTTGGGATTATAGAAAAAAGGTGGGGAAAAAAGATAAAAATGAAAAACTTTGCTGCATGTCATGTTTTTTGTGTGTGTTAAATATAACATATCTATGTAAATCTAAGCTGCAGTAAAAAAATAGTAAAATTGCTCTGTTTAATGTTTGTAACTTCTGCCTTTTGTACACATTTCTTCATTTGCAATAGAATTAAAATGTGATGTTCCAATTCAGCATATTCTTAAGCCAATTTCAAACATGTTTCGAAACTTCTGACCAATGTGAGAAACCGGGCTGTGGGATCTTAGGACCCCATTTTCAAAAACCACTCCAGCCTCTACATGCTTACTTACTTCTACTTCTATTTCTTTGTCCAAGCTGGACTCATTTTCAATGTGTTCCCGAATATCCATATTGTTTAAGGAGTCCCACAATTCTTCTTGCCCGACAGCCCCTTCTATAACTTATTTTCTTGTTACATCTCCAGAAATGTGGTTTATCAGTACAGTAACATCCTTTATTAACTCCATTTTATCCCTCCACTGTGACAATGTAAGGTTATCATCGTCACTCCAACCTTCATCTACTTGTGTTAGAAGTTTACTCCAAAACTTTCAAATAAGTTCTTGCCTGACATCTTCCCATGCTTTTACTATTCCGATCAGAATAGTGATGGGTTGTTATTTAACTATCTGTTATTTTTAAACGGTTGTCGAGCCTCAACGGTAACCACCAGTTATAGATTTATAAAAATAACAGGTACAAAATAACGCTTTTTACACTAAACTAGAATTCGGACTCGTATCTGTTTCAGTTCCACTGCTACTAAGTTCGATGAATAAACATCGGTTTTCATCGGCAACTGTTAAATTTAACTATTTAACAGGATGAAAGGACATGAGACTGGGAATGCTAAATATGGATGGGTATGGGTATACAGTATAGAGCGGACTTTACTTCATAACATATTACTTAACACTTAACACGGGGTTAAGGAGTCGCGGGCCAAAGGACTCCAGGGGGCAAGCTGAGGAAGTGGAAATAACAACATAAACTCCCGATGAAGCTTTCCCCAAGACCGTCATGCGCGGTAAAAATCCGCATCCTGCACGAGGTGACCCTGCTAATAACTAAACATGACGGATCTAGACAAGGAGGTCGAACTAAACTCCCCCAATCTACGGTGTCACGTGACCCGTGCCTATGGATGGATGGCACCAGGGCGATGGTGTCGTGAACGGAACCTCTGGAGTACCAGGCAACCCTCCAGAGTAACCCGCCTTGCACCACACAGGGGGTTCTGATGGTGTGGACAGTATTTCCCCCATTCTCGTGGGAACAACATGAAGATTATAAATACATATAAAACCAAAACCAATGAGGCTCGAGGAGTGGCTCCGGCTACAGACTTGAGCCTTGAGTCTATCCCGGAAACGGAGACGAGCCAGGGTGCGGCAGCGGACTCTGGAGGTCCCACGACCGGCGTAGATACGGGGGATCAGGGGGTAGCTTCGGCCAGAGACCTGTCCCCGACACCCAAGCTGGAGGCTGGGTCCCACCGGAGGGCGGCGGACTCCGGGGGCCCCTCCACCAGTGAGGACTCTACTGTTAGAGTAGAGGGACTGCCCCGGCAGTCCAAGCGTCTTTCCGGGGCGCAAAGAAAGAAGCTCCGGAGGGCGCAAAAAATGGCGGCCGGGACCTGGACGGTCGAGAAACCTGTAAAGGCGCAAGAGGGGAGTGCGGGTCAGAAGAGGACGCGCTCGAACTCTAGCACGCCCACTACAGACAGACGTTCCAAAAGGGCCAGGGTGCCTGTAAAGGCGCAAGAGGAGAGTGCGAGTCGGAAGACGCCGCGCTCTGGCTCTAGCACGCCTACTACAGACAGACCTCCCAAAGGAACTAAGGCCGGAACACCGGCGCAGACTGGCTCTTACAGGGAGGCTGCGGAGGGCCTCGGGATGGCGGTGATTGACAGACGCCATCCTGAGGTCACGCTAGACCAGGGGAATGCGGACCTGATCCAGGCTGCGGTGGTAGCTGCAGTGGACTCTCTTCAGGAAGGGGAGAGCCCGCCTCAGTTCCACCGGACGCGCCTGACGGGGGGCATCCTCTGGATAACCTGTGCCGGCCCGCAGTCGCGGGACTGGCTGCGGAAAACGATCGGGGGCCTCGGTCAGATTTGGGAGGGGGCGGACTTGACAGCCGTCGAGCCCAAGGAACTCCCAAAGAGACGCAAGGTCCTCGTACGGATCCCTGACACCGTCCCGCAGGAGACGGTGATCAGCAGACTTAAGATCCAGAACCCTGAACTGGGGACGCAACACTGGTCGGTTCTAAGCAGGAAGGCAGAGGAGAAAGGACAGACGCTCGCCTTCTCGATCGACCCGACATCTTACAGAGCCCTTGAAGGAACCTCCTTCAAGGCATTCTGGGGCATGGGAAGGGTTAGCTTCCGCCCACTGGGGAAGCAATTAAGGGTTAATGGGACTTAGGTTCCTTCAGGTCAACCTCCAACACAGTAGGGCAGCCACGGCCGGACTACTAATGGCTCTGAGGAACACGGATGTGGCCCTCATCCAGGAACCGTACTCCTACAAAGGAGAGATCAAGGGACTCGGCGGAGCTAATGGAAAGCTCATCTACAGCAGGTCCAGCGAGAATCCGAGGGCCTGCATTTTTGTCAGGGAAGGGATAGAGTTTCTCCCTCTAATGAATTTCTGTTCCAGGGACCTGGCAACGATCAAAATCCGATGTGGAGGAGCGGATGGGCTGAGGGACATTACTGTCGCGTCAGCCTATCTGCCAGGGGACAGCACGGACCCTCCTCCACCCAACGAATTGGAGCAGCTGATGGTGGGTAGCAGAGCAGGTGGATGGCAGACCATCATCGGCATGGATGCGAATGCGCACCATGAGTTGTGGGGTAGCTCGGACACAAACTCTAGGGGTGAGGCACTTTTACAATTCTTTATGAAATTTAATTTAGACATATTGAATAGAGGTAATAAACCGACATTCGTCACAACACGGCGTGAGGAAGTTTTAGACCTAACAGTTTCCACCCAGTTTCTGGGTGACTTTGTTAAAAGCTGGGCTGTGTCTGGGGAAGTGAGTAGCTCAGACCACAGATACATCCGGTTTGAAATTGCCAAAGTCGAAAGAGAAACGGTATGGTACCGGGACCCCCGCAAGGCGGACTGGGAAGCCTACAGGGCAGACCTACCTGTGGAACTGCGGGGGGTTGAGAGGGCCATAAGGGATTCAATAGACCTCGAGATTGCAGCAGTCCAATTGCGAGACGCAATTACCTCGGCCTATAACGCCAACTGCCCCCTGAAAATGAGGGTGTCCACCAGGAACGTCCCATGGTGGAACGAGGACCTCAGGCAAAGGAGGACGCAGGTTCGTAAGCTGTTTAACGCGGCCAAAAGGTCGGGAGCATGGGATGAATATAGACAGGCCCTATCGACCTATAACAAAAGACTGAGGGACGCCAAGAAGGAGTCGTGGAGGAGGCACTGCGAAGAAGTGGAAAACACGTCCGAGAGTGCTCGACTACACAAGATCCTGTCTAAGGGCCCTCAGACTAACATAGGCTCCCTTAGAACACCCACGGGAGGCTTTACAAGCTCGGGGGAGGAAACTATGGAAATTTTACTCCAGACGCACTTCCCCGGCTGTAACATAATAAACCAATCACCTCCGGACTGGGAACACTCAGAAATAGAGGCGCCTTATAGGCGGGCATCTAGAGTAGACTGGACAGTCGCTAAAGAGGTGGTTACCTGGAGCAAAATCAGATGGGCCATTAACAGCTTTAAGCCATACAAATCGCCGGGATTTGATGGAATAATGCCCATCATGCTCCAACAGGGGATAGATATACTGGCGCCGGTGCTTACCCTCATTATGAGGGACAGCCTGGCTCTGGGGTACATTCCGAGGGCATGGAGACTGGCCAGGGTTGTATTTATTCCTAAACCTGGGCGTCCAACAGACCAGGCAAAGTCCCTGAGGCCAATAAGTCTCATGTCCTTCTTGCTGAAAACAGTGGAAAAACTGCTCGACCGGCACATTAGGGGCGGTGTACTGGAAGCATATCCTCTACACTGCGGACAATATGCATACAGAGCAGGATTCTCAACAGAAACAGCACTGCACCAACTGGTGCTGAAACTGGAGAATACGCTGGAGAACAAGGAGGTGGCGCTGGGGGCCTTCCTAGACATAGAGGGGGCCTTTAGCAACACCTCGTTCGGATCGGTTCTGGCAGCTGCCCGGGAGCGTGGAATAGAGGAGACCTGCTGCAGGTGGATCGGTTCCATGCTCAGGGACAGGGCGGTGTTCACCTCACTCGCGGGAGGGACTCTGCTGGCGGGGGTCGCGGCGGGGTGTCCGCAGGGGAGCGTTCTGTCTCCCTTGCTCTGGTGTCTAGTCGTGGACGGCCTGCTGGGGAGGCTCTCGGGAGGGGGGTATGAGGTACAGGGCTATGCGGACGACATTGTCATCATAGTCCGAGGAAAGGTCACACAGGCAGTGTGGGAGCGTATGCAGACTGCACTGAAAGTGGTGGAAGGGTGGACGGTTGATCAAGGGCTCGGGGTGAGCCCCGAGAAAGCAACCGTCGTGCCGTTTACGAGGAGGAGGAAGTGTGAAAGCCACAGAACTCTCACTCTATACGGTAGGAGCGTTCCAATGGCCAGGGAGGTAAAATATATTGGGGTCGTATTGGACTCTAAGCTAACCTGGAATGGTCACATTGGAAAAATACTGCGTAAGGCAGTCATGACCTTAGCCGTCACTAGGCGGCTATATGGAAAAACGTGGGGACTAAGACCTAGTATGGCCCACTGGCTGTACACAAGGGTGGTCAGACCATCGTTAACATATGCGGCACTGGTCTGGTGGCCTAAGGTGACACAATCCAGTGCCAAACAAAAACTAGGCAAGATCCAAAGGATGGCTTGCCTAGGCATCACAGGGGCCATGTCTTCAACCCCAACAGCCGCCATGGAGGTGTTGCTGGATCTACCCCCCCTACACTTCGTTATTATGGGAGAGGCCAGGCTAGGACTATACAGACTAGCCTGCAATGGTAGACTGAAGATCAACCCAGGCTTCAGGGGCCACTGCAAAATTCAGGAGATCGTGAAGGAACCCATGCTTGAAATGAGGTCAGACTTCGCGAGCCCGCGAATGTGCAGGGAAAACAACTTCACAGTGGAAATCCCTGATCGCGGGGCATGGCGGGAGGAGACACCGGGCATACCACGGGACGCGCTCGTCTGGTTCACGGACGGATCTGGCGGGGAGCGTGGGACGGGGGCAGGTGTTTACTCGGAAGGACCGAGGGTAAGTCACAGTATTTCCCTCGGAGCCCATGCAACGGTGTTTCAGGCCGAGATGTACGCCATCCTGCACTGTGTGCGGGAGAACAAGAGGAGGGGCTACACCAACAAGCGGATCCTCATAGCCACAGACAGCCAGGCAGCCCTTAAGGCACTAAGTAGCCCACGGGTAAATTCCTGGCTGGTGAGTGAGTGCCGAGACGAGACGAGCGACCTGGCTGGGCAGAATGAGGTGACCCTCATCTGGGTGCCGGGTCACTCGGGGGTCAAAGGCAATGAAGAAGCTGACAGTCTCGCAAAGAGGGGGTCAGCAGAACCATTTATGGGACCAGAACCGGCTCTGGGCGTGTCAAAGAGCACTGCCAGGGGAGCCATTAAGTCCTGGGTCAGAAACCAACACAAGGTGTACTGGGCGGACTGTCCAGGGCTCAGACATGGGAAGTCAATAATTGACGGACCCAGTTCAAAGAGAGCTGTGGAGCTGCTAAACCTTAGCAGAGGACAGCTCAGAAACACAACAGGTCTCTTGACGGGACACATGGCCGTCAAGAAACACCTACATAAAATGGGGCGGTTCGAAGGGGACCTCGCATGCAGACTCTGCGGCGAGGGGGAGGAATCAGCCCAGCACATCTTGTGCGAGTGTATAGCTCTGGACCGGAAAAGACAACTGATCTACGGTCACTCTAGACCGGAGACAGAGCAATATAAAACTTCACCCTACCAATCGCTGTGCAGACTAGTTCAAGGCACAGTGATTTTGGAATGGGTGGAGTAAGACTAGGGGTATGCACAATCAACCAAGGGTTGCGGTGCTATCGGGGCGGCAAGGCCGCGGACGAGCCCTGAGGGAAAAAAAAAAAAAAATGGGTCTCGACAAGGAGGAAAGAGGCAACTTGTTAATTCTGGACTTAAAGGTTTGGTGGTTCGGAGGAGAAGGAAAACCATGTGCCGGAAAGGAATTCCACAACTTGGAAGTCCTCGGGACAAAAGAGCGGGCATAACAAGATGTTCTATGTCTGGTGACCCGGACAGTAAAAGGGTGCATTCGCTCTATTCCCCTGGTAGATCTGTTGGGGGCAGCAGGTGGAGGATCTATGGAAGAAAGCTCCTCTGTGCAGTGCCCGTGAAGATATCTACAAAAGAGAGAGAGGTCACCAACGGCACGGCACGTCTATGGGCAAGGGATGGCAGCCTTTGGGTGAGGGTAGGGTCACCGATGAGACATATAGCTCTATTCTGAATGGAATCCAGGATAGCGAGTGTAGAAGCGGCAGCGGCACCCCAGATGTGGGAGCAGTATTCGAGGTTTGGTCTTATTTGTGAAGTATATAAGGTATAGAGATTAGCTGGTGAAAAGTATTTGCGAGCCCAGAAGAGGAAACCTAATTTCTTAGCAGCCGCTTCTTATTACTTTGAATAACTTGGTTGTTTATTGTGATGGGTCTAGGGCTGGTGTATCTCTTATGATAAAGAAAGCAAGACTGAGATTTGGTGGGGTTGAATTGTACAAGATTTCTACTTCCCCAGTCTAATATTTTTGGAGATCCACGGAGACAGAACCCTCTATGAGTCTGCGATCCTCATCTAACTGGGCTAAAGAAACAGGCTTAGAATATTGTATATTTGAGTGGAGGGTGCTGTCGTCCGCGCAACTGTGAACTGGGTTGGATGTACTAGAGAGGAGGTCATTGATGTGGAGAAGAAACAAAGTAGGGGCTAAAGCTGAACCTTGAGGAACTCCTGCATTAATTGGATACAGTTCAGAGAAATGGCCAGCCTGATAACACTAAGTGAGATATAAGACACGAAGCACATGCCGCCACCTCATTGCGGAACCAATTAGTATGTTGTCATGCCAGCTCCAAATAACACAAAGTGTTAAATATTAGACTGCATACAACCAACTAACAATTTAATAAATTGTCAGCCCTGGCCTATTTCTACCCTAATATAGGGACAAAGTATGTAAGGCTAGATGCATTCTCACCACAATTAGAACCATAGACCGGTTTTGCTTTAATTAGAGCTTGTCACTACGGCATATTAATTGCAAAGAAAATACACCTATAAAGTAATACGGCCATGGTAGCCAGCCTTCCAACACTAAGTGAGATATAAGAAACGAAGCACGTGCCGCCACCTCGTTGCGGAACCAAGTAGTATGTTCTCACGGCAGCTCCAAATAACACAAAGTGTTAAATATTAGAAACTACTAACTAACAATTTAATAAATTGTCAGCACTGGCCCATTTCTAGGGAGAGTATGTAAGGCCGGTCTATGGTTCTAATTGTGGTGAGAATGCATCTAGCCTTACATACTTGTTGGTTGTATACAGTCTCTAATATTTAACACTTTGTGTTATTTGGAGTTGCCGTGACAACATACTACTTGGTTCTACAACGAGGTGGCGGCATATGCTTCGTGTCTTATATCTCACTTGGTGTTGAAAGGCTGGCTACCATAGCCGTATTACTTTATAGGTGTATTTTCGCTGCAATTAGTATGCCGTACTGACGAGCTCTAATTAGAGCGAGACTGGTCTATGGTTCTAAATGTAGTGAGAATCCATCTAGCCTTATAACCTCAGTGGTTCAGGGGTAAGAACGTGTTCCTCTGAACCGAAGGGTACTGGGTTGATCCCGGGGTACTCCTTTCACTTTTTCAGTACAAACTGTAACATTAATATCAACCGATGTTCTGGCATTGTATTCGAGCAAGTTGAATGTCTGCACGTTCCGCCCCTCTGAGGGGGCGTAAAGCCTTCGGTCCCGTGTCCATGCGATGTTGGGCACGTCAAAGATCCCTACCCTCCTTACAGAAAGGCAAGGGTTCGGCAAAATTTCCAGGATAGTGAGGTGAAACTGCTCCCTGGTATCGGTGATTGGCCATAGTCGCGGAAATAGACCGACGTTAAAGAAACAAAACACACACACACACACATCTAGCCTTACATACTTTGTCCCTATATTAGGGTAGAAATGGGCCAGGGCTGACAATTTATTAAGTTGTTGGTTGTATATACAGTCTCTAATATTTAACACTCTGTGTTATTTGGAGCTGGCGTGAGAACATACTACTTGGTTCCGCAACGAGGTGGCGGCACATGCTTTGTGGCCTATATCTCACTTAGTAAAGGTAGGTTTATGAAAACGGCAGTATTCGAAATTTGGCCAACATACATTTTTCTTTAGATGGAGAAAACACAAGACATGAATTCATCAAGTGATAGTTGCAGTGACAGAGAAGATAAAAATAAAAAACATATACCTCGAAAAAAAAAGTGTTTATACTTGGACAGAACAATAGAAACAAATTAACATTAGAGCATTTAGAATTAGAATTACAAATAAAAGTTATTTTCAATATAATTGTAAGGAATTTTATAACTATGTAATGGAATCAAATCCAGGTCTGTTAGAGGTCCAGCAGTGACAAAAAATATAATAGAAAGAAAAACTTTTAATTTTAGCCTATATAATGAAGAAAGGTACCTATGTAATTAGATTTTTGCTCACTAATGTTTGTCTAGCTTTGCTAATTTGTTTATACTATTTGTTTTCTGAAACAGGTGCCTTGATGCTAAAAATTACTTTTTCTATTTGCAGTCTGGACTGAAATAAAATGTTTCGCATTTTGTGTGAAAATCCTGTTAGTGAATTTTCTTTAAAAAAAAAACTAATGGGGAGATCCCGACTTTTGAATTTTGAAAAAATTTCTTCACATGAGCGCTATTTAGGACCCCTGGAACCCAAATCCGAGGTCGGTTTCAGACTTTATATGTATATATATATATATATATATATATATATATATATATATATATATATATATATATATATATATATATATATATATATATATATATATATATATATATATATATATATATTTGTGTCACACCTATAACTAAAAAAAATAATGGACCGATTTTAATAAAACTTGGTGAGTAACGTCCTTTCGCAAGTGGCTTGGATAAGTTCGTTAGCCAGGAAAATCCGCCAAGGTTTTCCCGGAAAATGTATTTTCTTTCAAAAAAATGTATATCCGGAATTAACAAAGTAAGGGCAACCAAATTTGGTTCGTGGGTTTATATCATTATAGGTAAGTTACCTACCAAAATTTAGCTCTGTAGGTTAAGGACAAAAAAGTTACAGGCATTTAAAGAAAAATAAATTAGGGTTTTCCTCAAAATGTCAAAGTCGCGATTCAAAACGTCAAAATTGGTAACATTTAGGCAATGAACCTGAAACTAATATGAGAAAATGTCTCAAGAAGAATGTTTTACAAAGCCTGAAGTCTTAGTTTCAATCGTCATTGTCTTTCATTTTACTAAAATATTTCCAAAAAATTCATTTCAAATAGACCCTTTCTCTGATGCTTTGGCAGTAGTGTTGGCTATAGAGTTTATCGGTTAATGCTATATCATTATTTTCGTAAAAAATCTTTAAAGCTCAATATATCCGTTATTATGCAAGATGCGAAAAAAATTGTATACATTAATTATAGGGTGTCTTGAGCTACATCTTAAAAAAATATTTCTACAATTACAAGGTGGCCCATAAGTCGTTGGTGGTTTAAATTTTCTTTTTTTAATCGAACACGCCTTATGTCATTGCATTTTTGCATTTTCCATCGAAATATAATACATCTTTGTAAGAAAATAAATTCGGGGCGCAGCAAGTGCGTTATGATAGCGAATTTTCCTTAAATGCTTCAAATTTAAATAGCTCAATTTGCTATTAACCCATAAGGTTGACCAAGAAACCAGTTTTCTCGGGAACACTTTAAGTTTACTTGCAGAAATTTTTGTACATTTTCAAACAATAAAGTTATTATGATGAAACACGGCACGTTGTTTTTACTATATATGTTATACTGGTAACCAAATTTGATGTCTGCTTTCTTAAAAAAACATATTTGCTATTAAAAACATTTTTTATGAAAATTCACTACCATAACGCACTTGCTGTGTCCCGACTTTTTGTTTTCTTTTTTCCCAACATTCTGAGATTAAAAGGTGGCAACCCCAACTCTGGGCCGTTCTCCAAATGTACAACATTTCGCAACCACTTGAAAAAATTATTTTTTCATCAGATTTGTTTTAGTTACATACTACATTTATTTTAGGTACTGAATGGAGCTGAAATAAAGCAAGAAGAACGCCGTGGAGCTGAGTATGACTATTTAAAAAAATATGGTTTGGAATGGTTGAAAGTGAAAGATACAGAAAAAAGAGAAGCATTCTTGAAACAGCATAATCGTTACTTAGAATTAATTGAAAGTAAGTTTGCTTAATTATAACAGCTATAAGCGAATTTTACTATTTTTACTTGTAGAATATGGTATGCCTGAGGAATCGGAACTGGTTGTACAATCAAAGGCAATTAAAAGCTCATTAGTCAATTTAAAACTCGTTTACAACGACCAAGTTGTGTCAAAACGATTACCAAAAACGATCCTAGTTCAAAAGCTTGTCCTTTTAGTGCAGAAGTTGTTTAATCTAGATGAAAGACCCAAGCTGACGTATGTTAGCGTTGTCCGACCTGAGTTAGAAATACACTTGGATGACGAGTGTAAAGAAATCGGTTACTATTCGTTACAAGATGGTGATCAAATCATTGTCAAGTCATGAAGTTTGCACTTGTATTCATTGTGTATTTGGAAATTCATGTGATATTTATATTTAATTATAAATCACTCATTTATAGTTGCTTTTTAAGAAAATATTTAATAAATTATATTCATTTTTTTATAACCGAGTTGTTTTATTTATTTTTTATCCTCTATTCAGTATGGAATCATTTACCAACTTTGAGACAAAAATGACTTAAGAATCGTACAATTTATTAATGATAATAATAATTTTATTCACCACATTTCATATGCGTGGACAATTAGCAAAATGCAAATAATGATATATGTAGATATACAGTGTGTTCAAAATTAATGATGACTGTATTGCTATCTCGGAAACTATATGAGGGATAGAATAGAATAGAATAACTTTATTAGCCACAAGATCACACAAAAAAATGATATTGGCCAGTCAAGATAAAAAATTATACATAAAGTACATGTAAATGTGAAACTAAAAATTAACAAAAATACATACACATCTAAAACACAATATCTGCTTATCACTAAAACAGTGGATCACCTGGCAATCGAGAATCTCAACTGTGGCACTACATTAAAATATTCATCTGTTCTGTATAGACAAGCCTGTATTAAAAAATCTCTAATAATTGTTGGGAATTTATTAATAGGTTCATTTCTCAACCACCTTGGGAGTGCATTGAAAAAGTCGACCCTAACCGTTTTAGTTTTATTTATCCGAAGCCTCGGTTGGATTAAATTATCTTTATGTCTGGTGTTATTGCTATGCACTTCAGCATGTGTGTCAAAACTTCTCCTGTTCTCTCTCACCACCAACAATTGTCTGTAAACCACCAGTGAGTATAGTGACATTATATTAAGTTCCTGAAAGATGGGTTTACAGTGAGCACAGCAACCGGCAATACCTCTGACAGCTGCTTTCTGCAACACAAAGAGTCTATCCAAGTGCACACTCGCTGCATTTCCCCATGCAAGCAAACAGTAATTCAGACGTGAGTAAAACAATCCATAATAGGTGATCAAAACTGCCTCAGGTCCAGCCATTGCAGAAATCTTACGCACTGCATACACTGATGAGGCTAGTCTACCAGCCAACGAGTCTATTTGGCTTGTCGATACAAGAGTAGGGTTTATGTTGAGACCAAGAAAATTCCTAGCGGTGTTCAACTCATTACAAGTGACCCTGGCATGAAAACTGATTAAAGCTGTCTTATCCTCAATGAAGAACAGTTCATTATTATTAAACCAAGCTCTCGCCTCACGAAGAACACTGTCCACAGTCTTATTGACATCACTACCAGCATTACCAGTGATAATAAAAGTTTTGTCATCTGCAAAGAGGGCTGTTTCTATCCTGCTCTGTTGGATGCCATCAGGAATGTTAGGAGGAAGATTATATATATATATATATATATATATATATATATATATATATATATATATATATATATATATATATATATATATATTTTGTTCCCTCAGGGCTCGTCCGCGGCCTTGCCGCCCCGATAGCACCGCAGATATATATATATATATATATATATATATATATATATATATATATATATATATATATATATATATATATATATATGAGAAAGAGAAGTGGCCCTAGTACAGAACCCTGAGGCACCCCTCTACGAATGTATCCCACTTCACTGTATTTTCCACCATGAAAAACTCTCTGTGTTCTATTATTAAGGTATGACCGCAGCAACTCCAGACAGGCTCCCATAATGACTCAACTTTGTCAAACATATTTCGTGCGAGTCACAATCAAATGCCTTTGTTAAGTCTGCAAAAGCAGCACAGCACTGTTTTCTCTGTTCAATTTACAATCTCTAGAAGATACGATATCGCATCCATGGTGCTGCATCTCTTGCGGAAACCATACTGGTGTTCATAGAATAGATGGTTATCTTCAAAGTAACTATGAAGTTGTTGGAAAATAAGGAATTCGAAGAATTTTGAGAGTATCGGCAAAACCGAAACCTGCCTAAAATTCTCAGGATAGTAGTAGTACCCCTTCTTGAAAAACGCAAGTACCTTCGCACACTTCATCAACGCAGGGAAACAACCCTGCGTGATGCAGAGATTAAGGATATGTGTCAGTGGCAGAGCAATAAAATCTCCAGACCTCTTAATGACATACGAGTCCATATCAAATATATCCTTTGATTTTGTATTTTTAAGTTTATTGATAGCATTCCTGACATCCTCCTCAACAACTGGTTTCATGAAAAAAGAGTTCGCTGGACTTTGAATCCCAGAGAAATAAGATTCTGAGGAATTTAATTTATTTCCCACTGCATTATTTACTCTGCATAGGATGTAAAAAATTTATTGAATGTATTTGCTGATATATTAGTTTCAGAATTCAAGATCTTACTTCTACCTGTTTCACGATTTATAATTTGCCAAATTGTTTTTGATTTATTGTCAGACTTTTGGATAGCTTCAGTTGCCGCCTTAGCTCTCGACTGCCTCAAAAACAAATTATATTTGGTCCTTATTTCTCCATAAAGCTGTTTATTCGATGGTGTAGGATGCATCTTATAAACATCATGTAAGAACAATACTTGTGCCTTTAACTCCCTGTGCTCGGATGCGTTACTATCCTCAATACTCGATTGTTTCACCACCCACCTACGACACATCAACGGGAAACTGTTCTCAAAATGATACCGAAGATATCAAAAAATGAGGTATAAGCATCCTCTGCAGAATCAGTGGTAAATACCCCCTGCCAATGCTCAGAAGCCAATGATTGTTCAAAATCATTGAAACTATGCTGGCCATATGACCTCCTCCACTCTACATCCTGGAGCTGTGCAGCATAGAAACTAGTGATGGGTGGGTAATACACTAATACTTTGTATTTGGTACTTTGGAATAATTTAATTTCATTTGTTCATGTAAATGTACAAAAGTCTCACACGTCAAAATTCAAATATAAAAATATATTGGACACCACACACATTTAAAAACAAATATATAAGAAAATTTGTTGACACAGCTACAGTCTAGAGGTGTGCGAACCTTCAAAGTTTCGAAACGAACCCGAACTCGAACCGCATCTTCCGTTTGAAAAATTGTTCGATCTAAGCAATATTAAAGTAGTTCGAAGTACTTAATTCTCCAAAATAGTTCGAAGTTCGTTGCTCTAAAATACTTCGAAATTGAACTTCATAGTCTTTCAATGCTGGTTAAGGTAATGAAGTTGTAACTCGTTTTTTTTTCTCATAGCGGAGGTGAATGCTTTTTACGCAGACCTGTGGCTAGCGCTTGTGCGATCAGACACCAACCGGTACTGTGGTGACTCCCCTTCCCTCCAGGTCGGGACTACCCAATAAACATCCCCTTAAAACCTAGAGACGGCGGAAACCACTCACTCGCTTTGCTTCACCACGTCCCTAACTCTTGTTGTTCTCAAAACATCTACATCCTGTCTTCATCGTCGTTTGACTTCATTATTTTCACGATCACTCTCTCCACAGTATTCCACACCCTTTCACTTCCCAGCATATGCTCCACCACATTATCTGCTGTTAAACCTCTGCCAATCTCTTTATACATTTGTTCTCTTATTTGCGACCATCTTGCGCACTCAAAAACCGTGTGTTCTGGCGTATCTCTATCCCCACAATACGTACAGTCCTCTTTATCGACTATTTTCATTTTGCTCAGGTAAAACCTGAAACGCCCATGACCTGACAGAAATTTGGTAAAATAGTAACCCACCTCCTCATGCTGTCTCGATATCCATGTCTGTATTTGTGGGATGAGCCTCTTTGTCCACTGGCATGTTGACATTTCCTCTTCCCATTCTCGTTGCCACTCCAGCATTGTTTCGGTTCTTGCCTTCTTTCTTTCTTCTCTTCTATTTTCATGTCTTTCGTAAGTTACCTCTCTTGCCAATAAGTGTATAGGAATTGTTCCCGCAATCACTTGTATTGCTTTCGTTGCCACTGTTCTATATGCGCTTGCTATTCTGATGGCTACCTTCCTCTGTGCCCCCTCAATCTTTTTTCTATATTTTGTCTTTGACAGTACCGCCTTCCATGCTGGTGCACCATACAGTATGACCGAGTTTACCACACGACTCAGCACTCTCCTTCTCCCTGGTTTTGGTCCACCGATATTTGGCATCAGACGCCTTAGCTTTGCGACCATCATGTCTGCTTTTGCCACTACTCTTTCTATGTGCACCCCCATGTTCATGTTATGTCCTATTTGTATACCGAGGTAGTTCAGGCTTGTCTGCGACTGAATTTCTGCATTCCCCACCTTGATGGTTACTGTTCTCTGTGTTCTTCGACCCACTAGCACTATACTTTCAGTTTTGTGGGGCGCGAGTTGTAGACCACTTTTTGCCATCCAGTTTTCCACCCTTGCCACTGACCAGTTGATATTTTCTTCTATGTCAGCCTTATTTCCTCCGCTTACAACCAGCGCCAAATCATCTGCATACCCTATAATAGCCGTGCTGTTTACGGACTCCAGACTAAAGACCTTATCGTAATACAAGTTCCACTGTGTTGGTCCCAGGACCGACCCCTGAGGCACGCCACATGTAACCTGCATCCGATATTTCTGTCCAAATAGTAGCTGTCTGTCTTCCAGGTAACTACACACTATTTTCAGCATATATGGTTCAACCTGCCTCTTTCTTAACACTTCGTATATGCCTCTCCACGGTGCTGTATTGAACGTGTTTTTTACGTCCAATGTTACCATGGCCACAAACCTGTTTTTATTGCCTTCTTTCCTTGCCACGTCCTGTACCTTCTTTACAGCATCCATCGTGGAGCGCCCATTGCGGAAGCCAAATTGATTGTCTGCTAACCCTCCTCTTCTCTCGATTTCCTTTTTTAGTCTGTTGTTTATTACATGTTCATATAATTTTGCTATTCCATCTTCCAGGCATATAGTTCTATATGACTTCCTTCCTCTCGTTTTCTGTGGCTTCTCTAATAACACCAATCGAGCAGTCTTCCATTCTGACGGAAAACTTCCATCACTGATTAGTTTATTTATCATAACTTGCAATATCTCCGGTTTCTGTTCTGCTACTGCCTTAACTACCTCGATCGGTATACCATCCGGGCCTGCAGCTTTACCAGATTTCATCCTTTGGCCTCCTTTCCTTATTTCTGCATCTGTACAAGGTGGAATAGCCTCCGACTTCACCTCCACTCTCGGCCATTCTTTGACTTCGTGTTTAGGGAACAATTCCTGCGCTATCTTATTTTGTTCGTCATCACTTATTGTCATTGGTGTTCTTGTACCAATTTTACCTGTAGCAATCTTGTACCCTAGTCCCCAAATATCATCATCTATTTCTTTACAAAGAGAGTCCCATGCCTGTTTCTTTGCCTTTGTTATTGCTGTCTTTAATTTCTTCCTGCTTTCCCTGTATTGATTCTGTGCTTCCTCTCTATTACTACTTGTTATGTTTTTTTTTCCTATTGATTCTAGTGACCTTCCTTCTCGCCTTTGTAGATTCGATTCTGATTTTGGCGATCTCTTCATTCCACCAATATGCACCTTTTCGTCTGCCGTATTGATGTTTCCTCTTCAAGCACACCTCACATGCTCTTTCTAGTGCTCTATTCAGTTCTTTGACACTGCCTTCATAGCTTTTCTGCTTTGTTTGTCTCTCTCTATTTCTTCTAGTAGTTTCCCTTTATATTCAGCCTTATACTTCCACCCTTTGATTGTTCCAGTTTGCTGGGCACTACTTATCGGCTCTGATATCTCAAAAAGGATGTTTTTGTGGTAGCTCAGGTTCTCCACGTGCCAGCCTCTCACGTATCTCTGCAGACTTGATGAACACATGGTTACGTCGATATATGACGATCCTCCATTTCTTTCGAATGTTGGAAGTCTACCATCATTCAATATAATATAGTCCGCTTGGCACATCCATTCTGTCAACGCTTTTCCCTTTTTGTCTTCTCTTGCCGAGCCCCAACTATAGGCTTTTGCATTAAAGTCCCCTCCAATTAATATCTGCTTCTTATGTTGCCTAATGTCTCTGTTTAAGATTGTTAGAAATTTCTGGAAGTCTTCTTCTCCAATTGCAGGTGATACATAGCAGGAGTACAGAACTATGTCAATCATTTCAATCCATACATACTGGAACTCGAACCGCATCTTCGGTTTGAAAAATTGTTCAATCTAAGCAATGTTAGAGTAGTTCGAAGTACTTAATTCTACAAAATAGTTCGAAGTTCGTTGCTCAAAAATACTTCGAAATTGAACTTCACAGTCTTTCAATGCTTAAGGTAACGAAGTTGTACCTCGGTAGCGACCCTGTTAACTCGTTAGCAGTGCTTTGAACCCACTATCAGTCCCATTGAGCTGGTCGCGTAATTTCAGAAAATTTCACTCCTGCATATTTTTGGCAGTTTGTGGGACACTTAGACATGACAGAGACATTTAACAATCATAGAATATTTTTTTATATATCCTATCCAACGCCTTTTTCAGTTACAACATTATAATGGTAGTGCTCAACAATGATCATAAAAGTAAATTAATTGCAGATGGCCTTCCAGAAACACTAGATTAAACATAGTTTATTTTACAATGAGCAAAGACAGTTTAATATATACAATCAGGAGACAGTTAAAGTTTTGTGGTTATTATATAGGTATCTATCATCCTCACTTTTAAGTAGGGCTGCCAGATTTTTAAAAATAAAAAGCGGGAGGCAAAATTAGGTGCGCCGGTAGGCGCGAAGCTATAGCGCCGCAAGCGAAAATTTTTAAAATTTTCAAGCTGACACGTTTTCCTGGCACTTCAGAATTTGAATGATAAATTAACTTCTACAAAAATATTGACTTTCACAATAATACATTTTTGAAATTTGTTATCTCTGTAATAATAATAACAAAAGTATAAAATAATCTTGGGGTAGCAGTCAAAAACTAGTTGGCCAAAAGTGGAAAAGAGAGATTCTTAAAGACATCTACAAGATGATAAATTTTACATTATGTAAAAAATAATTGTAATACTTACTAACTTGAGGTAAAAAAAGTAAAGTAAAAAAGCAGAATGTTTGATTTATATTTCTATTTATAGATCACTATGCTTATACATATTATTCTATGTGTATGTTTAAAAAAATAAAACGGACAAAAGCTCTACACTGGGCGATTTTATAAACATTTTGAACTTTCTCCTACTCTACTCAAAAGACTTTTTCCATCTTTCTTCAAAAATTTAACAAATTCTTGGCAAGTTTCGGTAAAGTTATATTTAATCATTAACTCTGACTCCAAAGTTTCCATGAAAAGAGAATTTCTTTCTTTTCTCCATGCTACAGACATCAAACTAAAAATTATCTCACTCATAGCATTGGAGTGGGGAAGAGAAAAAACGTGGGAACAAATTTGTAAATAATTTGGTGACTTATAAGCTTTGAAATAATTAGCCCATTGTTGGTCAATTTTATAATCTGCAAAAATTTTATGGTGGGTTCTCTAAAAAAAAAGCCAAATTTACAAATTCTTCAAATAATAGGTCAACATTAACAGCAATTTTAAATTCTTCCGCAATTTTTTTAGAAAATCATCCAATTTTGGGTTGCACCTTAAATGCATTGCTCTCAAATATTTAAATGTATTGCTGTCAGTGAAGTCATACCTGAAATAATGAGTTTCATTACAGAAAATGATTCCGAGATTAAATTGAAACTGAAACAAGTCTCGAATTTCAATATCTACTCATCATTTTTCTAGGTATTCTATGATTCTCTCGATCAAAGAATTAGTGGCGATTGGTATCATATTTTATATAGGATAGGCAAGATGACCGACGACAGCAGCGAGAGCGACACGTATCATTCGCGTTCGTACCGGTATGTTACCTTAACGGTACCGTTCGGTACCCACATTTTTTATACCTACTTGAATAATTTGTATATATAAATTTTATGAATTCGGAAGTATTTGGAAGAATCGGGAGCTTTAAATGGAAATCGGGAGTATCTTGGCTTAGTTTAAAAAGCGGAAAGGACAGTAAGAAATCGGGAGGCTCCCGCCTAAATCGGGAAGTCTGGCAGCCCTACTTTTAAGCCCCTCGACCTATGTATTCGCTAAAACTGCTTCTCTAATACCAAATAACAACAAAGTATATACAATTGAGCTTAGCTATAAATGTTGAAGTCTAAAAAGGTTTCAATATGCTTTTTTGTATTTTTTGATCAGCTTTGACCCATTTTCACAACTAACAGCAACCGGAACGCATTTTCAGCCAATCAATCTGAAAATTTCGTCGAACCTTTCCTTTTTGTTCTACGTACCAAATATTGTATGCTACCAAGGTTTATAGCTGGGGTCGATGAGTCGTGGGCCAAAGGACTTCAGGGGGCAAGCTGAGGAAGTGGAAACAACAACATAAGCTTTCGATGAAGCTTTCCCCAAGACGGTCATACGTGATGAAGAGCCGCATCCTGCACGAGGTTCCTCTGTTGATAATTAAACATGACGGATCTAGACGTGGACGTCAAAATAAACTTCCCTAATCTACGGTGTCACGTGAGCCGTGCTTAGCGATGGATGGCACCAGGGTGATGGTGTCGTGAACGGAACCTCTGGAGTACCGGGCAACCCTCCAGAGTAACAACCGACGTAGATACGGGGGATCGGGGGGTAGCTTCGGCCACAGACTTGTCCCCGACACCCAAGCTGGAGGCTGGGTCCCAGCGGAGGGCGGCGAGGTCCGCGGACTCTGGGGGCCCCTCCACCAGTGAGGACCCTACTGTAAGGGTAGAGGGACTGCCCCGGCAGTCCAATCGTGTTTCCAGAGCGCAAAGAAAGAAGCCCTGGAGGGTGCAGAAAAGTGGCGACTGAGACGTGGACGGTCGAGAAACCTGTAAACGCGCAAGAGGGGAGTGCGAGTCAGAAGAGGACACGCTCGGACTCTAGCACGCCTACTACAGACAGACGCCCCAAAAGGGCCATGGCACCTGTAAAGGCGCAAGAGGAGAGTGCGAGTCAGAAGAGGCCTCGGTCAGATTTGGGAGGGGCGGACTTGACAGCCATCGAGCCCAAGGAACTCCCAGAGACGCAAGGTCCTCATACAAATCGCTGACACCGTCCCGCAGGAGACGGTGATCAGTAGACTGAAGATTCAGAACCCTGAACTGGGGACACAACACTGGTCGGTTCTAAGCAGGAAAGCAGAGGAGAAAGGACAGACTCTCGCCTTCTCGATCGACCAGGTGTCTTACAGAGCCCTTGAAGGAACCTCCTTCAAGGCATTCTGGGGCCTGGGAAGGGTTAACTTCCGCCCAGTAAGGAAGCAACTAGGGGTTAATTGGACTTAGGTTCCTTCAGGTCAAGCTCCAATACAGTAGGGGAGCCACGACCGGACTACTGATGGCTCTGAGGGACACGGATGTGGCCCTCATCCAGTAACTGTACTCCTATAAAGGAGAGATCAAGGGACTCTGCGGAGCTGCTGGAAAGCTCATCTACAGCAGATGTTACTCATTGTATGTTCTCGTTATACAAATTTGGAACGTTTAAATGGTTTTTTTACAAAGTTACTCTTAGTATAATTAAAATTATATAATTAAAATTATAGTTTTAAACCATATTTTGTTAGTTAACGCATGGTCAGGTAGGAGATAATTATTTTACATATACTAATTCTACTTATTTTGACTTCTAAGAAAAAATAGGTAATCAAAGGCAAATCCATCCCAAATTGAAAAGATCATGGGGAAAGAATAACATAATTAATAAAATTGCTTTAATAGTTAAAACATCTATAAAATTGTATTACATAACAACAGGCACTAACAAAATTGTTTGTTTAATCTAAAATTTACAGAAAATAAAGCTTATGAATTACTATACAAATATATGTAAAAATATATATAGTATCTAAATTGTTTTGGATCACTTATATATGCTATTATTTTTCATTTTCTTCTTTCAAAGTATCAAATAAAATCTTCACAACACCACCAGCCATTTTTGCACCATAATGTCCCTTCCAAAACTGAGTATCCTGACCCATATGTTGGAAAACAATACACTCCACATCATCTGGATAATCACTTATCATCATTTCAACCTGGAAATAAAAAATTATTAACAATATCATTTACTGATTCACTATTTATCAGAGAAAATGTTTGTTTCAGAAACTTTGTCTCATTGAGTTGCTATGAAAGTCTTTATATTCAAATTACACAACTTTTTACAGATGTAATAGAGTAATATTTATTGAGATAGATTATACATTGTAACATTTGACAAATAAGTTGATAACTTGTGCTTATCCAAGTCACAATTTTGATAGGTTTATCCAAATAGAGTAATCAAAACTTGTAAAGATGACATTGACTACTAAAATTTTGACATACCAAATAGTTCATTTTGCTTCCTTTATAAATCTGTTCATCGTCAACCCCATTCTGTGCATTTACTTCTCAACGCTCAAAAACCATTTACTAACACTTTCTGCATTGAAGATGGTTTATCTTTTGAGCTTCATTTAATTCGCTCAATAGATTACAATCCAACAAGAGCACAGCACAATATACACAACATTTTGTACAACATGACATAAAATTAAGCTAGTCTCATGTAAATAAGTTACTTTATTTGGAAATATGGTACAGTACCGGTTATTCAAGGTAACATGGGCAGGTTAGGTTAGGTTAGGTTTAATTGTGAGTGGGCCATACCGGTCCCTCCACCGCGACCATAAGGTATATTGTGGCTCATGCCTAATAGTCTATATTACGCCCAACAAAGCCAGCCTCCTCGATAATCTTTGTGGGCGAAAGTTGATCCAGATCCTCCGGAGCAAGCTTTATCTTGCCAAAGAGCAGGTATCTAGTGCCGTCCGCTGCCGGACAGGAACACAGTACGTGCTCTGCTGTCTCGTCACTCTCCATACACAGCCGGCACTCGGTCTCCTGACCGACTCCAATACGGTGCATGTGATGCCGCAAGCGGCAGTGTCCTGTATACAGGCCGACTAGAGTAATCAGTTGTTGTCTGTTTAACTTTAGAAGTTTTTTAGCCCTTGACTCAGACAGGCCATTTATGAAGGCCTTAGAGTGAGCTAATCCTGGAAGATTTTGCCAATACTGGATTGTCATTCTTTCTGTCCAGGTCTTTAATGTGCGTTTTGCTGTGCATGATGTTATCCCCAGCACCGGTTCTGGTCTGACAAAGTCTCTCTGGGCACCACTTCTGGCAAGCGCGTCGGCCGCAACATTGCCATCGTGACCCGGTATCCAGACCAGCGACACCTCATTACAGCTGCCCAGTTCGTTAAGGGCTGATTAACAACTCCATACCATTTTTGAATTACACCGGTAGGAACCAAGAGCCTTTATTGCAGCTTGGCCATCTGCATATATCTTTATCGATTTGTGTGTGTACTGGTTTTTTATACTTTCCCTTGCACACATCTCAATGGCATACACTTCTGCCTGGTGTATGGTTACGTACTTGCCGAGGCTAGCTGATAGTCTAGCATCGGTGCTGCCCCCATATGCGCCGGCTCCTACTCTCATATTGGTTTTGGAGCCATCAGAGTACCAGCAGAGATCGGCTCTCAATAGGGTCGTTTGATTTCGCTCCCAGTCCTCCCTTTCCGGGAGGACGGTCTTGAAAGACAGACCTCTACTGATCTTTGTAGGCATCAAGTCTGAGATCATTCCCAGAATCCTGTGACCCTCAATGTCATCGAGGAGTCCGGACCCTCCCAGACTGATTTCCTTCGGCATACTGTCGGCCGTTTGTTTTAGTCTGTACGTTGTCCACCTGAGGGTAGCGCCCTCTCCAACAATATGTGAAGAGGTGGAATATTAAGGAGGACCTCCAGAGCGGCTGATAGTGCGGTGCTTATCGCTCCCGTTATCATCAGACAAGCTTGTCTCTGTAGATGAGCCAGATTGGCCCTCGCGATACCACGAAGTGCCTTAGGCCACCAAACTATGGCTCCATATGTTATCATTGGTCTGATAACCACTACATAGAGCCAGTACATCTGTTGGGGGTTTGTTCCCCAGTTGTTTCCACAGATTCTCCGGCATGTCCACAGGGACAGTTTAGCCCTGCGGATTACATTCTTTAACTGTATGTCCCAGTTGAGCTTCTTATCTAGGGTAACGCCCAGATATTTTGCTTGTTCCGAAAATGAAATCGTTTCCCCCATAAGAATAGGTGGTTTTAATTTTTCCAACCTTCTTCTTCTGGTAAATGGAACAATGATCGTTTTGCGGGGGTTCACAGACATCTGTTCCCTCCGGCACCAATCATTCACTACATTTAGTGTCTCCTGAAGAGTACTTGCTAGTTCCTCCTCATATTTGCCCCTAACCATTATGACTAGATCATCAGCATACGCCTGCACCTCAACCTCCCACAGTCCGAGGATAGCTAGCAAATCATCAACAAAGAGAGACCACAGCAGGGGGGATAGAACTCCCCCCTGAGGGCACCCCCTCGCAACCCTCCTCCCCCTGCAGCGAGGTAATAACGGTCCGATTGTGGAGCATGCTCCCGATCCAGCCACAAATGGTTGGTTCCACCCCTCTAGCGATAGTGGCTTCGTAGAGGGAGATAGGTAATGCATTGTTGAATGCTCCTTCAATGTCGAGAAATGCAGCCACTGCCACCTCTCCGTTATCCAGGGAGTGTGTGATCTTCTCGACGAGGTTGTTGATGCTAACTCAGTAGATTTGCCAGTTTGGTAGGCATACTGGTGGGTATTAAGGGGGTTGTTGACTAGGATGCTCCCCCTAATGTGTCCGTCCAGTATTTTTTCCAATCCCTTCAAGAGGAATGATGTGATACTGAGAGGTCTGAGTGATGTGGGTAGGAGGTCATTACGTCCCAATTTGGGAATGTAAACCCCCCTAATCATCGTCCAGCTGGATGGAATATAGTTCCAAGCCAGACTGGCTCTATACAACCTGATTAGGAAAGGTAGGAGAATCTCCAGTCCATTTTGTAGAAGGACCGGTACCACCCCATCCTCCCCTGGTGCCTTGAATGCCTGGAAATGTTTCACAGCACTCTCCACCGCCGAGGCCGTAACTATTCTCCGAGCAACCCGCCAGTCCTCCCTCCGAGGGCGTTTAAATCGACCCTCGGCTGACCGGACATCTTCGTTGCTCAGGATCAGACAATCTGGGAAGTGTGTGTGTGCTAAGAGCTCTAACGTTTCTTTCCGTGATTGAGTAAAGGAGCCATCTGGTCGTTTTATCGATCCCAGTTCCTGGACACGGTCGCGTGAGAGAATTCTGTGGATTCTGGCGCTGCTGGGCAAATTAGAGATGTCTCCGCAGAACCTCCTCCAGGACTCCCTCTTAGCGTTTCTTATCTCTTTGTTGTAATGTGTTAGAGCGGATTTATATTGTTCCCAGTTGCCTGAGCATGATTGAAGAGACGTCTCACTCCTCTTCGAAGTTTTTCGAGGTTATTGTTCCACTAATCAGACCCTCGACTATCTTTTTTTGACTTTAGTGGACAATTTTCGTTATATGCTGAGACCACAGCATCCCTTACCTGTTCTGCCGCAATCTCAATCTCTTCACGATCCCTCACTTAGGGAATAGCTGACACAAGTCGGGTGGCGAGGGATTGCTTGTACCCCTCCTAATCCGTCCTCCTCGGGTCGCGATACTCCACCACAGGTCTAGGGCCTGTTTCAATCTCAAATAAGATGTGGGCATGGTCCGAACATGAGGTTTCAGACGACACCCTCCATTTGAGGATTTTGGGGCTCAACAGCCTTGAGCTGATCGTAAGATCTAAAACCTCTCTTCGATTGACCGTTAGAAAGGTGGGTTCCGAGCCTATGTTGTTGACAACCAGCTCCTCCCCTAATAAGTATTCAAATAGTGACTCACCTCGTCTGTTAGTGTCTGTGCTCCCCCAAACCAGGTGATGGGGGTTCGCATCACACCCCATTACAAGGTGATAATTGTTCCTCTTGCAATAGGCGATCAATTTCCGCACCTCTACTGGAGGTGGTTGTTCTGCATCTTTGTCTCCGGGGAAATAGGCCGAACAGGCCACTACTTCCAGCCTGGTCCCCCCGGTTGTGATCATGAGATGGATGGCTACCATGTCCTTGGTGCAGTATTCTGATAGTGTAAAATACTGCAAGTTGTTTCTGATCCAGATACAGGCTCTGGGGTGGGTACCAGAGCCCACCTCTACTATCTTACCAGAAGTGTTACCCAGCCCTTTAGTTCGGTCCGACCTGGCGGTTCAGGGCTCTTGGAGAAGAGCGATGTCTATCTGCTCCTCCTTTCATTTCATGCTAAAGAGGTATGTCGCTGCCTTAGCATGATGCAAATTTGCCTGTATGCACCTAATAGGTCTGGTGGAAGGATGTATCCTGCCACCTCCTCTACTGGGGCCCATTTTTTTGGTGGATTTGATTCCCTAGAGACCAGTAACTCTTGAAAGGCACCTTGCACTCGACAGGTCAAATTTTTTATGTGTGTACTTGAAGATTGGTTGATATTACACCTCTCGAAATGCGTCGCTGGGTACGTAAACATGTGAAGGTTTCCAACGGTCTTTTAATGCCTACATCACAATACGTATTTAGCAAAAAAGCTAGAGCCAATAAAAATGCGAGGATAGTTGACAGTTAAAAACTATGTATCTGAACAGGGGACGTGGTTATTTCAGTGGATGTCGGTTTAAAGCCAGCGGAGTTGGTTAAGCGATGCGAAACAAGTTACGTCTTTTTAGAAAATTAACGACTGTCTGTGAATACACTTAGTGTAGTTGTTACTAACGTTTTATATATATATATATATATATATATATATATATATATATATATATATATATATATATATATATATATATATATATATATATATATATATATATACATATATATATATATATATATATATATATATATATATATATATATATATATATATATATATATATATATATATATATATGTGTGTGTGTGTCAGTTTTTAACTGAAGTTATTGAATTTGTGCAAGCCCTGTTGGAATTAAACGGTGAGATAGTTTATTTCTTTGATACAAATTGCAGAGTTTTGGAGGGAGTTGTTTCCATTCAATTACAGGGGTCCCACTACGGGTCCTGCTAGGGATCCTGCCCCTGGTCTGCTCTGTTTTCGTTCTTGGATGTGCCCTGTCCCGTTTTTGGTTTTGATTTCTGGCTATTTCTCTTCTTTTGAGTTTGAGTATGCTGTCTAAGTCCTGGCTCTGGGCTCAAAATTGCAGTATTTTGTGTACCCGTTTGAAGTCTAGCACCACTCAGATCTCCAGGTCTGATTTCAACATCAACTCTGGTTCCAAAGGAGGCTTTTATATGCGTCAATCCGAGCTGCAGCACCTTAAGCTCTGCTCATTAGGATCATTTTGATGCTGTTTGAAGACAAGTAAGTCCTGTTTTAGTTCAGTGTTTGTGTCAAAAAATTTTACATCATATGTGAACTTCATTCATGATATAAACAGAAGTCAAAGTAAGGACGGTTAAAATCATTTTATTTAGTTTTCACCACATAGTAAGTATTCACTTTAATTATTTCTATAAGCTAACGTGATAACATGCTGATCTTGTCTTTGATGAATTATTAAAATTAGCCTGGTCTTTGCTGCGTTATTGTAATTACTCTTAACTTTGCCGAGTTATTAAAATAAATTTGTCTCGTGTCTGTTGGGCTAATGTTGATAAAAATTTTAAATTTGAAAGCCTAGACTAGGTAATCTTGGTCTCTCCTCCTTTTGAAAAATCAAAGCTTACTAATACCGCTTTAGAGTTGTTCAACATATAAAAAGATTCGCACATAATGTTATGCATACTAACAGACAAATGTCTGCCGTCTACCCAACAAACTGTTTTACATTTACTGTGAGCTAGACTGATAATCTGTTAAACCTGATTTATTATAACTCTTATGCACCTTTGCTAGAGAAATACATTTTCAAAGAATAATGAAAGTATTAAAACTTACTTTAGACCATTTTCTGCCTTGCCATTGTTCTATTTCAACCTTTGTTTGTTGAAAAACTAGAGGCTGAACTTCAATATCAGGGTCACTGTTCTTATAATCATTACGATACAATTTGCAAGTAAGAATGTAAAGACAACCACAGTCGAACCTTCCAGCAATCCATTCACTGAAATAAATGTGTGGTTTGTGCTTGTTTAGAATATAAGTATGGAACGCAGATAAATAAATTTCCTGACACTTATCACATTCATAATAGGAAGTTGCAAAACAACTAGTATGACCATTAAATTCTTTAACATCTAATGGCAAAGGGTCAGCTCCAACTGGAACTTTCTCTATCACAAAAGAATCACCAAAATTTTTTACTATCCTCCAATTTTTAAACTGCTCCTCTCCATTTACATTTTTCAATAGGTTCCTTTCAAATAAACCATGAGCAAACAAAGCATAAAAAACATACCAGGGTAGCTTTTTTGGTCTCCTTGAATACTTTCTCTCGTATTTTAAATGCCACAATGTATAAGACCTTGTAATGTTAAACCATTTACGACAAACAAGAGAACAGCTTAGTATATCTTTGGCATCCACAAAACTTAAGATCATTGTTAACACTTCTTCCGGGAGATAAAAATCATTAATATACAGGCCATTGTTAGCGCTGTCATCTAAAGAACTCAGAAAACCAGGAAAATCAGCTGCTGTAATTTGTCTGGCTGACATTCTTAATAGGTGGTTTCCCATTTATTAAACAATTGCAGAGAACATGAACTTTCACGAACTATAAAGTAAAATCAAAACTTGAAGTTTTTTGGGGTGATAAATTCAAAACAGGAATTATTTTATAATTATTTAATTTTATGATGTTGATGTATTATGTATTCCTGACGTTTGTTTTGACAAATTATTATCATTATTATTATAGGTAGGAAACCTAACTAATAATTCTTTTGACGTATATGTGACATTTGACGTAAAAAATTGTGAAGTGAACTCCCACCAAGATTTATAAAGTAATAAGTTTAATAAATCTTGAACTGCCACTACGTTTGACTTTTGGACACTGGACCACAGAATAGATCTGTTACAACCCAGATGTCGCAACTTGTTTTTATTTTTAATCTCTCATCATTTTTTTAAGGTTTGCTTCTATTTGATGTGTTCTCTAGCGCGTGAGTAATTAGAATGAAGTTTTACTTGAATATAGAGATGGGAATTGGAAAGTTTCCATTTTAAGGGAACTTTCCATTTTGGAAAGTTTCGGAAAAGTTATTTTCACTTTGAAAGTTTCCTTACTAAGTTACTGGAAACATTCCCGGAAATTTTCCCGTTTTTTTGTCAATGTCAATTTGTGGGCCAGTAACCAACTTTTAACAGCTGATTTGCGAAGTTAAGCCCAAGAAACTGTGGATAATAATAAGACGAAGCTGATTTGTGTTCATTCAAATAAGTTTTTAAAGAAATAGAGAAAAGTCGTGGTAAAACTCAAAAAAACACTGAAAGTTCCAGTAGATACCAGATGGGGTACTTACTCTATGATGTTTGAAAGTTTAAACATTGATAAACATTATTTAAAAGCCTCATAATGTGTAGAGAGGAAATTGAAAAGCAGTATCGATCACAAGATAATAAAATCCTAAAGGATAACAAATTTTGGGGAAAAATTTAACAGACTATTAAAACTTCTACAAACAATAAATTGCCTAGAAGGGGATAAAGCAACTCTTCAAGTTTCTTACAAACGTCTTAAAGATATATAAAATGAAATAACACTACAGTGCTCTGATGCCTTTTCTTGGACACACCAACAAAATTTTATGGACATATCGGAATCACGGAAAGTATTCATGACATATGATGCTCAAAGCGCTGCATGTTTTTTGGACCCAAACCAACGATATATTAATAGATAATACAGAATTTAATATCTATATATCTATATATAGAATTATATATATATATATATATATATATATATATATATATATATATATATATATATATATATATATATATATATATATATATATATATATATATATATATATATAAATATATATATATATATTGTTACGTTTTCTCCGGGTTCTGGATAAGTAAGACTTTAAATTTTAACAAAACAACTTTATTTACTCTCTAAATGTGGATACAATTAAAGTTCTAGAATGTCTCTCTCATAAAACACTTAATTTACTGTCCTTACAATCACTAATCTGCACACAAGTTACTACAGTCTAACACTTCACACTAATTACTGTTTCTTCAAGTCACTTCAACATTCTCTAACTGAACTGAACTGCGCTGGCTTACTTCCATCTTTATATAGCCGTCGCACCTTCCAGTTCGTTCTCGAGCGTTCTATTCCAGAATGTTCCAGGACCTTCTTTTGCTAGAGGTTTTGTGAATACAGATCGGCCCCGTGTGTACACAAGAGGTGTTTTTCGTACTATAAGATCTCTCTGCGTATACAGGCTGTAAGGGTTCTCTGCGTATACAGGGTGTTCGGAATGCACAGACCTCAGTTATCCGTTCCGACGGGGTACAAGTTGGTAACTTCGTTATCTTTGGTCCTAGAGGGTTGAGACTTCGCCTGTGGGGGGTCACCCCTGGCACCCCCAGGGGGTGGGGGGCAGTGTTGCCAGATTGTGCAAAAATTCCCAGATGTCGGGGAAGTTCTGGAGATGTGGCAACACCGCACATGCATCTATTGAAGTGCTTTGTAACAATATATATCCGATCGATAACTCAAAAAATAATAGACCAGTCTTGATCAAATGTGGTGAATACCTTCCTTTTGCAAGTGGCTTGGATAAGTTCGTTAGCCAGGAAAATCAAACCAAGTTTTCCCGGAATATTTTGTGTTTTCTTTATTAAAAAATTCATATCTCCGGAAATAACAAAGTAAGGACAACCAAATTTGGTACGCATGTTTATATTATAAAGTGAACTCTATACCAAAATTTAGGTTTATAGCTTTAAAGACAAAGAAGTTATAGGCAGTTAAAGAAACAAATTTTGGAGTTTTCCTCGAAACTTCAAACTCGCAATTTTAAACGTCAAAATTGGCAATGTTTAAGCAAAGAACGTGAAACAAATACGGATTGTGAAAAGAAAATGTTGCAAGAAGAGTTGTTCTGCAAACCCTTAAGTTTCAGATTCAACCGCGATTGCCTTTGATTTTATTAAAATATTTACAGAAAATTCATTTCAAATAGACCCTTTCTCTGATGCTTTGGCTGTCGGTTTAGTTAAGTTGATGCTTTCGCCGTAGGTTTAGTGGAGTTTATGGTTTAATGGTCTACATTTTTTTGGTTAATTTCGTTAATGCATTTTTGCATTTTTTTATCGAAATATGATGCGTTTGTAAGAAAAAAAGCTGGACTCAGTAAGTGCGTTTTGGTAGCGACTTTTAGGTAAATTTGTAGTTTAGCTCCCGAACGCTTTTCAAAAAACTGTTTTCAGAAGCCTGCCTAGGGCCCCTCCTGGATCCATAAACCCCAAGAAAAATTTCTTGTTCACACCCCCCAAGGAATGAGTTACGGGACCAGGAGTGAGTAGGGGTGCTGGGCGGGGTAGGTAGTAAAAAGGAAATATAAGCAGAAAATTCGTATAAAACGGGCTTGAAAGCTGTCTTTTTCACATCTTGAAGCCATACCCCCCTTAAACCCTGCCTACCCCGCACAGCACCACTATTCACTCCCAGTCCCGTAACTTCCTTGGGGGGTGTGAACAGGAATTTTTTCTTGTGGTTTGTGCATTCAGGTGGGGTCCTACTAATGTTTCTGAAAACAATTTGTTGAAAAGCGTTCGGGAGCTAATCTGCAAATTTACCGAATTTTCATTAAATCCTTCAAATTTCAACAACTCAATTTGCGATTAACGTAAGCTTTGTTGGTTAGAAAACCAACATTTAAGTTTATTTTTGGAAATTTTTTGTATATTTTTAAACCATAAGTAATTTTGATAAAATATAGTACATTTGTTTCTACTACATAGGCTATACCGGTAATCAGATTGATGCCTGCTCGCATTTGCTATTAAAAATATTTTTATGGAAATTTACTTCCATAACACACTTGCTGCATCCAGACTTTTGAAAAATGTTTATATATTTTCAAACAATAAAGATATTTCGATGAAATATGGTACATTGTTTCTACTATATAGGCAACCAAGTTTGATGCCTGCTTTCATCAAAGAAAGACATTTGCTATTAAAAATATTTTTAAAAAAATTCGCTACCATAACACACTCGCTGCGTCCAAACTTTTTGACTATAATGTACTGTCCTGTGCCGTCACAGATCGTGACGGCAAAATAGTGATGTTTGAAATCAATTATGAGATTCGCATTCTCAAACAGTTTTTGCATCGATATTTTTGTATTATGTGAAATGAAAAAAATACAAAAAATCATCTTTGTGGGATGTCTATTAAATGTGATAAGAAAAAAACACATGCAAATTGTCTATTGTGTTGACTGCGCATAAAGGCTTTTTGAAATTTATCTGCAAAATAATAATTCCATAATTATATACTTTGAAATTGTAAGATAATTGTTACGTCTTGTTTATAATTATTTTATTACTTTTTGTTCACTCTATATTCATTTGTTGTATGACTTAAAAAAAAGATTTTATAAACTGAAAAGTAAAGCCCTCCCTATATATGGACTTAATTTACTTTGCCACAAACACCTGTCACATTTTCAGCCCTACTTTAACAGTTTTTATTTTGGAAAACGTTAGAAACAGCTTTTGAAAAATTCAATTCACCATATTATAATTGTAAATCGAGGATGATCGCCAAAAGATTTTTATGTCAAATAAAAAACGACCGCGATTAGTTTTAAAATCATTGTGTTGCGGTGAATTAGGTTTTTCAAAATGTACCCATCACTATCACTGCTCATCACAATAATTATTATATTATAGCTGAAGACATTGCCCAATTCTTAGATTCATTCATTTACGTTAGTTCCATGAGGTTTGTTCCAACCCCACAAGAAACCGTTCAAGAACAATTCCAATCATGCGCAATACATAAGGCGCGTTCCAACCGAGAGATGATCGTTTATTTCCGATAATGAAGCAGTCGGGTAATTAAAATGTAATTTTTATAAATTGCCCAAAAGATGTATTCTTCTTCTGTAGAGTGAAACTTAGCAGGTCATTCTAAAATAGTTAAAGAACTTCGTATCATCTTCTAGAAGTTGATTAAATAATGTATGAAATTCACCATGTAACTGTCTACCCATATTTATTGGATGGACAGAAAAACGCCTTTACGTTTTCTGCATTGCTGGTCTCTTTCTTCTTCTTCCAGCAGAGCTGCTAATAAAAACAAATCTTCTGAACTCATTGCGATTCCAGATATTTTTATTTTATTGCACTATCACCAAATTGAAATCCGTTCCGGAACAAAAGATTGCAAATAGTATGCGATGTAGCCAAATAAAATCCGTTCCGTCCGTCCCATGCAGTGCGAATAATATGCGCCTACCTTTAAACTAACCTCAAACTCGGGTTTTGATTTTAAATTTAATAATAAATTTTGTAAATAACCCTTTTTTTAACTTTTCATAAAAACATGAGTGGTGAAGGAGAGTTACTTGGAATCGAGTATTGAATTAAGTTAGGATGATGGTTTATTGTTAGAGCCAGGAAAACCAAAAAGAAGAAGAACCATTTTATTTAAAGCTGTATTCGTAGCCAAAGCTCTTAAAGACACTATAAAATGTTCATTAAGCACAACGACCTCCTGCATATATAAAAGTATTAAATATAAATTAATTTTATGTATGATAGTAAGGACAAGAAATTTACTTAACTATTCCTTCGATTTACCAGATAAAACAAGAATATTTAATTTTTTACACTATCTGGAATGCGCGTTATTTTCGGTATTATTAATTATTTACGTAAATACAAAAGAATTTAATCTCAAGATGTCTTAAAACTCTGGACGCAGCAAGTGCGTTATGGTAGTGAATTTTCATTAAAATGTTTTTAACATCAAATATGGTTTTTTTAAGAAAGCAGGCACCAAATTTGGTATAATCTATATATTAGAAACAATGTGTCATGTTTCATCAAAATAACTTTATTGTTTGAAAATGTACAAACATTTCCGAAAGTAAACTTAAATTGTTCCCGAAACAACTGGTTTTCTGATCAACCTTATAGGTTAATAGCAAATTGATTCAAAATTTGAAGCATTTAATGAAAATTCGCTACCATAACGCACTTGCTGAGTCCCGAATTTCTTTTCTTACAAAGATGTATTATATTTCGATGGAAAATGCAAAAATGCAATAACGATTATAAAATTCACTAAAAAAAAGAAAATTTGAATCACAAACGACTTATGGGCCGGCCTGTAATTATGGAAATATTTTTTAAGATGTAGCTTAAGACACCCTACAATTAATGTATACAACTTTTTTTCGTAACTTGCATAATAACGGATATATTGCGCTTTAATGATTTTTTACGAAAATTCGACAAAAATGATATACCATTAAACGATGAAATCTATAGCAAACACTACTGCTAAAGCATCAGAGAAGGGGTCTATTTGAAATGAATTTTCTGGGAATATTTTAGTAAAATGAAGGACAATGACGATTGAAACTAAGAGTTCAGGCTTTGTAAAACATTATTCTTGAGACATTTTCCTTCCATAGATCATATTAATTTCAGGTTCATTGCCTAAATATCAACAATTTTGACGTTTAAAATCGCGACTTTGACGTTTTGAGGAAAACCCAAATTTATTTTTATTTAAATGCCTGTAACTGTTTTGTCCTTTAACCTACAGCGCTAAATTTTGGTAGGTAGCTTAACTATAATGATATAAACCTGTGTACCAAATTTCGTTGCCCTTACTTTGTTAATTCGGGAGATAAAAAAAATTCGATTTTTTTCGGAAGAAAACACAAAATTTTCCGGGAAAACCTCGGCGGATTTTCCTGGCTAACGAACTTATCCAAGCCACTCGCGAAAGGAAGGTACTCACCTAATTTTATCAAAATCGGTTCATTATTTTTTTAGTTATAGGTGTGACACATAAATATATAAACATATATATATATATATATATATATATATATATATATATATATATATATATATATATATATATATATATATATATATATATATATATATATATATATATATAAACATATAAAGTCTGAAACTGACCTCGGATTTGGGTTCCAGGGGTCCTAAATAGCGCTCATTTTAAGAAATTTTTTCAAAATTCAAAAGTCGAGATCTACTCATTAGTGAATTTTTTTTAAGAAAATTCACTAAAAAAACATACAGGCGAATTGAGAACCTCGTCCTTGTTTGAAGTCGGTTAAAAAAAAGCAAATAAAAAATATTTGGGCTTGTCCGGGATTTGAACCTGGGAGCTCCCGCACTCTAAGCGGAAATGATACCTCTAGACCAACGAGTCAGTTATTGGAGCTTTGTTTTAATGTCGTATTCCAGCGGGCGTTGTAATTATTTTAGTCATAATTAATTACTTTGTTAATTTTGGAGATATAAATTTTTTTCGAAAGAAAACACAAAATTTTCCGGGAAAACCTCGTCGGATTTTCCTGGCTAACGAACTTATCCAAGCCACTTGCAAAAGGAAGGTACTCACCAATTTTGACGTTTAAAATCGCGATTTTGACGTTTTGAGGAGAACCCAAATTTATTTTTCTTTGAATGTCTGTAACTTTTTTGTCCTTTAACATACGGAGCTAAATTTTGGTAGGTAACTTGCCTCTAGTTATATAAACCCGCGTATGAAATTTGGTTGCCCTTACCTTGTTAATTTTGGAGATATACATTTTTTTCGATTTTTTTCAAAAGAAAACACAAAATTTTCCGGGAAAACCTGGGCGGATTTTCCTGGCTAACGAACTTATCCAAGCCACTTGCGAAAGGAAGGTATGTGCCAAATTTTATCAAAATCGGTCTATTATTTTTTAAGTTATAGGTGTGACACATAAATATATATATATATATATATATATATATATATATATATATATATATATATATATATATATATATATATATATATATATATATATATATATATATATATATATATATATATATATATATATATATATATATATATATAAACATATAAAGTCTGAAACTGACCTCGGATTTGGGTTCCGGGGGTCCTAAATAGCGCTCATTTGAAGAAATTTTTTCAAAATTCGAAAGTCGGGATCTCCTCATTAGTGAATTTTTTTTAAGAAAATTCACTAATTATAAGTTGTTTATTAAAAACAAAAATTCAAAATTAACTAAATGAAGCTAAGTAGGCCATCAAACTCTTAACTGCCAGACGCCGAACGTCATTCAAAAATTAAAATCCGATACATACAGAAACCTGTCAGAGAACCGTTGCAACTTCGTGTTAATTTCGTACCGTTTCTAAACCGTAGATTAGGTAATAAAATATTACCTAATCTAAGAAAATCAGTTTTATGAAGAGCGTCTCTCGACAGTAAAAAAAACCCAGTTGTACTGAGCATGCGCACTTTGCAGAATATTTAAGCGTATTAAAGCGGCAAAATTTAAATAGTCAGTTACTTATTTTCTGGGTATATTAGGTAGTTATTAAAGGGATGTCATACATACAGTACACTGCACAGCATGATGTACTGGTTCTTATTAATGCTAATAATAATTCTACCGTGATATTATTTTATTATATGTAATTGGCAGTTAAAATATGGTTAAAAAATAAAAGTATAGGCATCTGTATGCATATGTACCTGTCCACACTGCTTAATGGCTCTAGGCAGTAAAAAACAAAGGAGAAATGGACAAGTGTAAATGTTAAATTGTTGGAACCTATGATTATTTTTCATTAACGGCAATAATAGGTGATTCGTAAAACATGGCCAACCACGAGTGTGGCATATTGATTACTTATTAATAAGATAAACAAACCACTAACTTGTAAATAATTTTATTTTCAGCTGACAATCGACACGTATGTATGATCAACTCACAGAATTAAACTCAACCTTTCAGTTTCAATATCTACTGAATGGTTTTCATTAAGGTGAACTTATTGTAACCCTTTATAGTTAAGTAATGTCGTTTCTATGCAATTATCTTGAGGAGAGAATAACCTTGATGTATTAAGATAAATCCTCAAATATATGATCAATGATTTGTACTTTTATGTCAGTTATTTTGTGCCTGTTTAGCGCTGATTTCCTAGAAATTAACTTGAAGCATATGGTGTATTCAGTTTTTGCTTTCTCATTTCTCATCATTATCTGCGAAGTTAGGCTCAAAGTCGTGGAATTTTCACATATAAGCATATACGTTTTTCTTCGCGGTAAATACATTCATGCATTCACTACACTTTATGATGCAACTGATTTTAGAGATAAACTAAACAAATAATAATTATAACCAATATTAAATATATAATTGGCGAAGTGGGTAGAAAGCACATGCCGGCAACGCTGCACACTAAGCGAGCGACGTGAATTCTCTTGGTTTGATGGGATGCGTCTACTTAACGTTCGCCGAAGACAGAAGTGTAGGGTATATTTATATTTATATACTATTTTTTTAAATTTTATAACGCATGATTAATAGAACCATTTCTGTTCCAATGCGCATGATCAGTGCAAACGGGTTTTTACTGTCGCTCGTGTTTTATGGCGACCCAAAAACTGATGCTTGGAACAAACCTTCAGACTAAGAGAAGCATGGAGACTAGATTTCGTGAACAGCTGAGATACGGTAGTGTAGACAAGTCATGCGTGTGGCACAACATATATGTGATAATACCACCACATTGATAAAGAAAATCTGAAACTTATCAAGAATGTTAGACAGCCAGTGAAGCTAGATGCGTACGAAAGTATTTATATTTCTAGGGTAATAAAAAACAAATGTTCCTTAAACCGAGCACCTTCACTGATTTATAGCCCTTTGTTTGCCCTTTGTCTCTAATACAGATCAAATATTCCCAACCTTGCTCGGTAAAGTTATAAAGAAACTTCAAAAACCTTTTCCGGCAATAAAAATACAATACACAGAAAATTTGCCGGCGATTTAGTCTCCCTCTCGGTATCGGTTTCTACCTAAAACTAATTTTATAAGGTGATGTTTAGTAGTAGGTAGTTCATAATTTTTCATCCTCTGATGACAACAGGAATATTACATACAGACGCTAACGTTGTTGGTGAAACAATCGTCAGGTCTTTAAAAATATGTGTTGTGGTGATCTGGGTTCTCCAAGTGTACTTATCAGTGCTCATCATAGATTTCAACCTTCACTTAGTGGAACAAACCTATTATCACATGATACATGTGGTCTTGGTCTATTATTTTTACTGCGGTTTCGATCTTTTTGGGTGTGGTACTTTTGTATTTTATTATTTGGCAGTACGGCAACATTGAATTTCCTCACACATTAATCATCTATGGTCTTTCCTACTAAATCCTCTAACATTTAACGTTCAACAAAAGTTGGCGGTGTAGCTTCTAGATGGTCACGTGATGCTGTGACGTTCTTTCTGTCAAAAGTGTTAGTGCGGGCCGTGGAGGCTTCCAATTAAACTTTTTGTTAAGAACAATATATTAAAAATTGCAGTGTTGTAGGACAGCAGAAGATGGAGATACGAAAACTGATAGACCTTTTAAGGGCTACGATCGATCCCAATCAACGGCAACAAGCCGAAGTACAGCTCGATCAGGTAAAGAAAACATGTGCTCTAAACCATCCCGCGGCATGTATGTACCCTTTAGGCATGCATGGACGAACATTGCAATTCATCATCGAATACCATGTCTTGCCATTTCATCTATTTTCGCAAACGGTTTTTCTTGTTATATTTATGTTTACACGCTAAAACCCGCATTTAATGTTCAAGCTTTAATCTTTAATGACTAATGTCAGGTCGTGTCACAAACTAGCATGCTGCTCAAATTCTCAAATGAAACGGCATATATAGTAAAATTATATCCTCGTTTCTTATACTGCCTTTTAAGTTATGATCTTAAGACGTTAGACAATAAATACACGGTAGGACAGGTGTGATTCATAGGTCAATATACGTTAATGACCTTGCAAGATATAATACTTGGGCTGATATGGCACAAATTAAATTATGTCTTTTCACACGGCTTTATAGTGAAAATTAATCTATATTACCACAATTTTTGCTGAAACATCTTTTAAAGCAATAGTTTTGACCTAATTTTGAATTTTAGCTTTATGAAATGTTGAAGCTAGAATGTATCATAGAGCTTTACTTACAAGAGGCCTGATAAACCTAATTAAGCATGTATTGACCAGCAGAATTGGCGGGCTTTTATAACTAAGTACTATATGTTATAAAAACTTGTCAGACTTATTGAAAACATTTTTTTATTGAAAACCAGTCGAGCATTTAATGGATCAGAAGTCATGCTTAAAAATTCTATTTAGAAAAATAAATAAGGTGAATTTGCAGATTACCCGAACGCTTTTAAAAAAGTTTTTTCGGAAACGTGATTAGACCCCCCCCCAATCGATGTGCAAGCCACACGAAAAATTTCTTGTCCACACCCTCCAAAGGAAGTTACGGGACCAGGAGTGAATAGAGGTGCTGGGTGGGGTAGGTAGTGAAAAGGAAATATGAGCAGAAAATGCGAAGAAAACGGCTTGAAAGCTGTCTTTTTCACATCCTGAAGCCATGCCCCCCTAAACCCTGCCTACCCTCACAGGTCTCATAAAACCATAGACACTAGATTTCATGAACATCTGGCACATTTGAAATACAGTAGTGTAGACAGTCATGCGTGGCCCAACATATTTTGGATAACAACCACCGCATTGATAAAGAAAATCTGAAACTTGTCAAACATATTAGGCAGCCAGCTAAGCTTGATGCATACACGATCATTTATATTTCTAGAGCAATCAAAAAGAGAAGTTCCTTAAATCGAGCTCTGCCAGTGGTTTATAGCCCGTAAAGCGATAAAGAAAGTTCAAAAACCTCGCTTGGCAATAAAAATACAACGTGCAGAAAAATTTCTTGCTATTTAGTCTCCCTTGGTATCAGTCTACCTAAAACAGTATATAAGGTGATGTCTGTTGGTAAGCAGTTTAGAATTTTTTCATCCTCTGATGACGCAAACCTAGTTGGCGAAACGATCGTCAGGTCTTTAAAAGATGTGTTGTGGTGATTCGGACTCTCCAAGTGTACTTCTCAGTGCTCATCACAGGTTCCAATCTTCTCTCAGCATATCAAGGGAGTTGTTGAGAAATATATATACAGCCATCTTTTTTTTTTTTTTTTTTTTTTTTTTTGTTCCCTCAGGGCTCGTCCGCGGCCTTGCCGCCCCGATAGCACCGCAACCCTTGGTTGATTGTGCATACCCCTAGTCTTACTCCACCCATTCCAAAATCACTGTGCCTTGAACTAGTCTGCACAGCGATTGGTAGGGTGAAGTTTTATATTGCTCTGTCTCCGGTCTAGAGTGACCGTAGATCAGTTGTCTTTTCCGGTCCAGAGCTATACACTCGCACAAGATGTGCTGGGCTGATTCCTCCCCCTCACCGCAGAGTCTGCATGCGAGGTCCCCTTCGAACCGCCCCATTTTATGTAGGTGTTTCTTGACGGCCATGTGTCCCGTCAAGAGACCTGTTGTGTTTCTGAGCTGTCCTCTGCTAAGGTTTAGCAGCTCCACAGCTCTCTTTGAACTGGGTCCGTCAATTATTGACTTCCCATGTCTGAGCCCTGGACAGTCCGCCCAGTACACCTTGTGTTGGTTTCTGACCCAGGACTTAATGGCTCCCCTGGCAGTGCTCTTTGACACGCCCAGAGCCGGTTCTGGTCCCATAAATGGTTCTGCTGACCCCCTCTTTGCGAGACTGTCAGCTTCTTCATTGCCTTTGACCCCCGAGTGACCCGGCACCCAGATGAGGGTCACCTCATTCTGCCCAGCCAGGTGGCTCGTCTCGTCTCGGCACTCACTCACCAGCCAGGAATTTACCCGTGGGCTACTTAGTGCCTTAAGGGCTGCCTGGCTGTCTGTGGCTATGAGGATCCGCTTGTTGGTGTAGCCCCTCCTCTTGTTCTCCCGCACACAGTGCAGGATGGCGTACATCTCGGCCTGAAACACCGTTGCATGGGCTCCGAGGGAAATACTGTGACTTACCCTCGGTCCTTCCGAGTAAACACCTGCCCCCGTCCCACGCTCCCCGCCAGATCCGTCCGTGAACCAGACGAGCGCGTCCCGTGGTATGCCCGGTGTCTCCTCCCGCCATGCCCCGCGATCAGGGATTTCCACTGTGAAGTTGTTTTCCCTGCACATTCGCGGGCTCGCGAAGTCTGACCTCATTTCAAGCATGGGTTCCTTCACGATCTCCTGAATTTTGCAGTGGCCCCTGAAGCCTGGGTTGATCTTCAGTCTACCATTGCAGGCTAGTCTGTATAGTCCTAGCCTGGCCTCTCCCATAATAACGAAGTGTAGGGGGGGTAGATCCAGCAACACCTCCATGGCGGCTGTTGGGGTTGAAGACATGGCCCCTGTGATGCCTAGGCAAGCCATCCTTTGGATCTTGCCTAGTTTTTGTTTGGCACTGGATTGTGTCACCTTAGGCCACCAGACCAGTGCCGCATATGTTAACGATGGTCTGACCACCCTTGTGTACAGCCAGTGGGCCATACTAGGTCTTAGTCTCCACGTTTTTCCATATAGCCGCCTAGTGACGGCTAAGGTCATGACTGCCTTACGCAGTATTTTTCCAATGTGACCATTCCAGGTTAGCTTAGAGTCCAATACGACCCCAAGATATTTTACCTCCCTGGCCATTGGAACGCTCCTACCGTATAGAGTGAGAGTTCTGTGGCTTTCACACTTCCTCCTCCTCGTAAACGGCACGACGGTTGCTTTCTCGGGGCTCACCCCGAGCCCTTGATCAACCGTCCACCCTTCCACCACTTTCAGTGCAGTCTGCATACGCTCCCACACTGCCTGTGTGACCTTTCCTCGGACTATGATGACAATGTCGTCCGCATAGCCCTGTACCTCATACCCCCCTCCCGAGAGCCTCCCCAGCAGGCCGTCCACGACTAGACACCAGAGCAAGGGAGACAGAACGCTCCCCTGCGGACACCCCGCCGCGACCCCCGCCAGCAGAGTCCCTCCCGCGAGTGAGGTGAACACCGCCCTGTCCCTGAGCATGGAACCGATCCACCTGCAGCAGGTCTCCTCTATTCCACGCTCCCGGGCAGCTGCCAGAACCGATCCGAACGAGGTGTTGCTAAAGGCCCCCTCTATGTCTAGGAAGGCCCCCAGCGCCACCTCCTTGTTCTCCAGCGTATTCTCCAGTTTCAGCACCAGTTGGTGCAGTGCTGTTCCTGTTGAGAATCCTGCTCTGTATGCATATTGTCCGCAGTGTAGAGGATATGCTTCCAGTACACCGCCCCTAATGTGCCGGTCGAGCAGTTTTTCCACTGTTTTCAGCAAGAAGGACATGAGACTTATTGGCCTCAGGGACTTTGCCTGGTCTGTTGGACGCCCAGGTTTAGGAATAAATACAACCCTGGCCAGTCTCCATGCCCTCGGAATGTACCCCAGAGCCAGGCTGGCCCTCATAATGAGGGTAAGCACCGGCGCCAGTATATCTATCCCCTGTTGGAGCATGATGGGCATTATTCCATCAAATCCCGGCGATTTGTATGGCTTAAAGCTGTTAATGGCCCATCTGATTTTGCTCCAGGTAACCACCTCTTTAGCGACTGTCCAGTCTACTCTAGATGCCCGCCTATAAGGCGCCTCTATTTCTGAGTGTTCCCAGTCCGGAGGTGATTGGTTTATTATGTTACAGCCGGGGAAGTGCGTCTGGAGTAAAATTTCCATAGTTTCCTCCCCCGAACTTGTAAAGCCTCCCGTGGGTGTTCTAAGGGAGCCTATGTTAGTCTGAGGGCCCTTAGACAGGATCTTGTGTAGTCGAGCACTCTCGGACGTGTTTTTCACTTCTTCGCAGTGCCTCCTCCACGACTCCTTCTTGGCGTCCCTCAGTCTTTTGTTATAGGTCGATAGGGCCTGTCTATATTCATCCCATGCTCCCGACCTTTTGGCCGCGTTAAACAGCTTACGAACCTGCGTCCTCCTTTGCCTGAGGTCCTCGTTCCACCATGGGACGTTCCTGGTGGACACCCTCATTTTCAGGGGGCAGTTGGCGTTATATGCCGAGGTAATTGCGTCTCGCAATTGGACTGCTGCAATCTCGAGGTCTATTGAATCCCTTATGGCCCTCTCAACCCCCCGCAGTTCCACAGCTAGGTCTGCCCTGTAGGCTTCCCAGTCCGCCTTGCGGGGGTCCCGGTACCATACCGTTTCTCTTTCGACTTTGGCGATTTCAAACCGGATGTATCTGTGGTCTGAGCTACTCACTTCCCCAGACACAGCCCAGCTTTTAACAAAGTCACCCAGAAACTGGGTGGAAACTGTTAGGTCTAAAACTTCCTCACGCCGTGTTGTGACGAATGTCGGTTTATTACCTCTATTCAATATGTCTAAATTAAATTTCATAAAGAATTGTAAAAGTGCCTCACCCCTAGAGTTTGTGTCCGAGCTACCCCACAACTCATGGTGCGCATTCGCATCCATGCCGATGATGGTCTGCCATCCACCTGCTCTGCTACCCACCATCAGCTGCTCCAATTCGTTGGGTGGAGGAGGGTCAGTGCTGTCCCCTGGCAGATAGGCTGACGCGACAGTAATGTCCCTCAGCCCATCCGCTCCTCCACATCGGATTTTGATCGTTGCCAGGTCCCTGGAACAGAAATTCATTAGAGGGAGAAACTCTATCCCTTCCCTGACAAAAATGCAGGCCCTCGGATTCTCGCTGGACCTGCTGTAGATGAGCTTTCCATTAGCTCCGCCGAGTCCCTTGATCTCTCCTTTGTAGGAGTACGGTTCCTGGATGAGGGCCACATCCGTGTTCCTCAGAGCCATTAGTAGTCCGGCCGTGGCTGCCCTACTGTGTTGGAGGTTGACCTGAAGGAACCTAAGTCCCATTAACCCTTAATTGCTTCCCCAGTGGGCGGAAGCTAACCCTTCCCATGCCCCAGAATGCCTTGAAGGAGGTTCCTTCAAGGGCTCTGTAAGATGTCGGGTCGATCGAGAAGGCGAGCGTCTGTCCTTTCTCCTCTGCCTTCCTGCTTAGAACCGACCAGTGTTGCGTCCCCAGTTCAGGGTTCTGGATCTTAAGTCTGCTGATCACCGTCTCCTGCGGGACGGTGTCAGGGATCCGTACGAGGACCTTGCGTCTCTTTGGGAGTTCCTTGGGCTCGACGGCTGTCAAGTCCGCCCCCTCCCAAATCTGACCGAGGCCCCCGATCGTTTTCCGCAGCCAGTCCCGCGACTGCGGGCCGGCACAGGTTATCCAGAGGATGCCCCCCGTCAGGCGCGTCCGGTGGAACTGAGGCGGGCTCTCCCCTTCCTGAAGAGAGTCCACTGCAGCTACCACCGCAGCCTGGATCAGGTCCGCCTTCCCCTGGTCTAGCGTGACCTCAGGATGGCGTCTGTCAATCACCGCCATCCCGAGGCCCTCCGCAGCCTCCCTGTAAGAGCCAGTCTGCGCCGGTGTTCCGGCCTTAGTTCCTTTGGGAGGTCTGTCTGTAGTAGGCGTGCTAGAGCCAGAGCGCGGCGTCTTCCGACTCGCACTCTCCTCTTGCGCCTTTACAGGCACCCTGGCCCTTTTGGAACGTCTGTCTGTAGTGGGCGTGCTAGAGTTCGAGCGCGTCCTCTTCTGACCCGCACTCCCCTCTTGCGCCTTTACAGGTTTCTCGACCGTCCAGGTCCCGGCCGCCATTTTTTGCGCCCTCCGGAGCTTCTTTCTTTGCGCCCCGGAAAGACGCTTGGACTGCCGGGGCAGTCCCTCTACTCTAACAGTAGAGTCCTCACTGGTGGAGGGGCCCCCGGAGTCCGCGGAGCTCGCCGCCCTCCGGTGGGACCCAGCCTCCAGCTTGGGTGTCGGGGACAGGTCTCTGGCCGAAGCTACCCCCTGATCCCCCGTATCTACGCCGGTCGTGGGACCTCCAGAGTCCGCTGCCGCACCCTGGCTCGTCTCCGTTTCCGGGTACAGCCATCTTGCCGGCCACCATTTTGAAGTTATGTAAGCGTTGCCTAGCCCATATTTGGAAGATGTTGAGAAATATATATCCTGCCATCTTGGGTTGGTCGCCATTTTGAATCCATGAAAGCACACCTAGCGTGCTGTATTTTACTCGTAAAGCCCTTCAATATGATACCCATATTAGGGGATTGTAAGAAAATACAAAAATCGCCATCTTGGAACGTCCGCCATATTGAATTTATGATAATGACAGGTAGTAAATTCAGATGTAAAAACTTGCTCTCTGGCTTAATAGATGTTAGTTTCCTTCTCTGTAACCGGTTTCGCTGCTTGACAGCATCATCTATGAAACCAGTTACAGAGAAGAAACCCAACATTTGTGAAGCCAGACAAGAATTTTCGACATCTGAATTGAATATGGAACAGTTTCACCAAGTAAGGGCAACAACAATTAATGAAATGACAGATAGCCTATGTTGCATTGTCACCTGGCTTATACCAGCATATCATATATAAGCTTTTCTAGGAAGGTATTTCAACATGGAGGTGTTGCTCTATATGGGTCAAAGAAACTAGTTAATTACATTATTAATTTGTGGTTTTCGGGGTGATTCTGCTTTTTGTTTCTATTCTAAAATTGTCTAAAACAATACCATGTCTCAAGTGAGGGTCTCCTCATGAATGGGACAATAATAATAATAATTTATTGTGTCCAACAGACCAAGTACAGGACAATTACAAACTAATTAGCGAGTGAGATTTACCATAAATTAACAGTAACAAAATATTAATCCAAAAACAAACCTAAAACTACAAGATTTCAATAGCTCTATGGAACAATGTACACAAACTTTCTCTAAATATATCACTACGTGAACAAATATTAAAAGTTTCACACATTACATATATTGGAGATCTTAACATAACAACAGTCCTAGCCTGATTATTTTAAAATAACATATTGTGCCGTTCACTCATCCTGGGAACATGGAAATTTTTCTGCACCAATAATTCCGGACAATCAATGACATTGTGTATCAGTTTATATAAAAACTTGATTGAGTCAACTCTTCTTAGCTTACACAAACTGACGAATTCAAAGTGCCTAAGCAAAACAGAATGATCGAACCCCCTCTCCGGATAACACCCAGTTTCCTTAAATCACATATATTTTAGGAACCTTCTCTGGACAGATTCGAGTGAGCTTATATGCACACCATAATATGGGACCCAGACAAGAGATGCATATCGTAACTTGGAAAGAACAAAAGCATAATACAAAGCTTTGAGAGCACCAAAAGATGTAAACGACCCACAGTTCCGCACTGTAAATCCCAAAAACCTGTTACACTCGTTTACTATGGTATTGATGTGAATGTCAAACGACAGTTTCTTATCAAAGTGGACCCCCAAGTCCTTCACAGTCTCCACACAATCGACCACCAACCGATGTGTACTCAAACTGAACAGGGAAAGCTTTACGTGTGAAAGTCATGACCTTACATTTACTCACATTCAGTTCCAATCCATTCTGTAAGCACCACTCATAGAGCAAGTCTAGATCTTCCTGCAGTCTTAACGCAATCATCCAGCTTCGTCACTCTCATAAGCAGCTTCAAGTCATCTGCATAGAAAAGTCTCAGCACACTTAAACTACTGTCCAAATCATTGATAAATAATAGGAACAATAGCGGCCCCAGATTAGAGCCCTGAGGAACGCCCGAAGTAGCAATGAGCTCAGAGGACCTGAACCCGCCATAGCTAACAAATTGAACATGATCACTAAAATAATCCCCGAAAAGACGTAACATGCCAACAGTGAATCCATACGATGCAAGCCTCTTCAAAAGGACAGAGTGATCGACATGGTCAAAAGCCTTCACAAAATCTGTGTAGACATTATAGTCCCTGTTTCTCGAAAATTGTTGAACATTACATGCCTAGTCGTCTAACAGAATTTATATCATAAGTATTGCATATTGCTGATGCCAGGCCAGCATCAGCATGGGTTCATATCTGGAAAGCCAACAGGTTCACCAAAATTTCCAGGATAGTGAGGTGAAACTGCTCCCTGCTGTCGGTTATTGACCATAGTCTCGGAAATAGACTGACGTTAAGAAATAGAAAAAGAAAAAACCTTATATAATTTTGTTGTTACAGATCTCCTTCTGGAGATGTAAATATTTTTATGAGAAATGTTAATCTTTTAGACAAACATTTTAAAAATAATTGTACTATAATTTTATGTGGCGACATGAATACTCATTCGGTGGAATAACTCTGTTGCAGAGAGCATGTCTCAATTGTTGGCTTCTTCTAACTTAAATAATATGATTATTTCTCCTACTCGTATAGGAAATACTTCATCTACAACCATTGATCACATATATATACTAATGACGAACTTGCGGACAATGCTATCTGTCTATCTAATACTTATTCTGACTACGAAGCTTTGCTTTTTAGTACTGAGATACACTATCAGAAGCAACACAGAACTTTTAGATATTGTCACGATTATAGCAAACGTTAATAACAGAACTTTTTAGATGATTTGCAGTCAGAAACATGGCAAAGGGTGTATGTAGTTTATAGCCTAAATAATGCTTTTGCGGCGTTTCACAATGCGCTTTTGTGCTTTGTCAATGGGCATTTTCCATACAAAAAGATCTGTACAAGAAAAAAATTGCTCACAGTATGTAACACATGGGATTAGACAGTCTAGCGTTATGCTTAAACAAATGTATATTTAAAAAAAAATCATCTCCAATTAGAGCACCCTTATAAACAATATAAGCTCAGGTATCAAAAATAAATAAATTCTCCTAAAAACTGTTCTACCAAACTAAAATCAATCAATCTGATAATAAAACTAAAATGCCTAGATATTTTCTGCTGCTACATCTAGCCATGAATGAGGCATTGATATAATGATAGTCTATGCAAGACATTTTCTTTGAATATGAGACCACCCTACCCTTTGAAAAATTCAGGTGGCGTCTAATATCAACACACCACTCGTCAACTGTATCTATTGCACATTGAAGCTCTACCCAATCATCAACTCCACATATAACAGAATAAATTTTATGATCGTCCCGCAAAACGAAGCTCAGGTCGTTAATGAAAAGTAGGAAGAGTAAAGGCCCGAGGTTCGATCCCTGAGGGACACTTGAACTTGTGTAATATAACAAATGCAATCAAAACCACCATAGGTGACACAATTTAGACTGCTATTCAAATAGGATCTAAAAAAGAGGCTGAGAAACCAGCAGATTTAAGTAACACCATATGATCAATATGATCGAATGCTGTGGTCAGGTCCATATAAATCACGTCTACCTGACCACCCTGCCTATCAAGATTATTTGCAATAAACTGTGTAATGCAAGATAGATCGGAGATGTCATGCACTTTAGAATGATCTTGACAAACTTTATGAATGGTATTTGTTGAATAAACTAGAACTAAACATAGATAAATGTAAAATTAAATATTATAAAATTATAACCGTTTCACGTAAAAATGTCCCAATACTGCAACTCTCCCTTCTAGAGTGTGTGAAGGACTTGAGCGCAATTTTGTCTTCTAATATTCACATTAATAGTGTTTTAAATTCTCGCAACAGAGCCCTTGGTTTTATTAGTTTTTCTTATAAAAATCCACTAATGAGATCGCGACTTGAATTTAAAAAAAATGTCTTCAATTGAGCGCAAACTAAGCCCCGTAGAACACATTCCGGGTCAACTTCGATTTATATATATATATATATATATATATATATATATATATATATATATATATATATATATATATATATATATATATATATATATATATATATATATATATATATATATATATATATATATATATATATATATATATATATATATATGCGTATGTATGTGTGTATCACACCGTTAACTCGAAAAATAATGGGCCGATTTTGATTAAATTTGGTAAACTACCATCCGTTTGCAAGTGGCTTGGATAAGTTCGTTAGCCAGGAAAATCGGCCCAGGTTTTCCCGGAAAATTTCGTTTTCTTTCGGAAATTTTTTATATCCGTAAATACAAATTAATGGCAACCAAATTTGGTACGTGTGTTTTTATTATAAAAATTGAACCATGCAGCAAAATGTAGGTCTGTATGTTAAAAGACAAAAAAGTTACAGGCATTTAAAGAAAAAAAATTGGGATTTTCCTCAAGTCTTCAAAACGTCAACGTTGTGATCTGAATAGTCAAAATTGGCAACATTTAGACAAAGATCTTGAAACGAATACGGGTTATGTAAATAAATTGTCACAAGAAGAGGGTTCTACACAATCTTAAATTTCGGTTTCAACTGTCATTGTCCTTTATTTTACTAAAAGATTTCCAGAAAATTCATTTCAAGTAGACCCTTTCTCTGTAACTTTGGCAGTAGTTTTAGTTAAGTTTATGGTTTAATGGTCTATAATTTTTTGCTTATTTTAATAGAAAAAATTCGTTAATGAGGAGACCGTGACTTTTTAGTTTTAAAAAGAGATCTTCAAATAAGTGCAAACTAGGCCCCCTAGAATCCATATCAGGGTTTAGTTTCAGTTTTTATCTGTTTACATATCTACATGGTGACGCATTTATACGGTAAAGCTCAATATAATTGTCATTATACAAGATAGGGGAAAAATTGTATACGTTAATTATAGGATGTCTTGAGTTGCATCTTATAAAATTATTTTGACAATCACCGGAAGGCCCATAAGTCGTTGGTTATACCTACATTTTTTTTTCGAGTATCCCCTATATTATTGCATCTTTCATCGAAATATGATGCATGTTTGTAAGAAAAAATCGAGAAAGAGTAAGTGCGTTTTGGTAGCGAATTTGCATGAAATGCTTCAAATTTCAATAATTCAATTTGCTTATAACCTAAGGTTCTTGGGTAGGAAACCAGTTTTCTCGGAAACATTTTAACTTAATTTTCAGAAAATTTTTGTGCAGTTTCAAACAATAAGTTATTTTGATAAAATATGGTACATTGTTTCTACTATACGGTGTCCAAGATAAGGAGGGCCACTATGGGGATCTCCAAAACGGTAGCAGATACAGACTTGATTAAATGAGTGAAAAGTTGCGCACTCAAAAGCCCAACAAAATGGCGCTTAGATATCTCCGAAAATTTTTTTGGTTTTTGAGGTATTTTCAAATATTTGGGTTTTTCAATTTTAATGGTGAGCCTACACCAATACCGATGACACTTCTCCACAGCAACTTTTCATTTTCGTTAACGTAGCATTGCAATTTTTTGAATCCAATGTTTCGGCTTTGCGTGACCATCATCAACTTTTTTCTTTAAATATGGCCCTCATTTTCTGATATCATATTCTGAATGTCCTTTCTATTTAAAATTCAGCGATGTGTCACTCTTTGTGGTTTAGTACCATTTTAGTCTTTTTTTCAACCTTAATCAAGAAAATTCCTATTACGGACCTGTACACAGCTTTTCACCTTAAGTACTAAACTACTAGCTATATCAAAAATGTGAAAATTGTCTGACGACCGCAGCCACTATAATACGACAACACACACACACACAACTAGCTATATCAATTAACACTTTATGTCATTTAGGCAGAACAAATAAAATTACATAACCAGAAGACCTAAACATTAAAACAAACAACAAACGAATAAGAACAAAACAACTAAATTTAGACCATATGTTCAAATAAGCTACCACTATTTTCCAAGCATAAATAGCACCTTTTAACTGTCGATTCTAAAACCCTAGTCAACATTTGTGGGGTAATACTGGCAAATGCTTCCAGAACTAACCTCCTCAGATCTTGTTCTGCAGAAAAATGTTGCTGATATACATGATTTCTAACGTATCCCCATACGAAGTAATCAAGCGGGGTTATGTCTGGTAAACGAGCTGGCCAGGGAGTTTCCGAATATGTGCTGATTATTTTATCTGGGAATTCCCAAACGGCTCTGGAATTATGTGCAGGTGTCCCATTCTGCTGTATCCAACAGTTGTGAACTCTTCAGGGGCATGTTATCGAGAGCATCCTCTAAATCGTTTTGTAGTAAATGCAGGTAGCGCTCTGATGTTAAGGTATGGTGGTAAAGAAACAGTCCTACAATCGTTGTACCGAAGATACCAGCCCACATATTGAAAGCAAAACGGTGTTGATGCCTCGACATTTTATTTTAGCATTGATTGGTTTCAGACGAATAATGACAAATTCTGTACTTGTACGGATGTAATTTTTGTTTTCGAAAAATAAAATGTGCCGTTGATTTTGGTATAAGTACCAACATTTTGTCCAATCTGCCGGACTGATGTACCGTGATCCTTAGTAGCTGCTAACAAAACATGTACTGCTTACTTATTGCTAGACTTTTGCTGAGAAACTACAGGTTTTTAAAAAGAACCATATGCTTGAAGGTTTGTCACTAATTTGCTATGTCCTTTTATTTGGCTGTCTTCTTTCCAGATATTTCTGCAAAAACATACCCTCCACAGCAAAACAATTTCGGTTGGATGAAATGAAACATGCCAGCATGTCAAACTTATCTTCGTTAGAAAACATATTTAGTAGAAACAGTTACTAATTATTACACAATAAATTATACAAGAAACTAATGTGTCAAAAATTAATGTTACTGCCAATCCAAATATGGCTATTGTCACATCCATTTATTTTCCAAAGCATACTTTTGTCTTTTTAAATTAAGTTTATTGGTTCTGTGTTTATTCCATTAAATTATGGTAGAATAAATGATTATATTAGGTTTTATGGTCTCCGAGAGGAATGTAGGAATCTTGGTGATACTTGTTACAGAAATTTTGTTGCTTATACTGAGAATAATTTTGAAAACAATCCGGGTTCTTTCTGGTCTTATATTAATAAGTTGAGGATGGTTTATGATCTTCCTGAGGCTATGTATTATGATGATGTCAGGAGTGATTCTTTGCATGATTCGGTGGGTCTTTTTGCTAGTTTTTTCTCATCTGTGTATGAGGTACAGGCTGGCAGTGTCGGTCCCGATCCTTTTTTGCATGAGTCTGTAAATATGACTGTGTCTAGTGTTACTTCTGCTGATATTATTGATTGTATCTGTAGTTTGAAAGATAAACTTACTTACGGTCCAGATGGAATTCCCCTCCCATCTGTTAAAATCTTGTGCCTTCACCTTGGCAATTCCACTGAGGATTCTCTTTAACATGTCTTTGTCGTTTGGTGAGTTTCCACATGTTTGGAAACATTCTTATTTGATGCCCGTTCATAAGCAGGGACCAAAGCATTTGGTTACTAATTATAGAGCTGTTTGTATTCAGTCAGAGATACCCAAACTTCTTGACTTTTTTGTTTCTAAACATATAACTTGGGAATGCAGACATCTTCTTTACCAGAATGTATTGGTCTCAACTTTGGAGGATAGGTTACAGGTTGATTCGGTGTATACAGATTTCTCCAAAGCGTTTGATAAGGTTAATCACGCTTTATTATTGTCAAAACTTGCATTGTTGGGTTTTAATGCCAATTTGTTGTCTTGGATGCGCAGCTTCCTTACGGGTAGGTCCCAGAGTGTAAAGATCAGAAACTTCATTTCTGATAGTATTACTGTTTCTTCAGGAGTTCCTCAGGGTTCACATTGTGGACCAGTCCTCTTTAATCTTTTTATCAATGATGTCATACATTCACTTAAACATAGTCAGATTTTGATGTTTGCTGATGATATCAAAATTTTCAAGATTGTTCGTTCCAGACAGGACGCTTTACTTTTACAGGAAGACCTAAATCGTTTTGCTCGGTGGTGTGGTGACAATCTTCTGACTCTGAATGTGGATAAGTGTTTCTGCATTACATTCACTAGGGCTCAGTTTCCCATTGACTTTGTGTACTTCATGGGCTCTAGTGCTTTACAGAGGAAGGAAATGATTAAAGACTTGGGCATTGTATTGGATAGGGAATTATCTTTTAAGTATCACATAGAATACATAGTATCTAAGGCATATAAAATGTTAGGATTTATTCATAGATCAACTCTGGATTTTTCATGCAATAGCTTGAGAAGGCTGTATTGTGGTCTGGTTCGCTCTTTATTGGAATGCTCTTCTGTAGTCTGGAGTCCGAATTACAATATTTATATCAATCAGATATCAGGCCATACAAAATAGATTCTTAAGAATTTGTGCTTACAGAATGGGCTTGCAGAGAAATGATCTTAACCTTTCTTATTTGCGGAATCGGCTGCACTTGCAGTCACTCAGTGGTAGAAGGATTGTCAGTGATGTTTGTTTTTTGCATAAATTATTAGTGAATAAAATTGATAGTCCTTCTTTGCTTGAGTTAGTCTCTCTAAGGATTCCGGACCGCAAGAGAGCAAGGGAGGTTTTTGTGGTTCCCTTCCATCGAACCAATTATGGCTTTTTCAGTCCGATGTCGATAGTGGCGAGAACTGCAAATGAGTATTCGGAGCTCTTGGATATGTTTGATTATTCTGACCGTTCAATTAGAGGCATTTTGAGAGGTGTTATTGATTGAATTGTCATATATATGGTGTACAGGTTATGTTTTGCTTTTTTAGTGAATTTTCTTAAAAAAAATTCACTATTGAGGAGATCCCGACTTTTGAATTTTGAAAAAATTTCTTCAAATGAGCGCTAATTAGGCCCCCCAGAACACATATCCGGGGTCAGTTTCAATTTTTATATGTTTATATATATATATATATATATATATATATATATATATATATATATATATATATATATATATATATATATATATATATATATATATATATATATATATATATATATATATATATATATATATATATATATATATATATATATATATATATATATATATATATATATATATATATATATTTATATATATATATATGTATCACACCGATAACTCAAAAAATTATGGGCCGATCTTGATTAAATTTGGTGAGTACCTTCCTTTTACAAATGGCTTGGATAAGTTCGTTAGCCAGGAAAATCGGCTCAGGTTTTCCCGGAAAATTTTGAGTTTTTTTTCGAAAAAAATTGTAAAAAATTTATATCTCCAAAATTAACAGAGTAAGAGCATCCAAATTTGGTACGCGGGTTTATATCGTTATACGTAAGCTACCTACCAAAATTTAGCTCTGTAGATCAAAATACAAAAAAGTTATAGGCATTTAAATAAAAATTTATTGGGATTTTCCTCAAAATCTCAAAGTTGCGATTTAAAACGTCAAAAATTGGCAACATTTAGGCAAAGAACTTAAATCTAATACGGGCTATGGAAAGAAAATGTCACAAGAAGGTTGTTTTACAAACCCTGAAGTCTTAGTTTCAACCGTCATTGCCCTTCATTTTACTAAAATATTTCCAGAAAATAAATTTCAAATAGACCCTTTCTCTTATGCTAGGCAGTAGTCTTAGCTATAGAGTTTATCGTTTAATGGTATATAATTTTTGTCGAATTTTCGTAAAAAATCAATAAAGCTCAATATATATCCGTTATTATACAAGATATGAAATTTTTTTAATATATTAATTATAGGGTGTCTTGAGCTCCATTTTAAAAAATATTTTTACAATCATAGAGTGTCCCATAAGTCGTTGGTGATACAAATTTTCTTATTTTTTTAATCAAACACGCCTTATGTTATTGCATTTTTGCATTTTCCATCGAAATATAATGCATGTTTGTAAGGAAAGAAATTCTGGATGCAGCAAGTGCGTTATGATAGCGAATTTTGATCAAATGCTTCATATTTGAATAGCCCAATTTGCTATTAACCTATAAGGTTGACCAAGAAACGAGTTTTTGTGGGAACACTTTAAGTTTACTTTTGGAAATTTTTGTACATTTTCACACAATAAAGTTATTTTTATGAAACATGGCACATTGTTTTTACTATATAGGTTATACTGGTAACCAAAATTGATGCCTGCTTTCTTAAATAAAAAGAAAACAGACATATTTGCAATAAAAACATATTTAAGAAAATTCACTACCATAACGCACTTGCTGCGTCCCGAGTTTTTTATTTGTTATGTCCTCATATTGAGATAGGTTATTTAAGACTAATGTAGTTTTAGATGTTCTTATTATTATTGTAAATTGGTTGATCTGTTGAATAAATAAATAAAAATAAATAAATAAATAAATAAATTATTGCCTTAATTCATCCATTGGGTAATTATTAAACGCCTAAATGACATAATGTTGTGTTAATTGATATAGCTAGTTGTTTAGTACTTACGTTTAAAAGCTATATACAGGTCCGTAATATGCACAATAAGCCAAAGGCTGCGGTGCTATCGGGGCGGCAAAGACGCGGACGAGCTCTAAGGGAAAAAACAGGACCGTAATAGGAATTTTCTTAATTAAGGTCGAAAGAATAATACTAAAATGGTACTAAACCACAAAGTGCGCCACATCGCTGAAGTTGGAATAAGAATGGCTTTGATAACAGGAAATTGAGGGCCGTATTTCAAAAAAAGTCGATGATGATCCCATCGAATTCAAAAATTAGCAATGCTACGTTCAAGAGAATGAAAAGTTGCTGTGGAGAAGTGTCATTGGTATTGGTGTAGGTCCAACATTAAGGCCAGAAAAAAAAAATGTAAAATCGCAAAATCCAATTTTTTCAAAATATCTCAAAAACCAAAAAAAAAAAAAAAAATTCGCAGATGTGTAACTGCCATTTTGTTGGGCTTTTGAGTGCCTAACTTTTCTTTCATTTAACCAAGCTTGTATCTGCTATCGTTATGGAGATCCCCATAGTGGACACACTGTATAGGTTATACTGGTAACCAAATTGACGCCCGCTGGCATTAAAGAGACATATTTGCTGTTAAAAACATTTTTATTAAAATATACTACCATAAAGCACTTGCTGCGTCCAGACTTTTTGTTTGCAACTGCAATTGTTTAAATTATTTATTTAATTATTTATTATCTAAATGCACTCAAGGTGCTCTACATTGCTTTTGTTCTATGCAAGGTAAGGTATACATCACTGATTTGGAACCCATATTGTTGTACACATAGGATCCCTTGGATATATTCAGAGAAGGTTCCTTAAATATTTAATATTTAAGAAGAGCTTCTTATCCGGATCAGCAAGATTACAATCAATCCGTCTTCCTAAATCATTTGAATTTCGTTAGTTGATACAAACAACGACGGGTCGACTCTGCGATGTTTCTACATAAGGTTTTAATTTAAGGTCCAGAATTACTATCGCAGATCAGTATTCATGTAACTTGAGTAAATGAGAGAAGAACCAGGTTATTTTATAATAATCAGACTCAGACTAATCTCATGTGAAAGTCATCTATTTATACAATGTGTAGCTGTGGTAACACACAACATATTCTGTTTGTGATATGATTAATGGTAGTTTAAAAACAGTTTTATCCACAGTTATGGAATTATTATACTTTTGTCTTTGTACTTTTTGTTATCTTTTGTGTGTGTAAATTTAAGATCTTTTGAGTTTATGGCATTTTTTCTTTTGTACTTTTGCATTGTATACCGGATGTTAACTTTCTATGCACTGTTTTCTGTCCTGTAATTGGTTCTTTTTTGGTCTGTTGGACCATAAGTCATTATTATTATTATTATTATTATTATTATTATTATTGAACTATATATTTTTTGTAACTGCTTACAGATCCACAAGATCATCGGTTTTGCACCTTCCCTGCTGCAAGTTATCATGATGTCAGACTGTGACATGCCAGTTCGCCAGGCAGGCGCCATCTACCTAAAGAACCTTATATCACACAACTGGCAAGACAAGGAAGCTGACACTCCTGGTCAGCCTATTCCATTCGCCATACATGAACAGGACAGAGCTCTTATCAGAGACAGCATAGTCGATGCTGTGGTTCATGCACCTGATTTGATCAGGACACAGCTTTGCACCTGTGTAAATAACATGGTCAAGCATGACTTTCCCGGCAGGTGGACCCAGATTGTTGATAAAGTGAGTTTGAATATTCATTGATTTGGTTACTTTACTTTAATAAACTATCCTATATTATAACCGTGAAACGTTTTCTCTCTAGTTTTGTCATAGATCATAGATATTTATTCTGATGATAATAATACAAAGCGCCTTAAAAATAAGTATTTTACGTATGCTTGTAATAATGTAATTTATTCACTTTTCATCCAAATGTTGAACTTGTTGGCAATTACACTTTCCCAGTTTGGCAGGTCTCAACTTGTGACCATTATGCAATCATTTACTCTATAACGCTCCTTCTTTCTGTCTTTAACAAAATCTCCATTACTTCTGTCACTCTATTACTGTGGTATTGTTTTTAAGAAGTTTCTGAAATGTAGCAAAAAAGAAAATTTTGAAACTAAGGATAGGAGAATATATAATAAATCCAGATGTAGTAGGCTTCACGAATTCTTGTTTCCTCCTCTGCAACCGGTTTTGCATTTTATGGCATCTCTAGGCAGGAGAAAATCGAGAATTTACTCATTTAAAACAAAGTAGTTGTGTATTTCCTTTTTTATTTCTTAAGCTTTCAAAAATGTTTAATATTTCTCGGGCGCCAGTGCTGAGAATTATCAAGGAGTCAGCACTCTCCCAAGAAGGCTTGTCTTTTGATAAATCATTTCAAATAGACCCTTTCTCTGATACTTTGGCGGTAGTTTTAGTTATAGTGTCAGTAATTTTTAGCGAATCTTCATAGAAAAAATTCGTTATTGAGGAAACCGCGACTTTTCAATTGTGAGAAGATTGCTTCAAATGAGTGAGAACTTCGCCCCCTAGAACTTACATATATAGGTTGAGGCATTTCTAGGGTAAAGCTTAATATATCTGTTACTATACAAGATAGGAGAAACAATTTTATACATTAATTATAAGATGTCTTGAGCTGCATCTTACAAACTTATTTTAATAATCACAGGGCAGCCCATAAGTCGTTGGTGATACAATGTTTATTATTTTTTTAATCGAACACCCCTTATTTAATGCATTTTTACATTTTCATTAGAATTGTAATGTTTGTTTATAAGCAAAGAAATTATAGTGTTCATCGTTTTCAAGTTATTTCAATTGTTTTGCAATTTTTCACATTTTTGGCGCATATCAAAAATTATGAATTGGCGTTTTTTACCAATAGATCGTGGATCCCATGAAAATGGCGCCCTCGTTTATATTATTTGCACATTTTTGTACTTTTTCAAATAATGAAGATATATATATATATATATATATATATATATATATATATATATATATATATATATATATATATATATATATATATATATATATATATATATATATATATATATATATATATATATATATATATATATATATATATATATATATTGAAATGATAAATAGTTTCAAACAATACTTACAGTTTGCAGGAGATGTGAATGTATTTTTTTTGTTTGTAAATTGTGTTTCTTGTCATTAAATATTCAAAGCCATTCCAATACAAATTAACAACATATTTTACCACACCAGACACATAAAAACCATAAATAACAACACATTGTTACAAGACATATTCTTTGTTGCTGTTATTTGGTACTGGATGCATGATATCAATAAGCTGAAAGGAAAAGACTGCATTTAAATAATAGATCAAAATTAATATAACCTATATAATATTTTTTTAAATTAAAATTGTTAATTAAGCTGCATACCTATTATGTATGTATAGCATGATGTTTAAAAACAGGTTAAATTTATATTGTCAAATGATTTTACTTACAGTTTTGAAAGAAACTTTTAAAACAAAATGTATTGAAAACACTCTGTATAATATTAAGTGGTAAAAATGAACGCTCACAAAGACAACAGTGATGTTACTGAAAGAACTTCCAAAGCAAGAATCAATGTTTAAAAGTGTTTTAGTTAAGTGAAAAGTTATTGTTTACATCTGCAATTAGTTATAGGTTATCCAAATGTCATATTCTAGATTATAGGAATTTTCTGTTTGTAAATGACATTTGAGTGAGGGATTTAAATTTGGCGGGTATCTGAGATAGACTTACCTGTCAAGAGCCAAAGCAACGGTAATTTTCCAGTCAATACTGGATGTCGATGAATGCAGCTAAGGAACAAAATGAAAATGTTGAAAATAAATTTCCAGGCAGCTGGCGATGGCATTAAACAGGAAGAAAATCGAGACGATTTCGGTTTTGAATAAAATATTCTAGAAGTTGTTTGCTAATCTCGAAGGAGAGCGTGTCATATTTTAGCTTCGAGATATATTATCGAATTTTAAGTAAATTTGTGCAAAAATGGTATAAAAATGTGTCCAACACTTAAACAGGCAATCCCGTAGATGTTTCCAGCCAAGAAATCACAACAAGCAGTTAATGTATAAATCAAAATTACCTGTAACAGAAATCGACAAGACGCCTAAGGTACCAAACAATTAACTTAAATAATATAAATAACCGTGAAAGGAAGTTTCATATGAGCATTAATACAAGTAAACATTCCATACAATATTGTGAGATAAATGTTTCGAGTTTAAAAACAGATTTCATCAATACATAGTGAGAATTTAAACCAACATAAAATAGTGTTTTACAAACAATGTAACAGAGGGCGCACACTTTGTCAACTTTAAAATTGAAGAATTAATTTTTGCCATATTTATTGTTTGATAAAAAACAAAAACAAATCCTGTCACTCATAATAAAATACAACTTTGTCAATAATTTTAGACTAGAAGATCCAATAGGTAAAAATTCTAGAATTTTCAATAATAGATAAATAAAACCTTGTTAAATTTTAAAATTCTTTGACGTATTATTGGGGCGAATAGTTATAAAATATACAAAAATTAATGGCATAGGGCACCCTTTAGCAACTAGAACTGACTAACTGGGATAAAAGTCACATGGTGAGCAGCCGATAGGAGCATCAATTAAAGGATAAGTATAATATTTTTGTGGTAATATTTCTGTGTCTATTGCTAATTTTAACAGGAGAAAAGAGTAGACCACCCAAAATACATACTACACCTTACACAGAAACACACAAGGACCTAAATAATAGAAATACCCTGAGATTTAGTCTTTTATTAATAAACATTTCATTACACAAATCTAAACATAATATTCACATAATTTGGGCATAAATATTGACAATAAACTGTGTGTATTATTGTCTAATCTGAAAATTACTATACAAAATAAACTAGAAATCAAAAACAAACTTATTCACCTAAAATCAATTCTTACTATACATACAGGTGATCCTAAAACTAACTGTATACAATATAAAAATAACCAACTTTACAAATAAATTATATAAAACAAAGAAAAGGTGTTAATGCCCCATTAATAACACAATTGTCGCACAATCATGTGAGATATATATATATATATATATATATATATATATATATATATATATATATATATATATATATATATATATATATATATATATATATATACATATATATACATATACATATATAGGTTCTACTGGTAACCAAATTTGACGCCTGCTTTCATTAAAAAAAAATACTTATTATGTAGTTATTAAAACATTTTTATGAAAATATACTACCATAGCGCACTTGCTGCATCCAGAGTTTTCTTATATAGCCAGATCTAGCTGGCCTTATCCAGATGCTTTTGGCATCTGTCACTTTAGTTAATACTAGTTGGGGCGTAATCATTTACCCATTTTAACAGCAAGCAATTAAATAATTTATGATTGATATCTAACCGCTCAATTCGCAACCAAAACAAAACATGTTAATTTACTCTCTCTACCAATGAGGTACAGACGTTTCAGTATATGTAAACTATTAAATGTATGTTGTTACAAAACCATAGACTGTGAATGTATATATTCTGGCAAAGTCGTGAGTCTTAAAACTATTGTTAAATATTACGCCCAACAATAGGCTAATAACCATTTTTTCACCGATGATGACAAATTTAAACAAGAGCATACATGCATCGTGTCAGAATAGAACCCTGGTCCACCTGCTTGGCTGGCTACTACGTAACTGCTAGGGTCGTTCATACTGAATAATGTACGTCTATAAATGGAGAATGAAAAGCACCGTCAAATTTAATCGATATAAAAAGCTTATGCTGAAAATACGTAAACAAAATATAACCTAACAGATGTAATAGAATTTCATAGATAATCTAATGCGACTGCTCTGCGTTCCCGATATCCAGTGCCCCATTACCAGATATGTCCCTCAGTGAGCGAGATTTAAAAAAACATTTCACAGACGCCCTTATGGGGCCGAGATGGTCTGCGGGCTTCGTTTACACGTTCCGGCCCTTGGCCAAGTACACAGCTTCACCATGAAAAAACATTTTTTTTTGTACATCTCTCCCCGCACCTGAGATAATTCCGTTCAAAGATTCTGCTCCTCCTGCCCCGTCCCTCAGGAGATATTATCTATTGTCAGCTTAGTAATATACAAAATAGTGAGATCCTTACGGTGTTGTAGAGAAGGCTGTGTAATAATCAGTAGACCGATTATTGTCTACACGCTATAATTAATTGTGGGAAAATATTCATAAAGAAACTACACAGTTGAAATTACTGAATTAACAATAACAAAAACAAGATTATAGATGAATCTTAAAAGATGTAAACTAAAAGTAAACGTTGATGTCCAGTTGAATTTATTTTTGTTTGTTTTTCATTATCTTTACAGGTAAGCATCTACCTATCCAATCCGGACCCCACTGGCTGGCATGGAGCACTGCTTTCTCTTTATCAGCTGGTAAAGAACTTTGAGTACAAAAAAGCTGAAGACAGGGGACCACTGCACGAGGCCATGAATCTGCTACTACCACAGCTTTATCAGCTAGTGGTACGTCTGTTACCCGACCCTTCAGACCACTCCGTGCTTTTGCAGAAGGAAGGACTTAAAATATACTTTGCGTTAACCCAGTATATGCTGCCACTAGATCTTATATCAAGGGAGGCCTTCGCTCAGTGGATGGAGGTAACAGTTGTTTTTATTATGTGTTTCTTTGATTAATCTTTTGCTTATTGCAGTCGAACTAATGCTTCTAGAAGCTGCCTTTTTTCACATTTTTGTATTTATACTTTCTTTTAATCGTCTTCCCGGTCACAACCACCTGTATGCGCCCTGAGTCGCATACTTGTCAGGTCTTCATAATTATATAATGAAAATTGATCAATGCCTTAAAGTCAACCCCAATAAATTGGAGAGTTATTTTGCTCAGTTGAACACTCAACACTTTTTCCATAGACATACTGGATGACACAGATATTCTACAGGCGGCTAAGAAAGTTAGGCCTAATTTCCTCTGGCCCTGACCCTGTCCTTGCAATTCTGGTTAGGGATTGTTTACATATTCTTCTGATTCCAGAAAATTTTCAACCTCTTACTCTCTACATGTGTTTTCCCAGACATTTGTAGGTTATCGTGTGGTTTTCCAGTTTTCAAAGCTGGTGATGGAACCATTTTTTTCTAATTATTGGATGTGTTTTCTGTAAAATCTTTAAAGCATGCTTATATCGGTATATATTCTTAGATATAAAGAACAAATGATCAGTCATGGTTTCTTTGCTGGGATTTCTACTGTCACAAATCTAATCTCAATAACACAGTTTATTGCTATAGCTCTTGATGATCATTCCCAAGTGGATACACTGATCTGTTGAAGGCTTTTGACAGTCTCAATCATGCTAATATAAATAGGCTCCAATATTTTGCTTTCTCTCGGAATCTCATTAAATTATTTGATTCTTATCTTAGTGTACACAAACAGTATGTTGAGATCAGGTGCTTTAAATCAGATTGTTATTAAATACCCTCTGGAGTGCCACAGGGATCCATGCTTGGTCCAGTTATATTTAATATTTGTATTGTTGAAATAATCACATGTTCTTGAAGAGCCTCACTTAATCTATGCTGATGATATAACAATATATTTATGTGTCGATCATCCTGATCACTGTTGAACACTACAGCGTAATCTGGAGCTTCTTGGTAGGTGGTGTAGTAGTAACGGACTCTCTCCGCTAATAAGTGTTGCATCATGTCTTTTTTCTCTAGTAAAAAAAAATCCCCACCCGTTTTGATTATAATGTATGTATGTTATGTTTTCGAGCATGCCCGAATTAATTTCGTTGGATGAATGTTATTATATAATAAAAATGAATTACAGGTTTGCAGACAGATAGTTGAACGACCTGTTCCGCCCGCAGCGCTTCAGCCTGACGAGGATGAACGTCCGGACCTCCCCTGGTGGAAGAGTAAAAAGTGGGCATTGCATATACTTTATCGCATGTTTGAACGATACGGCTCGCCTGGGCATGTCGTCAAAGAATACAACGAATTCTCCGAATGGTACCTGCAGACCTTCAGTAATGGTATTTTGGAGGTGTTGTTGCGACAATTGGATGCTTACAGAGCAGGCAATTGGCTACCACCTCGGGTCTTACAACAGAGTCTCAACTATCTTAACCAGGCTGTGTGTCACGCTCACACCTGGAAGATTCTAAAGCCGCACATGCCCGCCATAATACAAGATGTGTTGTTCCCATTGATGAGCTACTCCTCCGAAGACCATGAACTATGGACTCTGGACCCACACGAGTATATCAGAGTGAAGTTTGGTGAGTTTTATTATTATTGCGAACAAATTTAAAATATGATATAGGGGTTTCTCAAAGAAGGTTTTTCGGCAAGGTTGGGGGAGATATAAAACTGTGTCCTAAAAAGTTTGAACGTATTAACCTCACAAAAAACTATCAAAATTCTTGATTAGGGTCTCAGAGTTTGATTAAGATTGTAAGCAGATTAATCAATATCAGTACCCAGAGCTGTCATCACTTCGACAAATTGAGTATTCTTGACCTCCAGTGAATTTGTCATGTCATTCTCAGACAAAATTACCTAATGACCATTTTCTGTAATAGTTTTAGGAGCACTAAGTGTTTTCAAAGCATAGCTTCTGTTCATTAATACAATTTAATTGGTTAATTTGTGAAAGCGTTTTTGTTAACTGGTTTTAGAATGCTTAGATAATGTCTGTGAAGGATTGATATTTTTTTAATATACTTGTAATGATAGTTTTTCAGTCAGTTAATTTTTAAATAATTTCAGATGTTTTCGAAGACTTCATTTCACCTGTCACAGCTGCTCAGACATTGCTACATTCTGCATGTAAAAAACGCAAGGACATGTTGCAGAAAACTATGATAATGGTGACCCAGATTCTGACCAATCCGGCAACGGAACCACCTCAGAAGGACGGTGCCCTGCACATGGTTGGTTCTCTTGCTGATGTGTTGTTAAAGAAGAAGTTGTATCGGGACCAGCTCGATCAGTTGTTCATCAAGTATGTGTTTCCAGAGTTTAACAGTGATAGGGGCCATATGAGGGCGAGAGCCTGCTGGGTACTCCACTACTTTGCTGAATTTCCATTCAAACAGGAGAATGTATTGCTCGATGCGGTCAACTTAACGATAAGGTCGTTGTTGTTTGATAAGGAGCTGCCCGTTAAGGTATGAATGTTTTCTTATAATAAGGGTGTGAGGTCTGGTAATCTGTGATTAATTTTAAAATCATTTATAGTCAGGTTTCAAAATTGTAATCACTACGTTCTCAGAAACGATCGTGCTGTTTTACTCAGTGGCGGCTCGTGTGTGTCGGGGTAGAGGAGGCAGCATTTTTTTTAATTTTCAAGGTCACACATTTTCTTGGCACTTCAGAATTTCAGTGAAAAATCCATTTATACAAAAATAATATAGACTTTAACAAGAATAACGTTTGAAATTTGATACCTTTTTTAAATAATTTATTCACGAATTACTGACAGTATAAATAAACAGGAATAAACACATAAGGTTTATTATATTGTTTATAGACCAAAAATAAATTTCAATAGAAATCATATATATATATATATATATATATATATATATATATATATATATATATATATATATATATATATATATATATATATATATATATATATATATATCCCGGACTTGAACGTATAAATCCCGGTATATAAAAAAATCAAGATAAATTAAAATTTGTTGAATCGTTGATTGTAAATTTCACAAATGACTGGAATTGGCAACACTGCCTCTGCGTTTTACATCTCGTCATAGACCACTCATTGGACTGGATCACTTATTTAAATTTATTTATTTACTGATGTATATATATATATATATATATATATATATATATATATATATATATATATATATATATATATATATATATATATATATATATATATATATATATAATATTACGAGATGTAAAACGCAGAGGCAGTGTTGCGAATTCCAGTCATTTGTGAAATTTACAATCAACGATTCAACGAATTTTAATTTATCTTGATTTTTTTATATACCGGGATTTATACGTTCAAGTCCGGGATCCGGGACAGGACATCTAATTCACAGTAGAAAGCGGTCAATAAGTACACGTTCTTTTGCATACCTAACTCTATTTAGCCAGCGAAACGCATTGTCCTATTGTTAATAAGAAATAAGAACATAAATGTAAGCATAATAATATTATGTAATATATTTTACTTGTCACCACCAAGTAATGCGTGTCACTGTTGCATAGCAAGCACCAACGCGGAGGTGTAGAGTATAACTTGCCAAGGGGTGAGGCATAGTGTCGGGAACCAGGGAAAATGGGAATCGGGGATTTACATATTTACAAAAACAACTAAACAATATATTTTAAATAACAGTAACGAAAATAAAAATAAATAAATAAAACGGGTACAAAAAATAGGTGGTGTAGAGCATCTGTTATTGAAATATTTTTGTAAATTAATGGAACTTGCCAAGGTGGGACGTGGGACGTGGTGTTAGGAATCCGGGAAAATGGGATTCGAGGATTATTTACATATTTACAAAAATAACGAAACAATAAATTGTAAATAACAATAACGATTGTAAAAATAAATAAATAAAACAGAAACAAGAAAATAGGAGGTTTTGCGCATCTGTTACTGAATTTAACTGATAAACTAATACTTTCCTAAATATTAATATAAAATGGAATCTGTCTATCTTTTTGCTTGGCAAAAATATCGATTACTTTATCGTAAAATGAAGTCTGCTGTGTCAGTTCTTTAACAAGCCTTTTTTCTATAGAAATCATTGATATGTTTTTTTGCCTGTCTTGACTAATACTATTTCTGGAAAATGTTTTGATGTGTTTAAGTGCAAAAAAACATCTTTCTACTGAAGCAGATGTGACAGGACTTGTGACCATTAACGCAAGCAGTTTATAAAACTCGGTTAGACAAGAAATTAAGGCATTTTTAGTAATAATAATAATTTAATCATAATAATTTATTGTGTCCAACAGACCAAGTACAGGACCAATTACAGGACACTTGCAGACTCATTAGCTAGTGAGATTACCATAAATTAACAATAACAAAATTTCAAACATTTCAATAGCTCTATGCAACAATGTACACAAACTGTCGCTAAATATATCACTACGTAAACAAATGATATTAAAAGTTTCACACATTACATATATTGGAGATCTTAACATAACAACAGTCCTAGCCTGATTATTATAAAATAACATATTGTGTCGTTCATTCATCCTGGGAACATGGAAATTTATCTGCGCCAATAATTCCAGACAATCAATGACATTGTGTATCAGTTTATATAAAAACTTGATTGAGTCAACTCTTCTTAGCTTACACAAACTCACGAATTCAAAGTGCCTAAGCAAAACAGAATGATCGAACCCCCTCTCCGGATAACGCCCAGTTTCCTTAAACCACAGATATTTTAGGAACCTTCTCTGGACAGATTCAAGTGAGCTTATATGCACACCATAATATGGGCCCCAGACAAGAAATGCATATCGTAACTTGGAAAGAACAAAAGTACAATACAAAGCTTTGAGAGCACCAAAACATGTAAACGACCCACAGTTCCGCACTATAAATCCCAAAAACCTGTTACACTCGTTTACTATGGTATTGATGTGAATGTCAAACGACAGTTTCTTATCAAAGTGGACCCCCAAGTCCTTCACAGTCTCCACATGATCGACCACCAACCGACCCACAGTATACTCAAACTGAACAGGGAAAGCTTTATGTGTGAAAGTCATGAACTTACATTTACTCACATTTAGTTCCAATCCATTCTGTAAGCACCACTCATAGAGCATGTCTAGATCTTCCTGCAGTCTAACGCAATCATCCAGCGACGTCACTCTCATAAGCAGCTTCAAGTCATCTGCATAGAAGAGTCTCAGCACACTTAAACTACTGTCCAAATCATTGATAAATAATAGGAACAATAGCTGCCCCAGATTAGAGCCTTGAGGAACGCCCGAAGTAGCAATGAGCTCAGAGAACCTGAACCCGCCATAGCTAACAAATTGAACACGATCACTAAAATAATCCCCAAAAAGATGTAACATGCTATCGCTGAATCCATACGATGCAAACCTCCTTAAAAGGACAGAGTGATCGACACGGTCAAAAGTCTTTACAAAATCTGTGTAGACAACATCAATCTGACCCCCAGCATCAATGCCGTCTGAGACCCGCTGAGTTAAAACGGCCGAGTTTGTGCCAGTTGACCTACCCCTCACAAATCCATGTTGACAGGGTGATATCAGTGTTTTCACAGAGTTGTAGATACCCTCGTATAGGACCATCTCGAAGATCTTAGCAAAAATGCAGAGTAGAGCTATCGGACGACAGTTGATGACCAAAGATACATCACCAGTCTTAAATATGGGGCATATACGTGCCAACTTCCAGATCGCAGGAAACCGAAATAAATGAAACCATTTCGATAGGCCTATGGCAATCTTGAAACAGTTCTGTATCTGTGTATACAGTGGTCAGTTCGTTTTTTAATGCAATTAAATCAAACAATAATTCAAAGTTATCCTTTGGAAAGTCTTTTGAATACGAAACAAAATTGTCTTTCTTAATTAAATCAAAAAATTCTAGTTTGTTTAAATCCGAAAATCTTACTTGCAATTCATTAATTATTGTGTCTAAAATTTCATTAAAAATTTGTTTATAATTCTGTTTTAAATTTTGAATACTTAATGTTGTCTTTCTTTGCTTTGATGCTGGTTCGTTATTTTCAAAATCCTCAAATAAGGAGTTTGATGAATATCATTATTTCTAAAATCTTGCAATGTAGTACTTAATACAATCAGACATTTCTTAGCATAAGAAATATATGTGCTTTTATTTTGTAAAATTAAAAATACATCAGTATGTTCAAATATAAATTTAAAAGTGTGTAAAAGAAAAAGAAAATGGGGATCGTTAAGATGTTTTAGGCCAATAGATTCTCTCAGAGTTTGTTGATGTTTGAAATCATCGTGATTCACAAAAAACTTCTATTAATTTGTTTCTGTTTGACAACACTGTAGAAACTAACCTAGAAGTAAAATTCCACCTTACCTACGCTCACATTTGTAGCAGAGCCGGGCCTCCGAGCACGTGATTTTAAGCGCGTTTTTAATTGGTTTGCCAGGGCTAATGTTTGTATGCATTCAAATAAATGTGTAAAATATGGTCCAAAGTCCAAACCATCGGAACCGGGCCTCCGTAACGTCACACAAGCACACAAGAAGATCACGCTGTTTTGGTAATATACTTTCCAGCAGTGTTGCCTCTTGTAATTGTAATTGCAGATTTAGATATTTTTTTATGAATATAGTTTGAATAATAATTAATAATGTGAATAAGTAGAATAAGTATGACTTTAATACTGAATATTAGATATTGGATTAAAGTTATATGTAACTAACTGACTACTTGAATAGGGAGGATATAACTAATTCTGACTAGGGAGGCCTGGCCTCCTCTGTCTCCTTAGAGAAACCGCCACTGGTTTTGTTGCTATATTGGTGGTTTCAGTGGTGCACAGCAAATATTGTGAGAGGTTCAGGCACTAACGAATGTACTAAAAAAAAGTCATAAACGTAAGCCTTTCGTAACTAACTTGATGTTTCTAAATTACCAAATTTTGAAACCTGACTAGTATTTTTGCTCTGAATTTAATTTTCCTTACCTCTAGGTACTGCAGTATGAGTCTTGTTGCCTTTAATGAATTTACACTATGCAAAAGGTGATTGTTATTCTAGGTTGAAGCCGCCATTGCACTGCAGTCTCTCCTGAATTATCAAGACAGATCGCAAAAATACATTGAGCCACAGGTGAAGCCTGTCGCTTTGGAACTGCTGTCCATAATTAGAGAAACCGAAAACGAAGATGTAACTGCTGTTATGCAGAAGCTTGTCCATGTTTACACACAGCAATTAACACCCATTGCTGTAGAGATTTGTCAGCATTTAGCTACTACTTTTAATCAGGTAAATTTTCAGTTATTGGCTTTCTAGTTCTGTCATGGCATACAATATGAATATGTTTATTTTATACAAATATATGTTTATTTTAAAAGTTACAATGTGTGTTTAAATATTTTCTTACTCTTAATTTTCAGGTATTAGACACAGATGAGGGTTCAGACGAGAAAGCCATAACAGCCATGGGTCTTTTAAACACAATCGAAAGCCTGCTTATGGTGATGGATGAACAGCCTGAGGTCATGCGCTTGCTTGAGCCTATCGTACTGCAAGTTATAGCACATGTACTACAAAATGAGGTCCAAGAATTCTACGAGGAAGTCTTTGAACTAATATATGATCTGACAGGTCGACACATCTCTCCTGATATGTGGAAGGTGTTCGAACTTCTCTATCAAGTGTTAATGAAAAACGGTCTTGATCATTTTACCGACATGATGCCCGCTCTCCACAACTATATAACAATCGATACTGATGCCTTTTTGTCTGATGAAAAACGACTTCTCGCCATCTACAACATGTGCAAGGAAGTGTTGAACAATGATTGTGGTGAAGACCCCGAATCTCATGCTGCTAAACTATTAGAAGTTGTACTGTTACAATGTAGAGGTAGGATAGACCAAGCCGCTCCGATGCTTGTAGAGCTAGCTGCCAGTAGATTATTAAGAGAAGTCAAAACGAGCGAATTGCGCACCATGTGTCTTCAAGTTCTGATCGCCGCACTTTATTACAACTCGACGCTTTTGTTTTCTGTACTGGAAAAGATGCCAGATTTCACAAATCATTTTATTAAACAGTGGTTGCATGATGCGGATTGCTTCTTGGGTATTCACGACAGAAAACTGTGTGTTCTGGGTCTGTGCACACTGATCAGCATGCCCAGCAAACCCCCAACCATTATGGAGATAGCGCCCAACGTTATCCCAGCAATGATATTACTTTTTGATGGTTTGAAGAGGGCTTATGCAGCAAAAGCTCAGGAGGCAGCTGAAGAGGAAGAAAGTGAATCATCTGATGGGGAAATAGAAGGTAAATTGATACAAAAAATCCCAATGTAGGTTTCCTATCAAATTTAAAAGTTTGTCTTAGACGTTTTTATTTGTTTTCTAATCATACATGTAGTCTTAAGAGCCTGTGCTGAGCACTGATATATAGGTTTTGTAAAATCCACCACAGATTTTTAGACCTAACAATTATTTCGACAAATTTGGCTTAATCAGAAAAATATATAAACTGTTTTAATTAAATGGCCAACATATTGGCTTTAGATTTTGGCATATTTATAGATTTAGGTAAGAAAAATGTATTTATTGTAGGGGATATCAATGTTCTGTCATATGTCCGGCTTTGTGGGGCTCAAACAGTTTAATTATGTTCTCAGTTTGAATCAGAGGTTATTAGACCTTGTCATGAGTTATATGGCTTGTTCTATCCCCTTGATTCATGGCCAATGGTTGACGTTGATACTGTCCCCCACTCTCTGTTTCAATTGATTTCCAAAGAATGATATTTTACTAAATTTGAGGTTAATAAGCTTACGTCGTGTTATAATTTTTGTAATGCAAATTACGCTCTACTATATGAAGCACTGAGATCAATAGCTTGGTCATATTTGTATTCATTGTCTGATGTCAATTTTGGCCCGCTCTTTGTTTTATGATTCTGCAGCTGTTTCGATCCCTAATTCCCCTGTATTCTTCATGAAGCCATGGTTACCCACTGTGGTGTACTTAAGATATCATTAAGATTATTAAGCAAAAGGAACGAGCTCTTACGGAATAGCGTAGAGTTCCTGGCTCTGCCTCTTACAATGATTTTAAAAATCAAAGATATTTAGCAAAGTGTAAAATAGGCAAGCTTACAAGAGCTACATCAAGGAGGTTGAAAATTTTATTTCAGATCACCCGAAAACCGTTTGGACATATTTTCAGAGAAGGGCGGGATGTTTGAGGATCCCTGGGGTTATGTTGTTAGAGGACGCTACACTGGAGAATCCTGTTTCAATTGTAATCAGCTTTTTGTGCTATTTTAAGAGTGTATACTGGCCCAGCTTCGGTACTGCTGGTGAAGATTCTGGCAGTTACCATTATAATCCCATTGTCTCTTACAAGCCACATCATTGAAACATCTGTTAAAATAATAATAATGATTTATTCGTGTCATACAACATATATACATTCCCCATAATGGGTACTTTTAAAATTCGAAAAGTACCTTTACTTCTGGCCATGACCAGGTACCAAGGTTTCTTGTTACAGACTGTTGTTGTTTTCTTAGGTCCTCTTTAATATGTCACTCCAAATATGCACATTTCCGGATTTGTGGAAATTTTCCAGGATTACGTCTATACATAAAAGCGGTAGCCGATCTGAAATTCTTAATTACTGAACAAGACACATTTTAGTGAATTTTCTTTAAAAAAATTCACTAATGGGGAGATCCCGACTTTTGAATTTTGAAAAAATTTCTTCAAATGACCGCGAACTAGGCCCTCTAGAACACATATCCGGGGTCCGTTTCAATTTTTATATGTTTATATATATATATATATATATATTTATATTTATTTATATATATATATATATATATATATATATATATATATATATATATATATATATATATATATATATATATATATATATATATATATATATATATATATATATATATATATATATATATATATATATATATATATGTATCACACCGATAACTCAAAAAATAATAGGCCGATTTTGACTAAATTTGGTGGAAAAATTCCTTTTGCAAATGGCTTGGATAAGTTCGTTAGCCAGGAAAATCTGCCCAGGTTTTCCCGGAAAATTTTGTGTTTTCTTTCGAAAAAAATTTATATCTCCGGAATTAACAAAGTAAGGGCAACCAAATTTGGTACGCTAGTTAATATCCTTATTGGTAAGCCACCCACCAAAATTTAGCTATGTAGGTCAAAAGACAAAAAAGTTATAGGCATTTAAAGAAAAATAAATTGGGGTTTTCCTCAAAACGTCAAAGTTGCGATTTAAAACGTCAAAATCGGCAACATTTAGGCAAAGAACTTGAATCTAATACGGGATATGGAAATCAAATGTCTCAAGAAGGATCTTTTACAAAGTCTGAAGTCTTAGTTTCAACCGTCATTGTCCTTCATTTTACTAAAATGTTTCCAGAAAATTCATTTCAAATAGACCCTTTCTCTGATGCTTGGCAGTAGCCTTAGCTTTAGAGTTTATCGTTTAATGGTATATAATTTTTGTCGAATTTTCGTAAAAAATCAATAAAGCTCAATATATCCGTTATTATACAAGATATGAAGAAAATTTGTATATATTAATTATAGGGTGTCTTGAGCTACATCTTAAAAAAATATTTCTACAATCACAGGATGGCCCATAAGTCGTTGGTGATACAAATTTTCTTTTTTTTTTAATCAAACACGCCTTATGTTATTGAATTTTTGAATTTTTCAGCGATGCATGTTTGTAAGAAAAGAAATTCGGGACGCAGCAAGTGCGTTATGGTAGCGAATTTTCATTAAATGCTTCAAATTTGAATAGCTCAATTTGCTATTAACCTATAAGGTTGACCAAGAAACGAGTTTTTCCGGGAACACTTTAAGTTTACTTTTGGAAATTTTTGTACATTTTCACACAATAAAGTTATTTTTATGAAACATGGCACATTGTTTTTACTATATAGGTTATACTGGTAACCAAAATTGATGCCTGCTTTCTTAAAAAGTAAAAAACACACATATTTGTTATTAAAAACATTTTTATGAAAATTCCCTACCATAACGCACTTGCTGCGTCCAGAGCTTTTTATAATTTTGGTGTACTGTTATAATAATAAATTGTATTTATTTTTCAGAAGTCCTCAGCTCTGATGAAGATGAGATAGACGATCAAGGCCAAGACTACTTGGAGAGCTTGAGCAGGCGGGCAGTAAATGCTGGGGCAGCTGGAGGTGTGCCTATTACAGCGACAATAAATGACATTGACGACACCTCAGATTCGGAAGACTCAGAGTATGAGCCTAATGAGGAGACCGTATTAGAAGCCTACACCACACCTCTGGACAAAGAAGACTGTGATATCGATGAATATATTGTTTTTAAGGAAATTATGTCACGTAAGTAGAAATAGTAGTCAAAACCTGAGACTGTGTGTTAAATTTAAAGTATTAGGTGTTTGACAGGTTATAGATTTTTATTTATGATTTTGTTTTTATTTATAATACAATAAATAAGATTTATTACCTATTTACAAATTAAACTACATTCTTGATAACCAGTCACTATACTTACCCAAAACTATTTCAGGTTCCTCAGACTCTCCCTATTTTTATATTCGCTGGCAGTTTATTATATAAAAATTCAATTAATAATGAAACAAACTTTTACCCAAATGTATCTAAACATTTCCACACAGTTTCTTATCTTATAATAATAATCATAATTTATTCACTCAGTATAAAATAAAATGCCACAGAGCGTAGAGCAAGTCACAAATTGATGCCACAACTAACACTGCATAGAAAAATACAAAGCAAAGAAAATTATACGATGACTATCTACTCTATAAATACTTTATCCATACCTCACCTACATACAACATATAGCCAAATAAGCAGCATATAATAAAACTGCATAAATCAAATTGAAATTTAAAACGAAACAATGTAAATAAAATATATCTAAAGATAAAATTTATGATTTTTAAACACAAAAAAATGTAAAGATAAAATTAGACTACCAATAAAATACATCTAATGAAAACAATGCACCACATTTTAAAAGCACGATAACAGTACATCTATCAAACATGAACCACTGAAAAGTCTGCCCACGTATCACTAAAGTAGCCCGACACCTAGTAGTAAGACTTCACAGCTAAGAGCCCAGTCAAATGTTTCCTCATCCTCAGGAGTTCCTCAAGGTTCAGCTTTAGCCCCTACTTTGTTTCTTTTCCACGTCAATGACCTCCTCTCTAGCACATCCAACCCAGTTCACAGTTACGCGGACGACAGCACCCTCCACTCAAATATATAATATTCTAAGCCTGTCTCTTTAGCCCAATTAGATGAGGAGGGTTCTGTCTCTGTGGATCTCCAAAAAATATTAGACTGGGGAAGTAGAAATCTTGTACAATTCAACTCCGCCAAATCTGTCTTGCTTTCTACCTCATAAGAGATACACCAGTCCTAGACGCATCACAATGAAGAACCAAGTTATTCAAAGTAATGAGTCCTTTTTATTTGTTAGCATTTCTGTGGATCGAAATCTTAATTGGCACCAACATGTCACATCAATTGCAGAAGCGGCTGCTAAGAAATTAGGTTTCCTCTTCCAGGCTCGCAAATACTTTACACCAGCTAATCTCTATACCTTATATACTTCACAAATAAGGCCAAACCTCGAATACTGCTCTACACGCTATCCTGGACTCCATTCAAAAGAGAGCTATACGTCTCATCGGTGACCCTACCCTCACCCAAAGGCTGCCATCCCTTGCCCACCGACGTGCCGTTGGTGACCTCTCTCTCTTTTATAGATATCTGCACGGGCACTTCTCAAAGGAGCTTTCCTACATAGTTCCCCCACCTGTTGCCGCCAACAGATCTACCAGGGGAACAGAGCGAATGCATCCTTTTACTGTCCAGGTCACCAGACATAGAACATCTTGTTATGTCCGCTCTTTTGTCCCGAGGACTTCCAAGTTGTGGAATTCCTTGCCGGCACATGTTTTTCAGGCAATTTATTATATATTTCTAGAGCCTGCACCACTGTATTTTTATACACTATAGTTTTAGTTGTTTGAGGTGTGACAAGGTGGCCAGCTACACGTGTTCTAGTAAAATGGTCGTGCTATGTTTCACATTTAGATACTCTGATACTAAATCTAGGTTTTCCTTCACAAAACACACACATTCCAGGATGTACAAACAGGGTACGGTAAGTATATTATAGGTTTTAAGAGTTTCTCTGAAAGACTCCAGAACACCTATGCTGAAGATACTGCGAACACATGGCGTCTGAAGTCTGAATATTCTAGCGACCTCAACGGAGTTCCCCCAGAACATGATGCCATATCGTATCCGAGAGTTCACAAATGCACATGCAGTAAGACTTGCGGTGATGTTTACTGATCCTGAGAGAATCCTTTGTCTTACCAATATTCATTCTTAGATCCATGTCTAAACCATGTTCCAGTGATAACAAAGATTCCGAAACTTGGAAAACAACACATCATCTGTTTCAGCTGTTACAATCAGTGAAGTATCATCAGCAAAAAGTATTCTCTTTTGAGGTAATACATCCAGTGATTCATTAACATAAAGCAGGAAGAGAATAGGTCCCAAAATGGACCCCTGTGGTATTCCTCTTTTTGTTGTCATCCAAGCTGTTTTCCTTACTCCGGTCTGACAATCGTCATATACTACGCACTGTCGTCTATCTATTAAATATCTTATCAGACCAAGAGATGTTCCTCTAAAACCCATTTGTTCCAATTAGCTAGAAGTGTCTCAAAGTTTACACTATCAAAAGCTTTTGTTAGGTCCAACAACCTACATAATGTGCTCTCTCCTGCATTGTTCTTAGGTAATTTCTTTCATTGCTTGAAATATCGCTCTATCGATCGATCTATTCTTAATATATACAGTGCCTACTTGTTGGAGTCCTTGGGGGTGGGTATTCAAGTTGACTCTGTTTATACCGACTTTTCCTAGGCCTTTGACAGAGTGAACCATAACCTCTTAATCCATAAGCTACATATGTTTGGTGTTGGTGACCCTCTTTTCAGCTGGATAGGTAGTTACCTTTCTGACAGATATCAGGTGGTGCGGATAGGGAATTTTATGTCCAATGGGATAAAAGTTTTGTCTGGCGTGCCACAGGGTTCTCACCTGGGACCTTTGCTATTTAATATCTTCATTAATGATATTCATCAGTGTTTCTCTCATTGTAAATTTTTATTGTTTGCTGACGATCTAAAATTATTTTCCAGAATCACAGGTCCCTCAGACTTTTTTAAGATTCAGTATGACATTGACAACTTAATAAGCTGGTGTCTTAACAATAGGATGGAACTCAATCAATTTAAATGCCAATCAATTTCTTTTTATAGAGGAAGGAACATACTTGAACATACCTATTACATCAAGGGTGTACCATTGAAGTCTGTTGAATTAGTTGAAGATTTGGGGGTTGCATTTGATTCATCTTTTTCATTTATCCCTTATGTTTCTAATGTGATTTCTAAGTCTCTGAAGTTGCTTGGCTTTATTAAAAGATGTACCTCTGATTTCACCAGTATCAGATCTGTTAAAATTCTTTATTTTTCTCTTGTACATGCTCATCTTGAATATGCCTCTTCTGTATGGTCTCCCTACTATACATGTCATTCTGTCAATCTTGAACAGGTTCAGTGCAAGTTTTTAAGGTTTCTTGCTTTCAAAAGCCACCATCATTATAGTAGTTTCGATGATTTACTAACATATTTTAATATCATGCCTCTTGATGTTCGACGCAAACAAAAAGATTTAAAACTTAATTAACTTCGAGGTATCTTGTCCTATCTTACTTTCTATGATCAACTTCTTTGTTCCACCAAGAATAACACGTTCAAAGAGTTCATTTCTTGTCGCTTTTCATCGTACCAACTACAGTCACAACTCCTATTTCCCGGGTACACTCTTATTTCCCGGGTACACTCTTATTTCCTGGGTACACCCTGCACCCCCCCCCCCTGCAACCATGTCTGCCGCTACATTGCTATCCGAGTCACCCGGTATCCAAACCAGCGACACCTTATTGCAGCTGCCCAGTTCCTTGACAGACTTGCAGCTCAATACCGTTTTTGAATTGCAACGGTAGAAACCAAGTGCCTTTATTGCAGCTTGGCCATCTGAATATATTTTTATCGATTTGTCCTCCACTGAGTTGGCATCAAGTCTGATACCTTTCCCAATACCTCATGACTCTCAATGTCATCGAGGAGTCTGGTTCTTCCCAAATTGATTGCCTTCGGCATGCTGTCAGCCATTTGTTTTAATCTGTATATTGTCCACCTAATCTCCTTCTCCAGCCAGATGTGAAGAGGTGGTTGCGTACTACGAATATCACCACTAGACTTTGATGAGATACCAAATGCTCGCTCATCCAAAAACTGGTCAAGTTTAAAAAACTTTAATTTGGTTAAGTAACATGGGCATGCATCCAAACTATGCTGCTGAAGCACCTATTAATATGCTATTGTTATAAAATATTTTAGCTTATTATTTCTTGTTTTTTTTCCATCTCGTTTATTGGTGCAATATCAGATTCTGATGTGTTATTTATTTGTTACAGAACTTGAAACTTCCGATGGTAACTGGTACAATGCTTTAACGGGTAATCTTACGGAAGCGCAGAAGAAATCACTTATGGAAATCTGTGTTTTAGCTGAACAAAGAAGGGCAGTCAAAGAAAGTAAAAAAATTGAACAGCAAGGTGGTATGTAGTTATTTTTTTAAGTTTTTTTTTTTTTTATATTAAGCTGCTTTGTACAGATTACTATTGGCAATTCTGACACTATGGCTTTTGGTTTTCTTGCATGAATATAATATTATAGAATTTTAATACACTCATGGGAAAATTGTTCCATGTTTTGTGTTATTTTATTTTTTGCTTTAATACTTGCAATATTACTACCACGTCGTCATATCCTGTGGAAGCATGCCATCGGCGTCAAAAATTTCAAAAAATCATTTTTCGCTTAAATGTTGAAAAAAGTGTCTAAACATATAGAAAAGATGATTTCAGAACGAATTTTTTTTTCCTGTTTGTAGCCAGGATAATTTTAGATTGAATTGAGATATCGTTTTCGAAGTTGGTATACAGTTAGCACGCGGCAAACGAACAGTTCAGATTGTTTTTGTGTAAAATCGCTCCAGGGGGTAGGGGATGAATGGGGGGTGATTTGGTATAAATTGATATTTTTATGCTAAAACTCGAGTCATATAACACTATAGGGTTTCTTTATTAGAAAACTTTCAATTTCATCAAACATCTGGTATTCCGTGCTGAAATTAAAGTAAAATCGCTGACGGAATTTTTTTTTTTTTTTGCTAAAACTGCGTAAAATGTCTCAAAACATAGAAAACTTGATTCTGGAATGAAATTTTTTTGTCTGTTGACCTGTATGCCTGTCTGATAGTAGGTGCAATAACTTTCGAACGAATTGAGATACAATCTTCAAATTTGGTATCTAGTTAGCACACAACAAAGGAACGCTTCAAATTGTTTTTGGGTAAGATCACTTCAGGGGGTTAGGGGATTATGTAATATTTATAACTTGTAACTACTTTAGAGTTATGCAACTTCTCAGTTGCATTCAAGGTATTAGAAACGCCATCGTTACTCATGCAATGACCCAAGAGTTCCCGGAAATGGAAAGTAGAAAACGACAGTAGTCGAAACTATCTTATGTTACTGAAATGCTACATCAAAGTTGCAGCCGCTTTCAAGTAGCATTTATAGTTGCCGAGACATTGCCGGTCTCTTCATATTACACCTAATAGTTGCGAAACTTCTTGGTGATATATTCTGGTGGCACTCACGTTACCACTACCTAAAGAAGTACATTTTACTATTTGTGGCTAGTATAAAGTAGTAGTGACCCTTCAAATGCATTATATAATATTTTGCTCCCTACAGTCCTACTGATTCATAAAGAATGATTGTGCCATCAGAACAGCATTGTTGAGGTTGTGTAAGCCTAGTATAGTGATAATTCCAATAATAATAACATATGTCAATAAAATCAAGCCACTTTAGCAACAAACAAAAGTTTACAGACATTCTATAACATTTTAGGGGAAGGTCAGAAGTGAAGCAGGCAAAAATAGTAGTTTAAAACAGTATGATGTTGTAAATATGCCACTATTGTCAAGAAACATCAGTGAAACATTAACTTTTATTTTTTTTATTATTATTATTTTTTTTTTTCAACAATACACCACGAGGGCTCACAGCCTAAATACTATCATACCATGGGTGTCGACAAGGCGAAAGAAGCAGCTAGTTAATTCTGGACTTGAAGGTTTGGAGGTTCAGAGGAGAAGGAAAAACTTGTGCAGGCAAGGAATTCCACAACTTGGAAGTCCTCGGGACAAAAGAGCGGGCATAACAATATGTTCTATGTCTGGTGACCTGGACAGTAAAAGGGTGAATTTGCTCTGTTCCCCTGGTAGATCTGTTGGGGGCAGCAGGTGGAGGAACTATGGAAGAAAGCTCCTCTGAGCAGTGCCCGTGCAGATATCTGTAGAGAGAGAGGTCACTAACGGCACGTCGGTGGGCAAGGGATGGCAGCCTTTGGCTGAGGATAGGGTCGCCTATGAGACATATAACTCTCTTTCTAATGGAGTCCAGGATAGCAAGTGTAAAAGCGGCAGCGGCACTCCAGATGTGGGAGAAGTATTCGAGGTTTGGCCTTATTTGTGAAGTATATAAGGTATAGAGATTAGCTGGTGAAAAGTATTTGCGAGCCCGGAAGAGGAAACCCAATTTCTTAGCAGCCGCTTCTGCAATTGATGTGACATGTTGGTGCCAATTGAGATTTCGATCCACAGAAATGCCAACAAGTGAAAAGGATTCATTACTTTGAATAACTTGGTTGTTTATTGTAATGGATCTAGGGCTGGTGTATCTCTTATGAGATAGGAAGCAAGACTGAGATTTGATGGAGTTGAATTGTACAAAAGTTCTACTTTCCCAGTCTAATATTTTTTGGAGATCCACAGAGACAGAACCCTCCATGAGTCTGCGATCCTCATCTAATTGGGTTAAAGAGACAGGCTTAGAATATTGTATATTTTGAGTGGAGGGTGCTGTCGTCCGCGTAGCTGTGAACTGGGTTGGATGTGCTAGAGAGGAGGTCATTGATGTGGAGAAGAAACAAAGTAGGGGCCAAAGCTGAACCTTGAGGGACTCCTGCATTAATTGGATACAGTTTGGAGGAATGGCCATCCACGACAACAGATATGCTCCGGTTGGAGAGGAGATTTGCTGTCTAGGTACAGAGTTTTGGTGGTAGGACATAGGCCGGAAGTTTATTAAGCAGCGCTGCATGCCAGACCTGGTCAAATGCTTTGGATATGTCTTAGGGTGACAATCTGCGATTCACTGTGTAGTTCCATAGACTTGTTCCAAGAATGGGTGATAAAGGAAAGGAGGTCAGCAGTGGATCTGCGCTGACGGAATCCATACTGCCTGTCGTGGATTAGAGTGTGTTTTTAAGAAATTTTAGTAATTCGGTGTTTATATACTTTTCCATCACTTTAGAGATGACTGAAAGGAGAGAAATAGGTCTGCAGTTGCTAGGAAGCGCTTTGGATCCTTTCTTGGGGACGGGTTGTACTCTAGCAGTTTTCCAGTTACTAGGGAATATGCTTGTATTGTAAGATGTCTCAAACAGACGAGTCAGGACGGGATGATGTTCTGGTGCACATTTTTTGAGAACAATTTCTGGGATCTCGTCAAGGCAAGAGGATTTCCTAGTATTAAGAGAGGAGAGCATCTTTCTTACCTTTTTAGTTTTAAAAATGATACTACATATAAGACTAGCTGTTTCTAAACGGAATAACAAATGATTAAAAAATGATTACTCATGTTCTCTTCAATTAAAACAATAATATATAAGGTATTTTTAACGAACATTTTTTTTTGGTGATAAAGCACTTTCTTTTACTCTTCAAAACAGTAATCGCGACAAGAAAAGACAACTTAAAACTTAACGATTACTCATGTTCTGTTTAATTAATACAACAGTATATAATATATTAACGAATCTTGTTTTTCATAAGGCAGTTTCCTTTTCTCTCAAAAAAAGTAATCGCGAACAATACACAAGACATGGCACATATAAACCACAACCTAAAACTTTGTTAAGTTAAAATGACGGATAACAGACAAAACATACAATTTCAAGGGCATCTTCTGTTTTCGGAACCATAGAGTGGCAAGGAGAACTATAAACACCTATTTAATAGATCACCACGTAGACGTTGCTGCAAAGTAAATATACAATGTTATCGTTCCACTTGGTAGCTTTTAGTGAAAGTATCTTTAAAGTTCCGGCATTTTGGTATTCACCACCAACGACAAGCTGTAACTACTTTTTAAGTTTCATATTTTAGCGAATGCAACGTCAAAGTGTTTGTTTTGAAATTGCGCCATTTTGTAGATGGAGATGTATGACGCCATTATTACCTCCCCTGTTAGGATAAATATCTGAAAATAAATTTATTGGCATTTTTGCAGTAATCACAGCGAATTAAAAAAAATAGTTTCATGTATAGAAAAATAAATTAAAATACAAATTGCAGCACTTTGAGGGTAATGATGTGGAATGTGGATATTGTATAATATATGAAGCTTAAAAAAATGTGCAATATTTTTGCCCATGAGTGTATTATCTATGTTTGGATAACTTAACCTCTCTTTGAAATCTAGATCTGTAATTATTATTTTTATAATTCTTTCTACTTTTTTTATAATTCTTTCTACTTTTTTTTACAATTCTTTCTACTTTTTTTTTATTATTTTTTTATTGAATATACTTTTGTGGGACATTAGCACGGCTTAATTGATTTATTTATTTTGCATTGATTGCAAAGTCTATTCACATGGCATTCACTGTGCAAAGTCAGTAGAGTGTTGACCTGTCCACACTTCTTACTTTATAAACTGTTATCTCGGCAACCTACACTACAAGGGCATATACAGGGTGGCCACTTAAAAATGAAACAGGCACATTTTAGGGCACTTGTAGTGATTTTGTTGAAAATAGCTCAAAGAGGTAAATTTGTGCTTTCAATGGAGAAGCTAGTCGACAATTCAAATTGTATAAGCCAAGTCATCATAAATACAAAAGATCAGTCACACACAATAAAACAATAAAACTTAACAGAACTAAGTTCAAAAAGATAAATTTTAAAAAGCAAAACAAAATCAATCAAGTGATACTGTATACATCACAAACACAAAATTCACAGGCTGTCACCAAAACTGTAGTAACCCCTGGATATGAGAGGAGACCTGAGCCATGCTCTAAAATCCCTAATTTTAAGTGCCCTAAAGTCTGTGGTTTAGCTTTTTTTTTGCTACTTCCTGATGATTATCTTTTAGGTTAACCCTCAGTGTTCCAGTACTGTAAGTTTTCCTATCGAGAAGAGTTGCAGAAAGAGCACAGCCATTGTAGTAATTATCCATATACAATGAATGGCCATTATCTAATGAACCCCCCATTGGCTTCATCACAACTTTTGAAGCATGTCCTGTACCACTTAACTCTTCGTCATTTGCCCCTGTGTAAACGCGGGATCGGAGAACAGTTCCATTTGACGCTCTCAACATATATAACTTTATCCCATACTTGTGTCGTTTGTTCTTTATATATTGACGAAAACCCAATCAGCCTCGCCATAACATCATGCTTTCATCCAAGGAAAGTTCCCTTCCCGGATAATATATAGTTTCCATCTTGTTGTTGAAGTAATCTAAGACTTGTCTAATCCTCAGCACATCTTTATTAGCTCCATCCTCTGCGGACAAAAGGTGCAAGCATCTCAAAATGAGTTCTACTCATCTGTTCACGAAATAAAGGCAAATTGAATAATCTATCTGTTTTCCAATAGTCCTGAATTCTTAATACTCGAATTGTTCCCATGTCATACGCAAGACCAAGAAATATTTTGAATTCATCAACTGTTAATTCTTTCCATGCAGTAATTCGTGATGTGTCTGAAGTACTCATGGTTAAAACTGTAACAGCATTTTTATTTGTCTCTTCGGTAATAAAATTAATGAAGTTGTTGACGAATAATAAAGAAAGAAAATCCATAGGACTACTTCCCGGATGCTTGTTCAACCACCAACAGTCCCCAATGTTGCGCATAAAATGTTGGATATCATCTTCAAAACTAAAAAGGTACGAAAAATGCTCTCTTCTCTTAATACCAGGAAAGCCTCTGGCCTTGACGAGATCCCAGCAATTGTTATCAAAAAATGTGCACCAGAACTTGCTCTTGTCCTGACTTGTCTGTTTCAGACATCTTACAATAGAGGCATATTCCCTAGTAACTGGAAAACTGCTCGAGTACAATCTGTCCCCAAGAAAGGATCCAAAGCGCTTCCTAGCAACTACAGGCCTATTTCTCTCATTTTAGTCGTCTCTAAAGTGATGAAAAAGTATATAAACACCGAATTACTAAAATTTCTTGAAAAATACAGTCTAATCCACGACAGGCTGTATGGATTCCGTCAGCGCAGATCAACTGCCGACCTCCTTTCCTTTGTCACCCATTCTTGGAACAAGTCTATGGAACTACATGGGGAATCCCAGATTGTCGCTCTAGACATATCAAAAGCATTCGACCAGGTCTGGCACGCAGCGCTACTTAATAAACTTCCGGCCTATGGCCTACCACCAAAACTCTGTACCTGGACAGCAAATTCCCTCTCCAACCGGAGCATTTCTGTTGTCGTGGATGGCAATTCCTCTAAACTGTATCCAATTAATGCAGGAGTCCCTCAAGGTTCAGCTTTAGCCCCTACTTTGTTTCTTCTCCACATCAATGACCTCCTCTCTAGCACATACAACCCAGTTCACAGTTACGCGGACGACAGCACCCTCCACTCGAATATACAATATTCTAAGCCTGTCTCTTTAGCCCAATTAGATCTGAATCGCAGACTCATGGAGGGTTCTGTCTCTGTGGATCTCCAAAAAATATTAGACTGGGGAAGTAGAAATCTTGTACAATTCAACTCCACCAAATCCCAGTCTTGCTTTCTATCTCATAAGAGATACACCAGTCCTAGATCCATCACAATGAAGAACCAAGTTATTCAAAGTAATGAGTCCTTTTCATTTGTTGGCATTTCTGTGGATCGGAATCTCAATTGGCACCAACATGTCACATCAATTGCAGAAGCGGCTGCTAAGAAATTGGGTTTCCTCTTCCGGGCTCGCAAATACTTCTCACCAGCTAATCTCTATACCTTATATACTTCACAAATAAGGCCAAACCTCGAATACTGCTCCCACCTCCGGGGGGCCCCTGCTGCTTCTACATTCGCTATCCTATTCAGAAGAGAGCTATACATCTCATCGGTGACCCCACCCTCACCCAAAGGCTGCCATTCCTTGCCCATCTCTTATAGATATCTGCACGGGCACTGCTAAGTGGAGCTTTCTTCCATAGTTCCTCCACCTGCTGCCCCCAACAGATCTACCAGGGGAACAGAGCGAATGCACCCTTTTACTGTCCAGGTCACCAGACATAGAACATCTTGTTATGCCCGCTCTTTTGTCCCGATGACTTCCAAGTTGTGGAATTCCTTGCTGGCACCTGTTTTTCCTTCTCCTCCGAACCTCCAAACCTTCAAGTCTAGAATTAACAAGTTGCATCTTTCCTCCTTGTCGACACCCACAGTACGATAGTATTTAGGCTGTAAGCCCTCATGGTGTGTTGTTGAAATATATAAAAAATAAATAAAATAAAATATGTGCTACCAACAATTCTTAATTTTTAGTGAAAATTAAGGTCTTTTGGCGCTTGTGAATCATCTGCCCAACCCGTAGCAATAGTTGTATTGGGTGGGTTTTGTTGTGCAACATTGGCTTGCACTAAACATCTGGTGACTGCTGTACCCTTTCTTCACAGTTATAATCCGAATTGGAATCAGATAGCTCAAACTCAGATCCGCTTGATAAAAAAGGTTCTTCTTCACTGGAAGAACAATACATTTCATGTTCAAGTTCCTGTTGTGCAAGAGGTTGTTTTCTATCACAGTCAGTTATTTGCAAGTGTGCTCGTTTTGGCTGCGACGGCCCTGCTGTGTCCTGTGAACTCATTTGCATGTAATAATGGTCTAATGTGAACTAAAATACTGCACTATTACTATAACAGGGTTTCCACTGGTCTGGAAAACCGGGAAAAGTCAAGGAATTTGTGGAACAAAAAATTTTATCCGGGAAATCAGGGAAAAATTGGAAAAAATTGTGAAAATTGACTGTCAGGGAATTTTTGTCCCTTTCAGCGAAACATTTTTTGTTTCCTTTTTATGATAAATAATTGAAAACAGTGTCTTTGCTTTTTGTACAATTCTGAACCATTCATTTAATGATTTATTTTTCCACAAAATCACAATAATTGTTTTTTATTTTGTATTCATTGGTCGCTTTGGATTTGAAATGGGGAAGTGTATTTTCTACCATGAAGGGAAGACTACTGTATTCTGCAGTAGTGTGTTACACATGTTGGGGGTAAATTGTAAAAGTTCAGCGTCAGGGAAATAGATTTTGGCATGTCAGGGAAAAGTCAGAGAAATTGATGTGGTTTTTAGTAGGAATCCTGTATAAAACAAAAAGCACTATATTCGCTACCCTAAATGTAAGCAGTTTTTTCTTAAAAAAAGAAAATGTGTTAAAACCAACTCGATAAAATTGGCTCTAAAACATTCTTCTCCTACGCCGATACGAAAAACATACACTTACTATCAATGCCAGCAAACAACTGAGCTATTTGTGCATCCCATTCAACTGGCCAAGTACGTGGTTGGTGGCACAGGCTGATAGAAGCGTGCCCGTAAGTGGCCAGCACCTTCGAATGTGTTAACAAAGGAAACTCTGAAATCACTGCAGCGGTATACCTCTAATTCCATAGCTACTCAGTTTACTGATCAAAATCTGATGGTTCACCAGATCAAAGGCCTTACTAGGGTCAATAAACAGGTCAAGGCATGTTTCACCATTCTTTAAAAACAACCACCAGACACCATACAAAAAGTTTTTTACAAAACGTCCCCACACATTCTGAACATTTCTGAAGTGATTTGGTGACATTTGTTTACGATAGGCTGGCATAAATCTTGTAAGGAATCGGGGGTGATTAGAATAAATTTTACTTTTTATGTGACTCCACGAAAAAATCTAGGAGTGATAAAGCTGGCGGTCGTGTGGGCCATTCTATAGAACTTCTCTCAACCCACCGATTTCAAATTAAAGATATTCCTTTCTTATCTTTAGGAATAAATTTCTCAGAACCCACTGGTTCAAATTTAAAAAATAAGACACCCTTGAAAAGAGATTTCCACCAGCTCTAAAATGCTAGGCTACTTGACCTCCTTTGTCATTTAAGATTTTAAGGGTGGATCACACCACCGCTTGATAGTTTTTGCGATGTTGAAAAGAAGCCTAAAAGTCTTCCACCTCGAAATAAAGATTTACGTTTTTAAGCGATTTTCAACAAAATCGCGGTAAGTGCCCCAAAATGTGCCTGGTTCGTTTTCAAGTGACCAGCCTGTATATCCTGTTTATTGAATTACTACAATATTGTAGTATGGGGTTAGCTGATAGTTAATGCAATATTTCCTTTCAGGTTATGTTTTCACGCAACAAGCTGTTCCAACATCATTTAATTTTGGAAATGCCTCTCTTGGATCGTGAACATCTCTGTTTAGGTTTAATTTTTAAATGTGACTGATAAAAATTGACTGTCAACACAGACCACAGTGATTGTTTGTACAGTTATAATCATTTTTAATTTGATTAAGTGCCTTTTTCGTAGTGTATTTCAGGAAGTTTTAAATTTAAATCTCATAACGGTCCATATTTTCAATTATATAATTTTATAGTGTATGTATAATTTGTTGTTTTATACACTCACCATTCTGAATTATAGTTATGTACCTAAATTATTTGAATGATAATCTGACCTTTTAATATATTTATATGTATATTAATATAATATGAACATAGTATATTCATAATTTCCTTTAGTTATGAAACGATCAGTAAGTAAAAGCATTTTTAAAAATATCTGCTTGAGTTTTTATTAGTTGAAAATATTTTAAATGGGATAAATATACATGTATTATATGAATTGTTGTTTCTGTTAGTTATTATTTTTTTGCTCGGAACAGCAGTGTTCAGTAGTCTGATTCTTCTTAAAGAAAAATCATTGGAATAATATTCTGGTCTTTGTTTTGCCATGTTAAACTTCTGTTCGTTTAACAGGAATTTTTTCGTGGAAAATGGTTTCTAAGTGAAATGTCTACTTATTGTTGGAGTACAATTTGGAGAATCAAATTCATCACAAAACATCACCTAAAGATTGTTTCATCAAAAAAGTTGAGTTTCGTTAAAAGATGAATGAAACTAATTATTGTTGGCAAAACTTTTAAGGTCTAGATTAGATTTTATTGTGAGTGGGCTATTTCAGTCCCTCCATTACGTTAGGTCTATTGTGGCTCACGTCTAATTATTTAGATTTCACCCATCAATTCCAGCTCCCTGAGGGAGTCGATCTTTTCTTGAGGGTGAGAGTTTGTTTGGCAGGTGTACTGCCATCTGAGTAAAGTCGCTTGCCCGTTTCGAAGCTCAAAGAGAGATAACCTCTCTCCGAGTTTGTCTGGACCCGACCTCTGTCAGTGTTTGCCTCGAGGCGGTATCATGAAGTCCCGCTCTCGAGCAGCATCTAATCTCTAGTTGTAATCCACCCCTAGAGATCTCAGCTCCCCTCAGGCTCTTCCAAACCTGACACCTAACAGTGTTAAGACTCAAGGCAACATCCCATCGGGTCCCGCTCCCGAGCAACACCCCATAGAGGCCGTCCGTCCGTTTTGTAGCACACAGTATGGGCTCCAAACTCCGGGTGTTTACCACTCAGAGATCAGAGCCCCCCGGGACGTCTGGACACACGCCAGGGCTCAATCCAGGGCGGTATCATCTGGAACCCCGCAACCGAGTAACAACCAAGCGAGGCCAATTGTCAGTCTCTGGAGGCGCCAAACTCCGGGTGCATATCACTCCCCAGAGATGTCTGCCTCCCCCCAGCCTCACCTGCACCAGACCCCCGCCAGTGTTTCATTGACTCGAGGCGGTATCATGAAGTCCGTCCCGCCCTTAAGCAGCATCCAGGCAGGGTTAGCCTGTATCGATGCTCACAGAGTAGGCCCAAGTCTCCAGGTGTAATCCACCCCTAGAGACTCCAGCCACCTCTGGGTTCGTCCAGGTCCAACACCTGCCAACGTTAGCTTACATTTCACCCAACAAATCGAGCTTCCGACAGGAGATGACACCTGCGTGGTGAAACTTTGTTTGACAGATGTACTGCCATCTGAGCGAAGTCGCTTGCCCGTCTCAAAGCTCAAAGAGAGATAACCTCTCTCCGAGTTCGTCTGGACCAGACATCCGTCAGTGTTTGACTCGGTGCAGTATCATGAAGTCCTGCACCTGAGGAGCATCCAAGTGAGGTCGTTTGTCCGTTTCGAAGCTCACAGAAGAGGCCTCAACCCTTAGTTTAATTCCACCCCCAAAGATCTCAGCTCGCCTCCGGGTTTGTCTAGACCCGACACCCACCAGTGCTAGACTCAAGGCGACATCCCATCGAGCTCCGCTCCCGAGCATAGCACAAGCGAGGCCGTCCGTCCGTTCCGAAGCACACAGTGGGGGCCCCAAACTCCGGGTGTTTACTACTCAGAGTTGTCAACCCCCTCCGGGTCGTCTAGACACACGACACCCGCCAGCACTCAACCCAAGGCGGCACCCATCCGGAACCCTGCTCCAGAGTAACAAATTCATCACAAAACATCACCTAAAGATTGTTTCATCAAAAAAGTTGAGTTTCGTTAAAAGACGAATGACACTAATTATTGTTGGCAAAACTTTTAAGGTCCAAAGCTGGCCATATATCCAACAATTGTTCACGTTGTTAGCGATTGCAGTAACTTACAGCTTAGCCTACAAAGAAACGAATGTTTCTCGGCAACTCCCACATATGAAACATTTCCACCATTTATCTTTGTGTATCATTCGTGAGACGTTCTAATTCTGTACTAGACGCAGCCTTGTTGATGAAGTTGACATCATCTGCATACAGACGCTCCATATGACAAGGTATAATGGCAGGCAAGTCATTTACATATGTTATAAATAAGGCCCATGATTGTAACCCTGAGGCACACCCTGCTCAATAACCAATTCTTCAGAAAAAACGTCCCAAACAACACTCTGTGTCCGGTCCGAGAGGTATGGCCTGAAGATTGAGAATGCACTACCTAGCACACCATAAACTTCCATCTTTTGGAGAAGTATAGGTCCCGAAACACTCTCGAAAGCCTTGCTTGGTTCACACGATACGGATTCGACTTCCTTACATTCATCAAAAGCTCTGGCTGTTTTCTTCAATAACTCGATCAAAGATGTTGTGGTTGACCTATTCGATCTGAATCCGTGTTCATTCCCATCCACAACCGAGCTCTTGGCCAAAAAAAAAACAAGCAATCTTCTCCTCAGAACCTCTTCTAGACTTTTTGATATGCCGGGACGCATAGACAGTAAATGATAATTATCACTGGTGGTTTTTTTCTCTCAGGGCTCGTCCACGTTTTTGCCGCCCTGATAGTACCGCAGCCTTTGGCTTATTGTGCATGCCCTTTGTCTTTTCTACTCCACCTATTCCAAAATCACTGTGCCTTGAACTAGTCTGCACAGCAATTGGTAGGGTAAAGTTTTTTATTGCTCTGTTTCCGGACTAGGCTGACCGTAGATCAGTTGCCTTTTGCGGTCCTGAGATTTACACTCGCACAAGATGTGCTGGGCTGATTCGTCCCCCTGCATGCCAGGTCCTTCCCCCCCCCCCCCCTCGAACCGCCCCATTTTATGCAGGTGTTTCTTGACGGCCATGTGTCCTGTCAAGAGTCCTGTTATGTTTCTGAGTTGTCCTCTGCTAAGATTTAGCAGCTCCACAGCTCTCTGGACTGGGTTGCCCAATTAATGACTTCCCGTGTTTGAGCCCTGGACAATCTGCCCAGAATGCCTTGGGCTGTTCCTTGACCCATGACTTGATGGTTCCCCTGGCCGTGCCTTTCGATACCCCCAGGACCGGTTCTGGTCGCATAAATGGTTCTGCTGACCCTCTCTTCGCCAGACTGTCAGCTTCTTCATTGCCTTTGCTAGCTCGCTCGTCTCGGCATTCACTTACCAGCCTGGAATTTACCAGTGAGTTACTTAGGTGCTAAGGGCTGCCTGGCTCTCTGTAGCTATGAGGATTCTCTTGTTGGTGTAGCCCCTCCTGTTGTTCTCCCGCACACAGTGCAGGATGGCGTACATTTCGGCCTGAAAGACAGTTGCATGGGCTCCGAGGGAAATACTATCACTTACCCTCGGTCCTTCCGAACAAACACCTGCCGCGTCCCACGCACCCTGCCAGATCCGTGGGTGAACCAGACGAGCGTGTCCCGTGGTAAGCACAGCGTCTCCTCCCGCCATGCCTTGCGGTCGGGGATTTCCACTATAAAATTGTTTTTCTTGCGGGTTCGCGAAATCTGACCTCATTTCAAGCATGGGCTTCTTCTCGATCTCCTGAATTTTACAGTGGCCCGTGAAGCCTGGGTTGATCTTCAGTCTACCATTGCAGGCTAGTCTGTATAGTCCTAGCCTGACCTCCCCCATGATAACTAAGTGGAGGGGTGGGGGGCAGATCCAGCAACACCTCCATGGCGGGTGTTGTGGTTGAAGTCATGGCCCCTGTGATGCCCAGGTAAGCCATCCTCTGGATCTTGCCTAGTTTTTGTTTGGCAGTGGGTTGTGTCACCTTAGGCCACCAAACCAGTGCCGTGTATGTTAACGATGGTCTGACCACCCTCGTGTACAGCCAGTGGGCCATAATAGGTCTTAGTCCCCACGTTTTTCCATATAGCCGCCTAGTGACGGCCAGGGTCATAACTGCATTTTTTTCCCCTCAGGGCTCGTCCGCGGCCTTGCCGCCCCGATAGCACTGCAACCTTTGGTTGATGGTGCATACCCTTAGTCTTACTCCACCCATTCCAAAATCACTGTGCCTTGAACTAGTCTGCACAGCGATTGGTAGGGTGAAATTTTATATTGCTCTGTCTCCGGTCTAGACTGACTGTAGATCAGTTGTCTTTTGCGGTCCAGAGCTTTACACTCGCACAAGATGTGCTGGGCTGATTCTTCCCCCTCGCCGCAGAGTCTGCATGCGAGGTCCCTTTCGAACCGCCCCATTTTATGCATGTGTTTCTTGACGGCCATGTGTCCCGCCAAGAGACCTGTTGTGTTTCTGAGCTGTCCTCTGCTAAGATTTAGCAGCTCCACAGCTCTCTTTGAACTTGGTCCGTCAATTATTGACTTCCCATGTCTGAGCCCTGGACAGTCCGCCCAGTACACCTTGTGTTAGTTTCTGAGCCAGGACTTAATGTCTCCCCTGGCAGTGCTCTTTGACACGCCCAGAGCCGGTTCTGGTCCCATAAATGGTTCTGCTGACCCTCTCTTCGCGAGACTGTCAGCTTCTTCATTGCCTTTGACCCCCGAGTGACCCGGCACCCAGATGAGGGTCACCTCATTCTGCCCAGCCAGGTCGCTCATCTCGTCTCGACACTCACTCACCAGCCAGGAATTTACCCGTGAACTACTTAGTGCCTTAATGGCTGTCTGTGGCTATGAGGATCCGCTTGTTGGTGTAGCCCCTCCTCTTGTTCTCCCGCACACAGTGCAGGATGGCGTACATCTCGGCCTGAAACACCGTTGCATGGGCTCCGAGGGAAATACTATGACTTACCTTCGGTCCTTCCGAGTAAACACCTGCCCCCGTCCCACGCTCCCCGCCGGATCCGTCCGTGAACCAGACGAGCGCGTCCCGTGGTATGCCCGGCGTCTCCTCCCGCCATGCCTTGCGGTCGGGGATTTCCACTGTACATAACTGCCTTACACAGTTTTTTTTTTTTCCAACATGACCATTCCAGATTAGCCTAGAGTCCAATACGACCCCAAGATATTTTACCTCCAAATGGATATTTCACAGGTGTTAACATCATCTTTCTTGTGCACTGGAACCACTTTGGATTCTTAAGCTTCTGCGGATAAATCCACTATCCCAAATTGAACAAAAACAGTCTTCAGTGCTTCAGAAATCATGGGAAAATTTTCCTTTATGAGTCTAATATTGAGGCCATAGATATCTGAAGACTCTTTAATTTTCATACCGTGAACGATTTCCTTTAATTCCCCATTTATTTATTCATACACAAGTCGGGACCTAACCAGACAACGAAAGAGCAGAGAAAGGGTGCCAGTCAGGAAGAAATGTTTGCTGTTTCGTACCAGAAACCCAAGTAAGCAGAACAAACAGTCGCTCATAGTGTGGTTTAAGAGATAGAGTACCATCAAAAGCAATGGCAAGGTCCCTAACTATCCTTGGGTGACTAAGTGCAAGGCCTCTGGAATTTTAACTTAAAGTAATTGAGTTATTGTTAATTGAGTTATTTCGAGTAAAGGACACACACACAACAATTAGAAACACTTAGAGCATTGATAGAAAGACCACTCCGACAACACCATTCATCTAGGTGGTATTCTCTTGATTGGTTAGATGCATGAACATTGAGTTATCTGTTATCCTTCTTCCAATTCTCAACATTCGTCGAGCCTCGTTATCAAACTCACCTACGTGATTCGATATGTGCTCCCTGATATCTGTGAAATAGGTGTTAAACTCATTTGCAGTGAGAATACTGTCACCATTTTGCATTTTACGTGCTTTACCGGATTCTTCCCTGATTAACCTCCAGATAGCCCTGGTCTTATCTGACGCAGTTTGTGCATTCTGGTATTGCACATCCCTCTTGTACCTATCTCTTAGATGTTTCAGTACACTCAGTAATTCTTCCAATGTTTTACCTCTCTTAACTCTAAAAATAGTCTGAACGACGTTCACAAGTCTTTCCAGCTCACTGGACTCCCCCAACACAAAGCTTACCTTTGCAAAACCATTTAAGACTTTAGAAAGTGCTGTGTTATTTTTAATTATTCCGACAACCAATGGAGTACATTCGTTCGCATTTCTACCTGTTTCCTGTGAATAAATTTGTTTTACGCTCATCACGAATCATTTCGATTGTAGGCGATCTGACAAAAATTCTTTGGCAATGCAAATAATTGGAAATTTTCATCAGATGTATGAGTGGCTTAATTGGGTAATGTATTTCACAGTGCTAATTAATTAGCAACTAGAGAACACAAATACCAAATATTCTCTTTCAGGCGACAAAAACAAAAAAAATTCTAGTGCTAATTTGGGGCCAATTAAAAGGCTGTTCTCTGTTTTTGTTCGATTTCAGCAGCGCTTCCAAAGCTTCCAACACTGTTGATTATGAGGTACTGCAGGTTGTTTGTTACCACGTCAGGTGTGGAAAAAAAGTATGACCTTTTCTGGACGGTAACAGGTGATACATGTTTACAATGTTATTTTACATTTGAAGTACCTCACTGCGGGCTTACTTTGTACCACAAGACCCAGTTTTGGCATCTCTTCTATTTACTGTTTACAGGTCTGCTCTTTGTAGTGATCTGAAGTAGTGCTTGTCATCAGTATTGCAAGGATACCCAGTTCGATTAATTTAATGTGTGAGAACATCATGCTATTATCACATAAATCAGATTATTAAAGCTTTGTGGTAAATTGCCTAAATCTTAACACTTCCAAAAATATACATTTACTTTTGGGACATCTAAGGATTTACTCAGCTAGGGGTGTAGTTGTATCTCCTGCAAACGAGAAGACAAAGATTTTTGATGTAGACTACAATTCATATCACATGTTACTAAATATTCCACTGGGGTTAGATAGGTTATGTTATGTTATATAGTGACAGGGCTATTTCAGTCCCTCTAGCGTAGCATTAAGCTAGGTTCATACACTCTCGAATTGCGAAATCACCGTGAAACGTTGCCCTATTGGTTTGTTTTAAATATTGGAATATTCTTTGGACCAATAGGAATTAGTTTCACAATTCGCGAGTGTATGAGCTAAAGCTTTAGGTGTATTGTTTAAAAATTCTAGCTTCTTACAGAAGTTGATCATTTCTGATGGTGAAAGTTGGTCCCGATCTGATGCTCCCTTCTAGAATCTACAATAAGCATGTAAAGATATTTTCGTTTTGCACTTTCGGGATTCAGCATTTAACAATTTAAATTTTATAAATTCACTTCTGTGATCCACGTTGGTTATACAAAACTGGTCAGTTTTCTGTAAGTAATGTGTATCTGTAGTTAAAAAACACATAGAAACTGCATCATTCTTGTAAACGCTAAAGTTAACCTAACTTTATAACAGAATAATATGATTTCTGTCTGGTTTCAATTTGTACTTGACATTATTTGATGTGACATGGTTAAATAATAAGTTAGGCCAACCACAATCATTATTTTAACTTAATATTCAAGTACTGAAAATATTAATTAATTTTTGTCGCCCATACTTGGCAAAACTGTTCCCTGCTAATACAGATGTAGAGACCTCTTCTCTGGCTTCACAAATGCTTGTTTTCTTCTCTGCAACTGGTTACGCCTTCACGACATCGCCAGGCAGGAATTGAATTTATTTATATGCACCTGTGACGTGAAAGAAAAATCAAAAAGAAATTCTATTCGTGGCGTCGTTTGCATCTTTATATCAAGGTAGTACATTCAAAAAAATATATATCTCCTTGAGAGTTTTTCGAAGAAATCCTCTGACATGTCGATTTTGTTTTAAACAAAGACAATTTTTGATATACAACCCATATTTGTGACGTCTTCATTGTTCGGGATATGACATCACTGACAATTTTTTTAAATAGCAACCCCCAATTTCAACCATGATTACATTATCTTGAGTATGTAGGTTAGACAAAAATAATGAAGAAAAACTATTTTAAATTACAAAATTCTAAATTTAATTATAATAATTATGTAAAAAATTAACCAAATTAAATGTTCAAATTGTGCACTGTTGGCTGCCTGACAGTAGCCAAGACGATTAATAAATTCTTTTTGAACATTGTCAATAACCTCTTGACGAACTCTTGCTTTTAAATCTTCTAAATTCTCCGGTCTATTAACATATATACCTTGCTTTTTAAGTATCCCCACAAGAAGTAATCTAGGGGTGTCAAATCTGGCGATCCAACTGGGCACTCAATCGGCCCCTTTCTCCATATCCAGCAATTCGGGAACACCACATCTAAATAAGCACAAGCCAGATGTTGCATAATGGGGAGGTGCACCATCGTGTTGAAAGAAAATGTAATTTCTCGGAAGATCACATATCCTCTATATCTGGATATAAAGTTATTAGTTCAGGAATAGGCATCTTAAGATAAAGTTATTAGGGATGCCACAGTTTGTAATAATTGTTGATCATTGTGAGATGTACCACAGGGTCGCCATCTCGGTGCGGAACCAAGTAATATGTTGTCACGACAGCTCCAAATAGCACAAACTGTTATAAAATAGAGACTGTGTACAACCAAACAAATCAGATCATTTTGATGAAAAATCACTACCATAATGCACTTGCTGTCTCCAGACTTTTTCAACCTTTAGAGGTAAAAAAAAGTACATACATGACAATAACTGCCTTGTTTTAAATGAGCAAACTGACTTGACGTAGTTCCCTTGCTTGGAAATTTCTAATTATCTGATTAAATATATCAAGCAATATGTCTTAAAAATAGTTATAATATGTAAGTGTAAAAAGTTGATGTATGTCGATATTTTCGTTTATAGAACTTGCTTCTATTGCTGTTAGTTATTTTATTATTATGATTATTAAGATTGTTATGATTATTATTATGATTATGATTATATTTTAATTATTTTTTTAATGTTAAATATTGACATACATTACATAGATGTTTGAAACACATCATTTTTATTTTATTTCAAAGATTTGTTTTAATAATACCCTAATGTAGCAATGGATTTTTATTTTATAGTTGTCAAAATTAATGAATTTTCTCATGCATAATGATGCTGCAAAATGCAGAGAAGTCTACATCTGTATTTGTTGAAATATTGTTTTGATGGTCATCACAGATGTATATCATTTCAAAGTAAACTAGATCTCAGTGAGCTTTAACTTAAGTGAAGATGACTTTAAAATTTGAATCAGCCATAATCGTCACTAAAAATTACTAAAATGAGGTTTATTATCTTTGTGAACCAACCATTGAAAAAGTGAGGTTTATGTTCAGTGAAATAATTATTACAACTCGACCACACACACTGTTGAGCCGACATCTGAAAAGGGTCACTAAATTCATCCGAATTGTTAAGACATATGTTTATATAAAAAAAAATTTGGTTATCGTAGCTTTTTTATTTTTTGAGTGAAAATTTTTTTTCGAATGAAAACTCAAAATTTTCCCGGAAAACCTCGTCCGATTTTCCTGACTAACGAACTTATCCAAGCCACTTACAAAAGGAAGGTACATGCCAAATTTTATCAAAATCGGCCCATTATTTTTTGAGTTATCGGTGTGATACACATATATATATATACAGGGTGAGCCACGGTGGATGGAGTATTAAAAGTATATGGAGAATGAATCAACAGATTGCTCTGAAATTTTGGTTACGGATGTAATGGCGTATGATCTCTCGACCTAAAATATTTTTGAAAATGCAGTGTTGCCACATATACGTAAAACTGGCAACATCTTCGTAATTTTAAATGGAACACCCTACATATTTTTGCATTTTTTGAATTGTCGTCTCTTTTTGAGTAACTTTTGTTGATATTTTCCTATACCTATCTCAAGTCGTTTTCGAGATAATAATTATTTTCTGAATTTATTACCAAAAATTTGACTTTCATTCAATCGTGTTTTCTCCTACCGACGAAGCGATTTAAAGATAATTTTTTAGCTACGGTTAGGCAAGGTCTAGGGGCATCTCCTCCAATAATCAAATGTTTAGAATATCATACAGGGTGAGTTAGAGAACGTTTTCTATAAGTGACTCGGAGAAATGCACGAAAGTCATTTTTTTTAAATAGAACGCCCTGTATATTTTCAAATTTTTTGGATCGTCTTCTCTTTTTGAGTAACTTTTGTTAATATTTCCCTATACCTATCTCAAGGCGTTTTCGATTTATGGTCACTTTTCTCTAACCTATCCAAGATTATTGGTCTTTTTGTATATCATAATGGGTGGGCCATGAAATTTCTATTTTGTCAATTTGACATGACAACAGACATGCTGTTTATCTAAATAAATTTGACGTTAGTGATATTTACATTCAATTTGAATAGCTATAGCACAAATATGGCAGAAAATAATTATACAAACACAGTTTTAATGGATTTGTTTATTATTCATGGACAGTGCAATAAGATTATCAGCAGAACTTGTAGAAGATTTAATGATAAATATCCGAATTTGCTGCAGATGAATAACAGAAAGTTTCTACGAATTCATAGGAATTTTATAAATTTTGGTTCGTCGTTATGAGATGCAAGAAATCTACCCAAACCTGTGACATCTGACGAGGTAAATGAAATCAATGTGCTAGCGTATTTTCATGCGAATCCCCAGTATTCCATACGTTGTGCTGAACAGGATTTAGGATTGCCATATTCATCCATTCGAAGAATACTAGTAAATCATAAAATGCATAATTATAAATTTACAAGAGTTCAATTTCTCACGCCTCAGGATTATCTACAGAGAATAGAGTTGTGTGAAATGTTAGTTGTGCGTATGCAAGAGGACCCCAATTTTTTAAAGAAAATGATATGGACTGATGAATCCAAATTTTCTAGGGAGGGGATTTGTAACACACAAAATCGTCACTATTGGGCCACAGACAACCCCCACGTTACTAGAGAGGCTGGTTTTCCAGTCAATTTTAGTTTAAATGTTTTTTGTATGTTATTGGATGACAAAATAAAATATTACATATATGACGAAAAATTGAATTCCAGAAAATATTTAGATATAATTAGAACAATTGTGGAAGGCTTCCTTGATAATCTGTCAATTGAAACATATAGAACTTGTTGGTATCAACTCGACGGGGCTCCTGCACATTGTACATCCGAAATTAGTATGGAGTTGGACCGGCTTTTCGATGACCGTTGGATCAGACGTTTGGGACCGTGTAACTGGCCTGCGAGGTCCCCTGACCTTACCCCGTTAGATTTTTATCTTTGGGGTATTCTTAAAGATCGAGTTTATAAAACTCCAGTCCACAACAGGGCAGAATTAGAACGTCGAGTGATTCAAGAGATTGAAAACTTGGACCCCGCTGAAATAAGAGCTGCTACAACAAACGCCGTGCATCATCGTATACAAAAGTGTCTGGAAGTTAACAGTCAACATTTCGAACAATTATTATAGTTTTAAGATTTTTATACATATTTATTACTGTCATTGGTATTATTTGTTATTGCTACTTGGCCTTTTTTACTATTATCGCTGATTAGGTATTAGTTTTTCCAAATACTGATAGTGTTATTGTTCTCATAACGACGAACCAAAATTTATAAAATTCCTATGAATTCGTAGAAACTTTCTGTTATTCATCTGCGGCAAATTCGGATATTTATCATTAAATCTTCTACAAGTTCTGCTGATAATCTTATTGCACTGTCCATGAATAATAAACAAATCCATTAAAACTGTGTTTGTATAATTATTTTCTGCCATATTTGTGCTATAGCTATTCAAATTGAATGTAAATATCACTAACGTCAAATTTATTTAGATAAACAGCATGTCTGTTGTCATGTCAAATTGACAAAATAGAAATTTCATGGCCCACCCATTATGATATACAAAAAGACCAATAATCTTGGATAGGTTAGAGAAAAGTGACCATAAATCGAAAACGCCTTGAGATAGGTATAGGGAAATATTAACAAAAGTTACTCAAAAAGAGAAGGCGGTCCAAAAAATGTGAAAATATACAGGGCGTTCTATTTAAAAAAAATGACTTTCGTGCATTTCTCCGAGTCACTTATAGAAAGCGTTCTCTAACTCACCCTGTATGATATTCTAAAGATTTGATTAATGGAGGAGATGCCCCTAGACCTTGCCTAACCGTAGCTAAAAAATTATCTTTAAATCGCTTCGTCGGTAGGAGAAAACACGATTTAATGAAAGTCAAATTTTTGGTAATAAATTCAGAAAATAATTATTATCTCGAAAACGACTTGAGATAGGTATAGGAAAATATCAACAAAAGTTACTCAAAAAGAGACGACAATTCAAAAAATGCAAAAATATATAGGGTGTTCCATTTAAAATTACGAAGATGGTGCCAGTTTTACGTATATGTGGCAACACTGCATTTTCAAAAATATTTTTGGTCGAGAGATCATACTCCGTTACATCCGTAAACAAAATTTCAAAGCAATCGGTTGATTCGTTCTCTATATACTTTTAATACTCCATCCACCGTGGCTCACCCTGTATATATATATATATATATATATATATATATATATATATATATATATATATATATATATATATATATATATATATAAACATATAAAAATTGAAACTGACACCGGATATGGGTTCTAGGGGTCCTAGTTCGCGCTCATTTGCAAAATTTTTTTCAAATAGCAAAAGTCGGGATCTCCCCATTAGTGAATTTTTTCTACGAAAATTCACTAATAAGGGAATGCGGTTTTCATTTCATTCTGCACAGTTATAGGACATATTCGAATTAGCTTAATTAATTTAATTTCTCTCATTATTTCGCTAAGATTTTTAACTACTGTTTGCCCATGTTGATTTGTATACTTTAATTTATTGCAATAGTTTAATACTTTACTAAAAATTTAGTCAAGTGGTAAGTAGGCTGGGGGAAATATTTTTGACATTTACCCCCCTTCCTCGATTTAAAGGGCCACTGTCACGTTATAAATGTCAAATGGAATGGTGTTTATTTTTTCTTCTAGAAAAATTCGATTCTCTGTAAATAAATGCTTATGTATGTAGAAAATCGCTGCATTTGCTCTACTGGTTGCATACTTATGAATTTTTCAATAAATAAAATTTGGTCACATTTTTCTGAAGGCCACCTAAATAGGGAGATTTACAATGATTTTTTAAGGCACAATTTACCTCAACTTTTGAACAACGTAGAAAATCAACAAGAGCTATGGTTTCAGCAAGACTGAGCCCTGTGACACTTTACACACCAAGTCAGAGACATTCTAAATAACATGTTTGGAAATAATGGAATGGTCGTGGTGGCCGGGTACACTGGCCGGCAAGGTCTCCTGATCTCACGCCTTTAAATTTTTTCTTTTGGGGATTTATAAAAGAGAGTTATGGCGACAACACTAACCATGCCAGACAATATGAGAGACCGGATTAGACAAGCATGTACATTATTAACCTCTGGAAATGTTGAATGTGTGCTGCCAACGAATTTTTTAATGTTTGGAAGTAAATAAAAGATATTTGAACACCTTTTAGTACACAACTGTCGTTAAACCTAAGATGCTACTTCTTACCCTAATTTTATTTTTGGGAAAATTAATAAGTGCAACCAATAGAGCAAATGCAAAGATATTGTACCTACATACATAGTTCTTCATGGAAAACCAAATTTTTGAAGAGAAACAAGACAGCATTCCATTTGACATTTATAACATGACAGCTGCTCTTCAAATCGAGGAGTAGCTGTAAATGTCAAAAATGTTTCCCCCAGCCTACCTATCAGTTCCTCAAGGTTTTTGTAAAATACTCCCAAGTGGTTTTTCAGACATCCTATTGTAACACTTTAAAATCCTCAACTGTATACAGAGTGTTTGAATCAGCAATGCTGATCCGAAAAGGGGATACACTTGTAGTTCATTTTGAATCTAAATAACCATTTATACTTATACATCAAGTGTTACAGTTTTCGAGATATCAACATTTTTTGTAATTTCACAGAATATATGGTGTTTAAGGAGCGGAGGATAATTGGGGATTTAACTTGTCGAACTAGGCGAATTTAGACATAGTAACGATGTAATAAAACTTTAATACTCACTAAACTTAACAATGCTTACGAACTAACTTAACTGAATGAATTTTAAACCCGAACTCTTTACGTAGTGAATCTTAGTTGAGCAGTCTCGTAATGTTTACATAATTAAAATCACAAGTGTCGCGTCTTTACATCTTAACAATCTAATCAACAGTCTCTTAATGTTTACCAACAAATACTACTTATAGTTTTTAATTGGTTTACATCCTACATAATTTGCCGACTTCAGCAGTCAGCATTCCTTTGGTTGCAATTTCACCTTGTTTACTATTTACATAATGTAATCGTTTCAATGCCAATGTTATCGATACATTTTTGACCTACAATTATATGCAATATTTACATTACTTGGTGTAGAGAATTTTCCTATAACTAACTTTACTTAAAATTGAATGTTCTTAACAATTATGTTTCCACGCCTACTATTGCCCTTCTGCAAACCTTATTGTTCTCTGAACATATGGTCTATTTTAAAGTAAAATCTGCCAGTAGGAAAATAACTTCATTATTTTAGCGAACTATGTTTTCATATGTCAAGTAATGTAATTGTGATGCTGTGAATCAAATATTTTATGCTGATGAAAGCTGAAAAATGACCCCCCCCCCAATTTTCGACATCTAAGGAATTTGATTAAATTAAGAAATGTTACTACAGGTGTCCTAAAAATTGTAAACTTTGGAATAGATAAGCGAGTTGAAAGCTGATGAAATTCTCCTATGGCAACATGAGTTTAATAACCACAACATTCCCGTCTTTGCAGAGCCTCTATTCTACCAGAATGTCCTCACAGATACAACGCTGTGTGCATGTTCCAATTATGATATGTTTCACTGCTTTTGTTTGTTAAAACATGAAAAAAATCAATATTTTCCATACCCCACTGAGATCTACTTTATTTCGAAATAGAGATTATTGTAAGGTTTTTTTTTTAAGTAAGAAAAATATGTCTGTTAACATATGTTTTATACACTGGTTTTTAAAGATTTATTATTATATTTTATTTACTGGTTTTTAAATATTTAGTATGTTTTAATTAACTTTTCGATTACTTATAATTGTTTTTTTAATTAATGTAGTGTGTTTTTAGTTTTAAGTATGTTTTAATTTTTTGCAGATATTTTTACTTGTGACGTGTTTGTTTTCTACTCTAGTTGTTATTTATGTGGGAATCTTATTTTTATTTTTGTCTAATTATTTGTTATTAAAATATATGTAGGTATAGTTTGCCATATTTATTCAATAGTAAAATGCTTTTAAGACATTTGTTGTTTGACAGTAGTTAAAAATAAATTGCTTTAGAAATGTTATTGCATCACATCTGTAAAGAATACAAAGTTTTTTTAAGTATGGTAATTTTGCAGATTAGCGGCATGTCCAGTTTCAAAATAATAAAATTCAGACAGACAAGTGCTTAGAGCCACCCATGTATGCATAAAATTGAAGAGAACTTTGTAGATTTAACCCCCAAGAAAGTTACGAGATTGTAGTAAATAGGGGTGCTGGGTAGGGAAGAAAATTAAAAGAAAGTATAATAGCAAAATGGTAAAAAATGTCTTATAGGAGCCCAAATGAAGGAACCCTCTACCAACCGCTTCCGGCTTCGCACCCACCGCTGTTTCTCCCTGAAAGCCTCCCATTCTGTTAATTAAAAAGCCACATCACCATAGAAGTCCAGTGGAAGCAGGCACCCTCTACCAACTGTCCCTACCCCCGACCAAACACCTTACTCACCCTCGGGCCTAACAGAAATGCCCTATATTGTCTCTCAATTAAAATGTTGTAGGAAGGGAAAACCATATCACATTGCACCTCAGCAAAAGTCTAGGGGAAGGAGGAACCCTCATAACTGCCCCCCGCCTCTTGAAGGACCACCTTACTCGCTGCTGTACTCAATTCTCATTTCTTCCTTATAGATCCCCTTTTTAGCCAACTTTTGAGCACTTTGATTGTCACTAAAAATAGTGATACAGTCATATGACCCTAAAAGTTCAGATAAAATATTCTTCAAATATATTCCCTCCTTTGAAGCTTCCCGTGATGACCATATATACAGCTTCCGTACTGCTCAAAGCTGCTGTTGCTTGTTCCCTACATGCCCGTGAAATGGCCCCAACTGCCCATTCAAAAGCAAAACCTGTATAGGATTTTATATCATAACTGCTACTAGCAAAATTTGAATCGACATATCCCACCAAATCTGAATCATTATCAACATATTCCAAACATAAAGCCTTTGTACCTTTCAAATACCTTAAAGTTCATTTGGCACCTTTCCAGTGTGATTCTGAATAGAAGTTGTTAAATTGGCTAAGATAATTAACAGCCAAAGTAATATCTGGTCTTGTCAATACAGACGGATACCTTAAGCGATCTAACAACTGCTGATAAGGCAGATCCTTTCTACAAATTTCAAAATCCATTTAATAAAAATATGGATTTTTGTCGGTTGGTGTACACTGACATTTACAATCACTCATGGTGAATCGTTTCAATATATTGTTCTTGGTCCAATCTTATTCTATTTCTATCCTCATCTATCCTGACTCTCATACCCAAGCATTGTCTCAATCGACCTAAATCTTTAAACTAAAGCTTGGCAGACAACGGCCTTTTTAAGGAATTTGTTTGCTCCATAGTTGAAAAAAAGAACAACATAAACAGCGACGATGGTCATGGAAACCTTCTCCTCTCTATAAATATACAGGGTTTATATTTACTTCTCATATATTTTGAGCCTGTTAATACATTCTCAACCCCCTTGTACCACACACGAGGAGACTGTCTCAATCCATAGATAGCTTTATTTAGTTTTAAAACCTTATTACACTTGTCAGAGAACCTGTGATTAAAACCTGCTGGTATTTCCATGAATACACTTTCTTCCACTTTTCCAATCAAAAACGCTGTTATTACATCCAAATGTTGAACATCTAATTTAAGTTTGACTGACAATGCGACTACTGGAGAAAATGTCTCTTCGAATCAATACCAGCTCTCTGATCTCATTGAAACCTTTTGCAACTAACCTTGCTCTATAGGTAACACTTTCATTACTACTGATTTTTTTTTCTTAAAAACCCACTTGCACCTAACATCTTTAGGAAGCTCCACCAGCTCCCAAATACGGTTTTCACTGAAACACTTCCACCTCGTCTGTCATGACATCTATCCCGTTGTCCCATTTGTCCAAATTTGGTCCTGCAAGCGCTTCTTTCACTGAGTTTGGGTCTCCCACTGAAAGTAGACTGTCTTCTCTGGAATTAACTTGATTTCTTAAAGTGAAATAGGTGATAAAGTCTCAAATTTCATGACCTTTCTGATCCTGTGAGGTCTAACAATTTCTGGGGTACTGTCGCTTTCAAGATAACTTTATGTTCAGAAGAATTTTCAAGTTTCACCAAGGCTCTTGAGATTTTAGTAGTGGTTCTAAGCATAATGCGGGTTCTCCATCTGAGAAATGCACTTTCTAACAGATTTCACTCTTATTTGGACTATCAACACATATCCCCTTATGTACTGGAAGTATTTCTTTCCCTTTCCATCACATGAATGCTTACTTGTGAAGATTTGGCTTGTTGTATTGTAAAGCCTTTTGTCATTTCATTAAATCCAACTAGAATTAATTTCTTAGATTTCTTATCCCACTTTTGCTATTTCTCTTATGAGATGTGTACCATTGCCTCACTGCCAAAAATTCATGATCTTGTTTTCTGCCAAAAAAAAAAGATTTCGTAAGGTGTGGTTGAAATGTTAACAACTGCAGATCTATTTCTTAGATAGCAAGCTGTGTTTAGTGCCTGAGCCCAAAAGTGTTTGTCTTGATCTGCTTCATAAAGTAAACATCGAGCTTTCTCTATCAGTGATCTATTCTGAACGCTCAATTTTGTTCGGGAATGTATGGGTTTGTCATTGGTAAATTATACCCTGAACTTTAAGATAATTTTTGAATTGTGTACTCATATATTCACCATCATTGTGTGATCGTAAAACCATGATTTTCCTTCCTGTTTGCTTCTCTGTTAAACTTTGAAATTCTTTGAATTTCTGTAAACTTTTATCTTCGGTTTTAAGGAAATAAGGACATGTGGCTGAAATCAGCCAGAAATTCAACATAGTACTTCGAACCCCCTATTGAAGTTGACTCCATGGGTCCGCTAGATCTGTATGTACGTCAAGCAGTCCAGTCGCCCTTGTACTTGAATTTCCAAACGGAAGTTGATGTTGTTTTCCTTCACAACGTACATCACAATTTTATCTATCTTTAAATCCCCTTTGTAATTAATCCCTTTTACCATACTATCTCGCATTTTGTTCAGATAATTGGAGTTAATGGACCCAATCTCCTGTGCCATGTTTGGCCTGTTACTACAGCTTGTTGAGCTAGTAAACATTTATTAAAAGTGTCAAGTTTATAAACAGCATTTATCAAATGAGCTCCTGCAACCAACACTTTCTTCTTATTCGTATATTTTGCACTTCTCATCAAACTCAACTGAGTTGTCCCTTTTCAAAAGTTCACTTACTGATAATAGGTTTGCAGCCAATTGTGGAACTACTGTACATTCTGGTTTTGTACTTCGTAAGTTTCTTCTCCAGTTCATGTGAGAATGTGAACATCGCCACTTGATTTCACAAGTAGTGTTTTATTGTCTGCAACCATCATATCCTTAATTTGTTAACCAATCCTGTTTGCAGGTCATGTAAACCCTCGCTCCCGAATCTAAAAACTAATCATCGTTATTAAAGTTCGTAATGAAGAAAATGACATGAATGTGCTTTTAGTTTGTTTTTCAGAGCTTCTATTTGGAAGATTTTGTGGGCATTTTGACATAAAATGTCCTGGTTGTTTACACTCAAAACATATGATCTCCTTCTGTCCTCTGTCATTTTCATAATCAGCATTACCATCGTTGCAAATCTCTCAGAAGCAATGAGCCAACCAATAATCCATGGAGTTTCAACCCTGCTCGTTCAAGTTTCTGTGAAGTGTCGATGATTTGATTGATGTATTCTGCCATTGCTGAACATTTCTGAGATGATATGATAGGAGATAAACTTTTCTTGTGAATCCTGTGTTCTCATAAGGATTCTTGAATCCCAAATTTCCTCGGCTGTCGTAGCTTGTATAAGGCGGGATCAAGTGATAACACGATTTTTGCTTTGGCCTTTTATAATGTACTATCACTTTCAGTTCCACTTAAGCATATATTAAGTCCTTCTAGCAGCAGAAAATTTTCCATGGCAAACATCCGTTCTACTTAACTTATGCTGCCTTGTAATTTTGGAATACTTGTAAGGTAGTTCAATGCCATTTTCGATACGCTGAACACTAACCGTGTGGTTTTTATCTTTGTAAAACTTGTAATTTGTGTCTTTTCTTTGTTACTTAGCGGAACTATTTTACTCAATCACTTTATTTTCACCCACGGATGGTCTGGGTCCTTAACCTGTTAAGATTTAATAGTGGTTTGGGGGGAAAAAAGACACGATACAAAATAACAGTTCACCTGTTGACAGCTAAACAAAGACTTGACTTTATTCACACAGAATGCCTCGTTGTTCGCCGGCAATTCTACTCTCAACCCACCTCCAAATGTTCAACCACCAACAGTCTCCAATGTCACACATAAAATGACGGATATGATTTTCAAAACTAAAAAGGTACAAAAGATGCTCTCTTCTCTTAATACCAGGAAAGCCTCTGGCCTTGACGAGATCCTGGCAATTGTTCTCAAAAAATGCGCACCAGAACTTGCTCCTGTCCTGGCTCGTCTGTTTCAGACATCTTACATTAGAGGCATATTCCCTAGTAACTGGAAAACTGCTTGAGTACAACCTGTCCCCAAGAAAGGATCCAAAGCGTTTCCTAGCAACTACAGGCCTATTTCTCTCCTTTCAGTCGTCTCTAAAGTGATGGAAAAGTATATAAACACCGAATTACTAAAATTCTTGAAAAACACAGTCTAATCCACGACAGGCAGTATGGATTCCGTCAGCGCAGATCAACTGCTGACCTCCTATCCTTTGTCACTCATTCTTGGAACAAGTATGGAACTACACGGTGAATCCCAGATTGTCACTCTAGACATATACAAAGCATTCGACCAGGTCTGGCATGCAGCGCTGTTTAATAAACTTCCCGGCCTATGGCCTACCACCAAAACTCTGTACCTGGACAGCAAATTTCCTCTCCAACCGGAGCATTTCTGTTGTCGTGGATGGCCATTCCTCTAAACTGTATCCAATTAATGCAGGAGTCCCTCAAGGTTCAGCTTTAGCCCCTACTTTGTTTCTTCTCCACATCAATGACCTCTTCTCTAGCACATCCAACCCAGTTCACAGTTACACGGATGACATCACCCCCCACTCAAATATACAATATTCTAAGCCTGTCTCTTTAGCCCAATTAGATGAGGATCGTAGACTCATGGAGGATTCTGTCTCTGTGGATCTCAAAAAAATATTAGACTGGGGAAGTAGAAATCTTGTACAATTCAACTCCATCAAGTCTCAGTCTTGCTTTCTATCTCATGAGAGATACACCAGCCCTAGACCCATCACAATGAACAACCAAGTTATTCAAAGTAATGGGTCCTTTTCACTTGTTGGCATTTCTGTGAATCGAAATCTCAATTGGCACCAACATGTCACATCAATTGCAGAAGCGGCTGCTAAGAAATTAGATTTTCTCTTCCGGGATCACAAATACTATTTGCCAGCTAATCTTTATACCTTATATACTTCACAAGTAAGGCCAAACCTCGAATACTGCTCCCACATTTGAGGTGCCGCTGCTGCTTCTACACTCGCTATCCTGGACTCCATTCAGAAGAGAGCTATACGTCTCATCGGTAACCTAAAGGCTGCCATCCCTTGCCCACCGACGTGCCGTTGGTGGCCTCTCTCTCTTATAGATATCTGCATGGGCACTGGTCAGAGGAGCTTTCTTCTATAGTTCCTCCACCTGCTGCCCCAATAGATCTACCAGGGGAACAGAGTGAATGCACCCTTTTACTGTCCAGGTCACCAGACATAGAACATCTTATTATGCCCGCTCTTTTGTCCCAAGGACTTCCAAGTTGTGGAACACCTTGCCGGCACATGTTTTTCCTTCTCCGAACCTCCAAACCTTCAAGTCCAGAATTAACAAGTTGCCTCTTTCCTCCTTGTCGATACCCACGGTACGATAGTATTTAGGCTGTAAGCCCTCGTGATGTGGTTGAATATATATAAAGAATAAAAATAAAAAAAAAGGAACAGTGTACAAAGCAATTGACAGTAGTGCATAGATGGTGCAACATGTACAATGTGAAATTTTTAGATATATTTTAACAAAACTGACATGCTGCTCATCTGCAAAACAACCAGAAATATATATTTTAATTGAAGGTGTGCGAACCTTTGAAATTTCGAACTGAACTCGAACCGATGATGTTCGCGCTAAGCCATGTTAAAGTACTTCGAAATACATAATTCTCCAAAAAAGTTCGTTGCTTAAAACTACTTCGAAGTAGAACTTTACAGGCATTCCAATGCTGCCAAAGGTAGCGAAGTTGTAACTCGGTAACGGCCCCGTTAACTCATTAGCGGCGCTCGAAACCCAGTATTGGTTCCATTGAAACTGTAGCGTAATTTCAGGAGATTTCACTCATGCATATTTTGAGAGTTGGCACGTGATGAGACTTGACAGCCATTTAACAAGCACAGAATTCACTAAGTAAAGATTGGAACCTGTGATCAGCACTGATAAGTACACTTTGAGAACCCAAATCACCACAACACAATTTAAAAAACCTAACTATCGTTTCACTAAGTTAGTAGTAAGTAGATGACGCTAACTTGGTTAGTGAAACGATCGTCAGGTTTTTCAGAGTGTGTTTTCGTGATTTGGGTTCTCCAAGTGTACTTATTACGGAATAATTTTTTTCTATATATCCTGCATCCCAACGTGTTTTTCGGGTACAACATTATGATGGCAGTGTTCGAAAGCGAAACCTGTAAATTTTGTTGAACTTTTCCTCTTTTTTTAAAAAAAGAGTTGGAATCTTGTGTGTACCAAATATTGTACTCTACCATATACCTATATTTTGTATTTAATATATACAGTGTAGCCAAGATAAGGAGGGGATAGTATGGGGAAATCGGAAACCGTAAGAGTATAGGGTGGGTTAAATTAGAAAAAGGTTGCTCATTTTAGAGCTCAATTAAATGGTATTCTGAAATTTTGGAAATTCCTATTAGTTCCGGAGATATTCGAAAAAACCGAAATTCGCCAAGAAACCGCTGAATGCGTACCTATCCATTTGTCAGGAAACCTGTTTGACAGGTATTCTTGAACAGTTCTCGAATTATGAGCCGGGGCCCCGTCTTGTTGAAACCAGTTACTGACTTCTGAGAATGATAAGTATGCATCGAACCATTCTTCCAAATTATTCTGCAGGAAATTTCGATACCATTTGGAAGTCAGTGATCCATGATAAAAAATTATCCTTGTCCCTAACATCCCCAACCAGATGTTGAAACCAAAACGGTGTTGGTGCTTAGACGTTTTGTATAAACGCGGATTTCTTCTGGACCAGAAATGTGTATTTCGCCTGTTGAAGATTTTCCGTTGTTAGTCACCATACTCTCATCAGACCATCATATTTTATTAACAAAATGTTCATCCTATTGACATTTTCTAGTGTACCACTCACAAAATGCCATGCGTTTTATATCATCCCCGAGCCGTAATCCTTGGCAGATTCTAAATTTGTAAGGAGGGTATTTGGTCTTACGCAAAATAAAATCTGCAGTAGATTTTGGAGTCCCAGTTACTCTTTCAATATTTCTAACCGATGTTGTAGGGTCTTGTGCTACAGCTAGCAGTACATTATTTTGAGTTACTTCAGTGCATGGTTTGTTTCTAGTAACAATTGGTTTCTTAAATGAACCATACTGAAATAAATTGGGAAGTATTCTTCCATATATTTTTTTGGCTGTACTCTTTCAGGGTAATAATTTGAATTCATTTGCTCAGCTTTTCCTGTATTACTTTAGCACAAAATGTAACATTTTAACATGTCAAACTTTTGCTCAAAAGAAAAATGTCCAGCCATTTTTAAATAAATTGAAAGAGCTTGTACCCAATTAACTGTATGTAACAAAGTGAAGTAACTGACACTGACATTTATATTTGTTGAAATATCTCTATTGTCATTAGAGATAACTTGTTTATTTTTCAAAGCCCTCTATGTTTAGGACCTTGTCTTATAATAGTACGGTTTAATGTGTTACATTTTAATAATGAAAAAATATTACTGAAAACGTTTTTCTCTACATTGACTTTTCAAAGGTACTACTTATAGAAATAAATGCTTTTCGAGTATTCAGGGCCGTACTCAAAAGATTTTTCCTGAAAAATTGTCTTTTATGGCTGAAACAAGCTGAAAACATATTCAAACCATTAGAAATTATACATCCTCTAATTTAGATTTGAAAGTGGTTTTAAGTTTTGAAATAAAAATTGCAGGGCCGTATTTAAAAAATTTAAGTTGATGATGGTTTCTCAGAGACGAAACGACGAATAAAAAATCTGTAAACACCAACTTGTAGAGCTTAAAAAGTGTACGCGAGAAAGTATTTTCTGTTTTTCAATATCTCCTCAAATAACGTCAGAAAAAAATAAAACCGAAATTGGCGAATTTCGGTTTTTTTCGAATATCTCCGGAACTAATTGGAATTTCCAAAATTTCAAAATACCGTTAAATTGAGCTCTAAAATGGGCAACTTTTTTCTAATTTAACCCGCCCTGTATCTCTTACCGTTTCCGATTTCCCTATGCTATCCCCTCCTTATCTTGGACACACTGTGTGTGTGTGTGTGTGTGTGTGTGTGTGTGTGTGTGTGTGTGTGTGTGTGTGTGTATATGCATGCACGTTAAAGAATTTTGGTTAGTTCGATTTAAACATTTTAAGTTGTTCGAAGTTCGACTGTGAACCTAGACTTATTATTTCCGACGTTCGAACTTCGAGGCAGCATATTTGCTTGGGTTCGTTCATAGTTCAGTTCGAAAAAAAACATGGGTTCGCACACCTCTAATATTAATTATTCCTATATGTTTTATAATGAAGTCCATTTAACAGTTTACAGTTTCATCATCAGGTGTATGTGTATTTAAAAAATGGAACTCGAGGATTTAGCAAGTTTTTTAGGTCCGTTGCAGGAGAAATACTAGTGAGCATCCTTTTAGTTTGCATCATGTGATTAAACGTATAGATTTATTGCCTTAATCACATGATGAACATTAGAATGATGTTACATTGCACAAAAGTTAAATGAATACTGCCTATGCTTTATTTTGCATGTTTTTTAGGTCCATTGCAGGAGAAATATTAGTGAGCGTCCTTTCAGTTTGCATCATGTGATTAAAAGTATAGATTTATTGCCTTAATCACATGATGCACACTGGAATGATGATACGTTTCATAAAAGTAAAATGATTACTACCCATACTTGATCTAGACAGTAGTAAGATTGTTTATTTGACGAAGGAAAATTGGAACCCAAGAACATTGCAGGTATTTCCCTCCTCCGCAGAAGAAAAACTCTGTACATCCTTTAGTGTGCCTCATGTGTTTAGAGTATAGATTTATTGCAGTAATCACATGATGCACACTGGAATGATGTTACTTTGCTACGTTCTCTACACTCAGACTTCAAGTACATGCCAACACAATCAAAATGGGCCGTTAGTACAACAAACTGGAAATTTGTCAACTGTAACTGAGAAGGCTAAATGGGAGAGAAACGGTTTAATATAGACAACTTCGGAATCCAGCAAGAGTATGTGGAAATATTAACATCACCAAATAATAAAAAGTCGGAATGCAACAGGTGCGTAATAATTTTTTCGATTACCTCGAGTGCAGCTCTAGTTAATTTCATGTTAAAATTTTCCACCCCCTCACCCTGTCTCAGCACGTCTTTTCTCTTGCTGCTTTAGTGTATCAGATGAAATTTAACATAAAAAACTGCCAGATTTTTTTTAATGCTTTAAAATCATACCACAGAAAAATCAGAAGGGTGCAAAAATACAGTAGGCTCAAAAAGGTTGCAATAAATAAGTATACTTAAATCACCACAACACGTGATAAATTTTTTTAAATGGATCACCTGTATATTTTCACATTTTGGAATTCAGCATAAAATTATGTTTCCAAAGACCTCCTGACTTTTTGCCTTTTGATGCGGTATTGCCGAGTTATTCCAAAAAAAAAAAAATATATATATGAAAATTTTGGTCGGAACTAGGTTTAACAGATTAATTTCCCGGGTGAATATTACGATTAATTAATAACACATATTTTGCAGTTATGTAGCCATAGGATATACAGGGCCTTCATTAATTCCCGAACCCCACATGACCGCTTAAGTTGGCAACCCCGCATACACGGTTGTACAACCTGAATTAATGAAATCCCTATAAAATGCCAGTGTTGTCTCATAGTTCCTTTGGGGTTTTATAAAAAATTTAAAAATCATAATAAGGTGAAACAGTAAATGTCTTGAATGTATTTATTATTTAGTATTTTTAACAGCAAGTCTGTTCATGTATGGTTTACTGTTATTGATTGTTGAAAAAATAAATTAAAAACAATAAAATATTGCTTTTATTTTGTATAGATATCAAAATTTTGTAATGTATGTAAACAAATTGAGGTCCGATTATTTAATTTACGGTTTTAGGAATGTGTATTGTGTTACATTGAACAAATATGTACCTGTTTAGGCAGATTACCGACGAACAGATTTGGTAGGGCTTCGTTCCATGCGATGTTGAATATCGTCAACAACATAACCTTAACATACCTACACTTTTAACTTACGTAAAACGGAATGAAAATGTTAAGTTTTGATAAAAACTGTTTATTTTTATTGTCCAACAGATAGAAAATTATTTGAAGAAGGTAAACACTGGTCGAACTTGGAAAATGCACAATATACTGTGAGGGGTCAAATCGGGATAAGGTTATCTTTCCCTCATATGGGGAGGTTCCCACGGGATAACCTTATCAATACGGCTTTTTACGGGATTTGCTCAGGTGCCAGCAGCGTGGTTTAAAGGAAGACGCTGCGCTCCCTCAGGACTATATCTCTGTCCTCGGTTGTTATTTACAGATACACGGACCCGGGGTACACTTCAGTGGAGACAGGGTTCGCCTAAGTCCTCAGGCAGAGTCCCTCAGGACTCCCTAATTATGGCCTGTATATTAGAGATCAGAATGTTACGTTATGTTGGGGTGGATTGGTTGGGAAGCTTTAAATGAAATACCGTATAAAACAAATAGTCTATTTACAACAGTATTGGTGGGGAAATATTTACAAAATATATACAAAGAAATACTTACACAAGGGATTGTCCCGACATACCCCACGTTTAAACTAACTTATTTGACAACAAATCAATTTATTAGAGACCAGAGGCAGAAACTGAAATATTCGCGAGTTATACGGACGGTATCACGAATAGGGGTGGTAAGCTCCTCACTCTCCGACGGCCGGCCTGCTGGTTCCATCGTCGACGCGACGCACCCAAAGCCAAAAAGAAACACGCCAAATTCTTAGACGAGACCTGGACGGTGGCTGGCCACTCTCCGTGACGGCCCCTGCGACTGCCGAAAAAGAACCCAATTGTTCAGCACGTCACGGTGGATCTCCTGGCTCTCGCACGGTCCTGACGATTTTCATTGCCGGCGCTGCACACGGTGCGCGTAGGTTGATGCAGTGGACCAGCCCGTCCGTCCCCGCTTTCATCGTTTCGCATGCCGCAGGACCCGCTTGGGCGACCTCAACCCGCTATACTCCTTACCCTTCCACCGATCTTGCAACGTTTTCTTGAAACTATATTTTATTGAATGTTTTAATAATAAAATAAATTAAATTAAATACGGATGGTACGGATCTATTCCCCTGTTAACTAATTAGATTTCTAATGGCCATTACGTCACTTCGTGACAATACATACAAAATAACCGTCAAAAGGGAATTGAGCGCCAATGGACTGAACTGTCAATTGATTTTGAGTCCCTAGTCTAGTGGTTTTTTTGGTTACTTTTTGACTGCCATTGATGATACTAAGAGAGAGACAGAATCCGGTCACGTGGGGTTCGGGAATTAATGAAAGCCCTGTACTTAGATGACAAGATCACCAAATTGATTATATTATACAAGGTGATTTTTACACAAGCATCAATTTAGTACATTTCAAAGAGCATTTGCGCAATTTTAAGGGAATTTTCTTTTTAAAAAAAATACACAGGAGATCCTGACTTTTAAATTTTGAAAAAGTTTCTTTAATGAGCGGGAACTAGGCCCGCTAGAACCTATACCCTGGGGAAAAATCGGTCCAGGTTTTCCCAGAAAATTTTGTGTTTTCTTTCGGAAAAAATTATACTCCCGGAAATAACAAAGTAAGGGCAACCAAATTTGGTACGCTTGTTTGTAATATAAAAAGTGAACCGTACCAAAATTTAGGTCTTAAAGTTTAAACACAAAAAAGTTCTAGGTATTTAAAGAACAAAAATTGGGGTTTTCCTCAAAACGTCAAAGTCGCGATTTGAAACGTCACCATTGGCAACATTTAGGCAAAGAACCTGAAACAAATACGGATTATGTAAAGAAAATGTCGCAAGAAGAGTGTTCTGCAGGCCGTTAGTTTCAGCTTCAACGATCATTGTCCTTCATTTTACTAAAATATTTCCATAAAATTCATTTCAAATAGACCCTTTCTCTGATGCTTTAGCAGTAGTATTAGTTATAGAGTTTATCGTTTAATGGTATATAATTTTTGTCTAATTTTCTAGGAGAAATTCTCTAATGAGACCATGATTTTTGAAATTTAAAAACATTTTTTCAAATTAGCGCTAACTAGGTGCTCTAGGACTCATATCCGGGATAGGTTTCAGTTTTTTTCTGTTAACATATATACAGGGTGACGCATTTCTACGGTAAAGCTCAATATAATTGCTATTATACAAGATACGAGAAAAAGTTGAATATGTTGATTATATCTCCGGAATTAACAAAGTAAGGGCAACCAAATTTGGTACGCTGGTTTATATCGTTATAGGTGAGCTACCTACCAAAATTGGTAGGTAGGGCATTTAAAGAAAAATAAATTGGGGTTTTCCTCAAAACGTCAAAGTGACAATTTAAAACGTCAAAATTCGTAACATTTAGGCAAAGAACTTGAATCTAATACGGGCTATGGAAAGAAAATGTCTCAAGAAGAATGTTTTACAAACCCTGAAGTCTTCGTTTCAACCGTCATTGTCCTTCATTTTACTAAAATATTTCCAGAAAATTCATTTCAAATAGACCCTTTCTCTGATGCTTTAGCAGTAGCCTTAGCTATAGAATTTATCGTTTAATGGTATATAATTTTTGTCGAATTTTCGTAAAAAATCAATAAAGCTCAATATATCTGTTATTATACAGGATATGAAAAAATATTGTATACATCTGTATCTACCAAAATTTAGCTCTGTAGGTCAAAAGACAAAAAAAAGTTATGGGCATTTAAAGAAAAATAACTTGTGGTTTTCCTCAAACGTCAAAGTGACATTTGAAAACGTCAAAATTCGCAACATTTAGACAAAGAACTTGAATCTAATACGAGCTCTGGAAAGAAAATGTCTTAAGAAGAATGTTTTACAAACCCTGAAGTCTTAGTTTCAATCGTCATCGTCATTCATTTTACTAAAATATTTCCAGAAAATTCATTTCAAATAGACCCTTTCTCTGAAGCTTGGCAGTAGCCTTAGCTATAGAATTTATCGTTTAATGGTATATAATTTTTGTCGAATTTTCGTAAAAAATCAATAAAGCTCAATATATCTGTTATTATACAGGATATGAAAAAATATTGTATACATTAATTATATGGTGTCTTGAGCTACATCTTAAAAAATTATTGCTACAATCGCAGGCTGGCCCATAAGTCGTTGGTGATACAAATAATTTTTTTTTTAGTCGAAAACGCCTTATGTTTTTGCATTTTCCATTGAAATATAATGCATGTTTGTAAGTTAAGAAATTCTGGACGCAGCAAGTGCGTTATGGTAGCGAATTTTGATTAAATGCTTCATATTTGAAAAGCTCAATTTGACCAAGAAAAGGATTTTTTCGGTTACACTTTGAGTTTACTTTCGGAAATTTCTGTACGTTTTCAAACAATAAAGTTATTTTGATTAAACATGGCACATTGTTTTTACTATATATGTTATACTGGTAATCAAATTTGATGCCTGCTTTCTTAAAAAAAAACACATATTTGCTATTAAAACATTTAAATGAAAATTCACTACCATAACGCACTTGCTGCGTCCCGAACTTTTTTTTATAACTTTCCTTCTTTTAACATAGACATAAATTTTTGTATATAGTTTCCATTTAATATCATAAACTTACGTACCAAATTTGGTTACATAGCTTTTCTTTTTTTTTTTTTTGAGATACGATTTTTTTCGAAAAAAAACAACTGTTTCCGGAAAACCTAGTTCGATTTTCGTGGCCAACAAACTTATCCAAGCCACTTACAAAAGGAAGGCATATGCTAAATTTTATCAAAATCGGTCTATTATTTTTTGAGTTATCGGTGTAATACATACATAGATACATATATATATATATATATATATATATATATATATATATATATATATATATATATATATATATATATATATATATATATATATATATATATATATAACATAAAAATTAAAACTGACCCCGAATATGGGTTCTAGAGGTCTTCGATGGCGCTCATTTGAAGAAATTTTTTCAAAATTAAAAAGTCGGGATCTCCGCATTAGTGAATTTTTTCTAAGAAAATTCACTAAAAACACAGGGTGATGTATAAATAAAAATTGGTTTTAAATGCCCATTTAAAAATAAAAATTGACAGGTCCGAAAAAAGTCTTTCCCAAGGCAACATATCCGCCAAATTGAATTAAAATACCTTTGTAAAAAATGAAAGAAAACTCTAAATTTTCCCGGAAAACCTTGTCCGATTTTCCTGGCTAACGAACTCATCCAAGTCATTAATAAAAGAAAAGTACATGCCAAGTTTCATCCAAATCGGTTAACTATTTTTTGAGTTATCAGTTAGATACATACACACACACACACACACACACACACACACACACCCACCCACACACAAATATATATATATATATATATATATATATATATATATATATATATATATATATATATATATATATATATATATATATATATATATATATATATATATATATATATTTGTAACTGACTCCGATATGGGTTCTAGGGGTCCTAGTTCGCGCTAATTTGAAAAGAATAATTGCAAAGTCTCACCATCGATAGCTCTCTATTAGCGAATTTTTTTCAATAAAAATTCAAATTGAAATTAAAAAATAGATATATTTCCAACCTTTTTAAGCTTACCGTATATAATATATAAATGGATTGAATTGAGCTGAATTGGTAATTATTATTTAAAGATTATTATTAAAAGCCAATTTTTTATTTAAGGACAACTACAGTGTTTTACTTTCTGGCAAATCAGCAAAAGGTCAGGAAAGCTTTAAGCGGTTAGGGATTTAAGAATGTAACCTGGCCAAGTCAGTGAAATTCTATTTTTCCCCAGTGATTATAAATGAGGGGAAATCATGCTCTAGTCTGACATTTTAACCCAGACTAGAAGCTTTTTGTTTTTAGGTTTCAATCTAAATATGAGTGTATAATTAGATTGTATTATGTTGATGTGTCCCAGTTTCTAACTTCATCAGGCCTAGAACAAGAACCAGCAAACATTAACTTTGTTTCAGAAAATGGAAAAAGTTTTTAAAATGAACTGATTATACACCTACATTAAAGCAACATCGAAAAAAATAAGCAATGTACTTTTAATAGGCAGTCGTTTGATCTAAAATTTTACCTGGATTTCTCAAACTGCTTACATATGGGATGGGACCAGATGACCCTTCCATAGCATGCAGGGGGTTGTGTCACTCAAAGGGCCGAAAACAAAAAATTCTAATGTGAAAAAATCCCAGCCAAGTATTTAATTTTTGCTTCAAACCACATAATTCGACATAGAATAATACAGCAGAACAATTTTGAGAAGAAACAGGTTTAATTCCATCAACCATCATGATGTGGTCACTAAAACTATTTAAACATTTAATTACAGGATGATGTCACGTCAGCAGAAATACTTTTGGGTGTTAGAAGTTAGTTTTAGTAAAATGTCCCTTAACTCATTGTACGATTCAGAAAAAAGGTTAGCAAATGTGGTTGGTCTAATTACCCGTTACTCTACACCGGAAGGGCCAGAGGAACTGTTCTTTGTAAGTACAGATTTATAATAGATGCACCTGTTAAAACAATAACGAATTGTTCTACTAGTTATCAATTTAAGTACAAAGTGAATACGGGTGTTGTGACCCAATAACGATACCACAAACGGTGACTTACAAATAGACTAACGTGATCGGCACGTGGTAGTGTCGCTGATACCTGGGGCTGCATCCAAAGAGGGTGACCATGGTGATGCAATTGTCTAGGTGACAATGCACTCACAAGCATGTGGTGCACTTCGGTCACGGGTCCGCCGCTCGCTGCAAAAGGGGTTCCTGCACACGAGGCGCACGTACTGCTACAATGACCAGGAAGCTGTATGGGCTGGCGACTGGCTCACAAGCATGTGGTGCACTTCGGCCACGGGTCCGCCGCTTGCTGCACACGAGGCGCACGTACTGCTACAATGATCAGGAAGCTGTATGGACTGATGACTGGTTATCACTGCTTCGCTTGATTGGTGATCTTGTGTCATCTATATTTTTATGACAGTTCTGATTTTTTTCATGACATTATTTTGCTGTCACAACAAATCTTATAAGAAGTGACGCTGGCCGCCAACTCTCACGGGGATAGTCTCACTGAGGGTGGGGATTAAGCGATACCAGGACACAACACTCATGTTGCAGATCAGCTATTGCATTTAAAATAACATTTCCCGGCAGTAGTTTCTAAATTTCACTATGGGGAAAAGCAAAGCCTCCTATATGATAAATCTGAGATTGTCTCCGTATTTCAAGTTCTGTTTAGATGACCTAAGAATATAATTCTGTATAATGTTTTAACGAGTACTTCAATAACGCAGTATAGAGATGTAATTTATTACTTCCACATCGTCAAAACATGTGGAAGTATGGCATTGACGACAAAAATTTCAAAAATATTGTTTAGCTTAAACGTCGTAATATTTGTCAAAACATATAGAACACAAGATTTGGGAACGAAAATTTTGTTGTCTGTATGTCTGTTTGTAGCTAGGATAGCTTTAGAAAGAATTGAGATATCATGTTCAAATTTGGTAGACAGTTAGCAACCAACAAACGTACGGTTCGGATTGTTTTTGGAGGTAGGGGATGAATCAGTGGCGGCTCATCAGATGATGCAGGTGAACCGCTGCTTCACCTATATTTTGCGGTAAACTTTTTTAATCAAAATCCACCATAATATTAATTTTTTTTTTATTCTCTCAAATTCACTTGATACTCCATAAAAATGTTTAGTTACGCTGCCGCAGTTGGCAATGTTTGTTATAGTATTATACAAAACGATATAATTTGCAACCCTCTGATCTCCGGATCTGAATGTTATGCATGCCCCAACACGCAGCGTATTACGTGTTACAGGCTACTGCAGAGCAACTGAACTGAGGACTGACGCAGATTCCTTTATACACAAATGCTGCCTCGCTTTCTTATAGTTTGCCTGCAATGTATGTCATTACAATGTCACACACAGTTGTGCTGGTGACTATTATAACGACAAAGTGATGCAGAGTTTGCAGTTACGTTGTTCATTTAGTGGCGCCCCTATTGATGCGACCCTAAATATTTTGAATAAGAAGTATAATACGCTGCTGCTTTTTCTAGAAATGAAAGTCATTTTCACATTACTACTTATTTTTGAAAAAAAAAATATCTCGAATTTTTTTGGTAACTAACCGTTTTGGGGGAAAAAAATGATTTTTTACATTTTGGGGAACTTGTTCATTATTTTTTGAAATAAGAAAACATGATCCAATAACTAATTTAAATTAAAAACCAGCAGAACTGAATTAGGTATCATACATAATAATTGGCTGTTGACAAATTAATACACCTAATTCACCCCCACCAAGTTTCATAAAAATAGTCAATGGCTGTTCCGAGTGATATAAAGGAAATTTTAAAAAAATATATTTTTTTTATCACTGTATCTCGGACAGAAACACCCTATATATTTTATTTATTTATTTATACATACACCATCCAACAGCTTAAAAGCCAAATTAAGGATGGGCCGATACACAAAATATAATAACAAACAATGATCAAACAAATTACACAAAAAAGAGTCACAAATTACATCGCTTTGAAAAACATTTTTATCTCTGATATATTACATGAGAAGATATCTAGGCGGTCTTGCAGTACAGAGTAATCATTGCACATCTGGAAAATTGGAGACGATCGCAGCAATTGCGTACGAGCAGTCGGGAGATAGAATGTGCCTGGAAAACGGGCTGCAATACGAGGCACATTGAAATTAAGTTGCTGAAGCAGACTAGGGCAGTCGAACACAGAATAAACCAGTTTGTATAAAAATATAATGAAACTGCACTGTCTGCGCATCGACAGACTCTGCAGGCTAAAGCGAAGAAGTAAACTTTCCTGAGGAAAACCAATAGAAGGATATTGAACATCCTCACGAAAGCTAAGAAATTTTAGAAATTTCCTTTGCACAGATTCTAGACTTGCCACATGTATCTCATAAGTAGGAGTCCACACAACTGAGCCATATTCAAGTCGGGACCTAACCAGACAACGAAAGAGCAGGGAGAGGGTGTCTGTCTCTATAGTCTAATTAGATGAGGATCGCAGACTCTTGGAGGGTTCTGTCTCTGTGGATCTCCAAAAAATATTAGACTGGGGAAGTAAAAATCTTGTACAATTCAACTCCATCAAATCTCAGTCTTGCTTTCTATCTCATAGCCCTAGACCCATCACAATGAACAACCAAGTTATTCAAAGTAATGAGTCCTTTTCACTTGTTGGCATTTCTCTGGATCGAAATCTCAATTGGCACCAACATGTCACATCAATTGCAGAAGCGGCCGCTCAGAAATTAGGTTTCCTCTTCCGGGCTCGCAAATACTTTTCACCAGCTAATCTCTATGCCTTATATACTTCACAAATAAGGCCAAACCTCGAATACTGCTCCCACATCTGGGGTGCCGCTGCCGCTTCTACACTTGTTATCCTGGACTTCATTCAGAAGAGAGCTATACGTCTCATCGGTGACTCTATCCTCACCTAAATGCTGCCATCGCTTGCCCACCGACGTCCCATTGGTGACCTCTCTCTTTTATAGATATCTGTATGGGCACTGCTCAGAGGTGCTTTCTTTCATAGTTCCTCCACCTGCTGCCCCAACAGATCTACCAAGCGAACAGAGCGAATGCACCCTCTTACTGTCCAGGTCACCAGACATAGAAAATCTTGTTATGCCTGCTCTTTTGTCCCGAGGACTTCCAAGTTGTGGAATTCCTTGCCGGCACATGTTTTTCCTTCTCCGAACCTCCAAACCTTCAAGTCCAGAATTAACAAGTTGCTTCTTTCCTCCTTGTCGACACCCACAGTACAATACTATTTAAGCTGTGAGTCCTCGTGGTGTTGTTGAAATTAAAAAATATATCTAAAAAAAAGTAGATATAACCGGATTTGCCTTAGGACGTTATTTGTACAGTAATATTTCTTTAATTCATAATAAAAGTAATGGGGGTATGCCGCTACATGCCCGAAGGATGGTCAGTTTTATTAATAATGCTCTACCATAATTTTCTTTAGTTACAGATCGCAATTTTGGCTGTATTTTTTTTTTTAGTATACTGAAACAAATATGGAACTCACGAACATTGCAGGTATTTAGCTCCTTCGCAGAAGAAAAACTGATGAACACCCCTTTAGTGTGCATCATGTGATTAGGGTATAGATTTATTGCAGTAATCACATGATGCACATTGGAGTGATGTTAATTTCCTACATCTTCTGTACCCAGACTTCAGGAACAGTATCCCTTAATCAAAATTGGGTACTTGATTCAAGCAACCTGGAAACCTTTCAGCCATCTAATTTGGACGTTGCGAATAGGAGAGGAACAGTTGAATATAGAAGACCTTACAAACCAGGTAAGAGTATGTGGAAGCATTGGATGTGTTCAGCGGACACAACTGTTGAATATGTCGAGTTGTTTGGTACGCTGACTGCTAAAAGTTGACTTTCAATTTTTCAACACTCAGCTGTTGCAACTTTTAGACCTTGCAAATTATTTACTGGAATAATCAGTAACTTCTACCCTTACTTTCTTGTAGATATGTCACTTTAGCTGAGGATGGTCATTTGCTATGGCGACCAAATCTCGTCATTTGACATTTCAACAGCTGACATTCCCTTCAGACAAATTCAATTTGTTTTGTTTCACCTGAATAGGAACACATTTACATTGCAAGTCAACAGTTGTGTTCTGAACCCACACATTGACTTCCCTAAATAATAAATTATTCACAGTGACAAAATGTAATAATAAAGTAAGAGTTCTAAAACTTGGTAGCTTAAGTATTCCAAAGTTCTAAACTCACATCGACATGTGAATCAAATAATGTTGTAACTAGAAAAATGCAACAACAGGAGATTCAAAACAAGATGTTTTCTTTCATAAGTCTGTAACTTTAGGTAGGTTAATCCTAAACTTATAAAACTTAGTTCTGTAAGAGTATACACACTTTTCTATCAACTGATGCAAAAAAATTTACCAATTTTTTTACGTTTAAAGTGGCTTTTTGCATGGCCAGTGCGGATAATGTAACCCGACTAATGACACTGATAATGAGGCATGAACACAAGACTTAAGACGAACTGGCAGCTCTAGGGTTGAACACACTAAGGCCTTAAGGATTATCTCCCGTGAGATTTGGGGAGTAGGCAGATTGAGGCCCTGTAATCGATCTACAACAACCCCTTATCCACTACTATACAGAGTAGGCACATTGAGGCTGTAAGAGTTCATTTTCGTTCAGATTTCCTTAGCCTTTTTAAAGTGGATCCAAAACAGGAGCCGCAACTTCGAGCTTTAATAAATTCTGGACACGGTTCAATTGAGAACCAAGTATATATGTATATATATATATATATATATATATATATATATATATATATATATATATATATATATGTATATGTATATGTATATGTATGTGTATGTGTATGTGTATATGTATGTATGTATGTATGTATGTATGTATGTATGTATGTATGTATCTATATATATATATATATATATATATATATATATATATATATATATATATATATATATATATATATATATATATATATATATATATATATATATATATATATATATATATATATATATATATATATATATATATATATATATATATATATATATATATATATATATATATATATATATATATATATATATATATATATATATATATATATATATATATATATATATATATATATATATATATATATATATATATATATATATATATATATATATATATATATATATATATATATATATATATATAGAGCAAATGAAGAAGTCTATAGATTCTGTGAAAATTGTTTTCTATGCCATTCGATCACGGCCTACTAAAACTATTTTCAGGTGTCACAGCATTTATAAAATCTGTGGGTAATTGATTGAATGTTAAATTTTTGTATTGCATACCCAATACATTATGTAAAGAAATCAAATGAGGGATAATAATTCTTTTTTTCGATTTTTTTTTAAATTTCTTTGGATTGGAAATCTCATTTTTGAGAAAAATCGGGTTATGATGCTATTTGTTTCACATGTCGACATGTAATAGTTTCAGTTTTCTAGAAATACATAAATGCAGTGTTATTCACAGTAGCTAACCATTAAATGTTTAGAAGACAAAGCAAGAGTTTTAAAAATTAAGATCTCCTAGTCTTCCAAAGTTCTGAACTCGTCTGCCAGGTACGTAGTCAGAAAATTGTTTCGAATGGGTTCCAGGATTTTAGAATAGACAGTATTTTCTGTGTATTTAAGTAAAAACGGTGGTGTATAGTATTTTTTTTTTTTACTCTTATGAGTGCCGAGTTTATTTGCTATCATATTTAAAACATTCTCTGGATCCACTTGTATAATCCCAGTAAATCGACAAGAGAGCTAATGTATCGAGACTCTAATTTCCCATTATATTTCTTTGCCAGTTTTTAATTCTTTTCATAGTAGAAAATAGGCCTTCGAGAGCCATGGTTGTTACTGGGAGCGCAGCTAATCCTGTTAGTAGGCCGTAGATATTTGGAAAAAATCTTTATTGCAATTTTCTAACACATCGATTACTTCTGTATTGTTTTCCAGAGCTGCAACCTTCCCGACACTAAAGATAATATTCCACTTTTATTGCTGAATTGGAATCATCGTCCATATAATAAGCAGATAATGAGTTCAATATGTGGGTTTTTGTCGGGGAAGCAGCACCTGGCAAAACTATATGAAATACAAAAAGAGCAGTTTAATTTTAATAAGGGGGGGGGGGGGGGGGGGGGGCTCCTGGCTACGTGCCTGTCATCCGTAATGTTTCAGTTTCCTAGAACTTCAAGTGATATTGTTAGTCATGCCATCTTTGTTATTTTAAATAGAACAACCTGTATATTGGCATTTTTAGATTCAACAACAAATGTTCGTTTACTGTAGACGTAAATGTATTGTTTTTCACAAATTAAATGTGACTTTTTGTTTGTATTTTATAGGACTTTTTAATAATTTTGAGAGATGTTATTAAGATGCATGAGAACTTTGGGCAATGGAGGTATGTGTCACAATTTCCATTGAAGCAAGTAACGAAGAAATTGTAATTTATAATTCTGGTATGTTGTAATTGTCAGTGTGAGTTCTGAAGGTTTGAAGATATTATTCTGGATCAACCCACCAAAATTGCAATATGGGACCAAGCACAAGTACACAAGTTATTTGTCAAATGTTACATTGTATAATTAGCATCAATAAATATTATTATTATCTGAAACTTTATTTATTTATTTGAATCCAACAGCACACTGGTGTCATATAAAGTATGGAAGAAACTCTACAAACTTTAAAAAAATACGGGACGCAGCAAGTGTGTTATGGTAGCAAATTTTGATGAGAATTGTACACTGTTAGTACAACATATTAAAATTAATACTTTAAATTAAACAGACTTTTAAGCTTGGTTTAAACCGTAAATCCCCATAACTAAAATTTTCTATGAAGCTAGACAATTGAAATTTGGTATATGTAGGTACTGTGTCTGTTTAAAAAAATCTCAGGACGCGGCAAGTGCGTTATGGTAGTGAATTTTTATTAAATGCTTCAAATTTGAATAACTCAATTTTTTATAAACTTAGAGAGTTTAATTTTGGTAAAGTCTTTCCTAGGGCAAGATATCCACCAAATTTCATTAAAATAACTTTGTAATATTTAGAGAAAAAATTTTTCCCGAAAGAAAATTTAAAATTTGAATAAATCAATTTTCTATAAACTTAGAAAGTTGAATTTTGGTAAGTAGTAAGATCTCTCCCGAGGCAACATATAAAGTAAATTTCATTAAAACAGCTTTGTTACTTTCGGAGAAAAACATTTTTTTCGAAAGAAAACTCAAAATTTTCCCGGAAAACCCCGTCAGATTTTTTTGACTAACGAACTCGTCCAAGCCATTAATAAAAGAAAGGCACTTTCCAAGTTTCATCGAAATCGGGTAATTATTGTTTTGAGTTATCGGACGGATACATATATATTTTATATATATATATATATATATATATATATATATATATATATATATATATATATATATATATATATATATATAAACATATAAAAATTGAAACTGACCCCGGATATGGGTTCTAGGGGCCTTAGTTCGCGCTCGTTTGAAAAAATTTCTGCAAAGTCTCGCCATCGATATTATATATTTTAATAAAAATTCAGCTAATGAAAGGAAACTTTCGAGGCTAACTCACGACCACCACCACCACCAATAAAAATTCACTAATACAAATGTTAAGTTTAAAAATAAAAAGAAATTGCTTTAAAATCATTTTCATAGAGACGTGAGCCGATTTATTCTTTTGGATCTTTATATATTAATACACAACACTTACAAATCAAATACATGTCATTGCATTTGAAAAAATTAAATTTTTAGTGTGTCATACAGCTATATTTCAGCGGCCATTTTGACGAAATAATTAAGGAAGGTCTTGTTACATTTCAGCTTGAACTACGTTTTTATTTAAAATCCAAAAGGCCTGAGATTTAGGAAACTTATTTTTGGATATCTGTTGTAGGTTGTAGGCGAGTGTTTTTGAACAAATTCTGTGACAAATTATCGCCGATTAGCGCGACACCTCTACCGCGGACTCATTATCACATCAAGGTTTGGCAAAAACGTCATATTTTCTTTATAAAAGCGATAGTTCTTTAAAAAAAGTTTATTGCCTTTCTTAAACCTTAATCTTTCCACAGTATACTATATTTTCAGTCTAAAACTTTAATTGGGGCCTTTCATCGAGCTACAAACAGTCTATTGACTCCCCCACTTAAAAAGCAATCTGATCACAAATTTTTAATTTCATGTGATGTGTCATTTTAATGTCGTAATTATTGTTGGCAAACTAATCGGGTTTAGGGATTTTAGTAGCCAAGATTTCGCGATCGCTAGTTCGGGTGGTATGTTTTACACATGTTATTAGTAATGTTTGATTATCGTTGAGCTGTGTAATATCTACCCATCGCAGCTGATTACTTTGTCCTTGTCAAGCATTGGACTGTATAACCACTTATCGTGTTAATACATGTCATTTTTAATTTGGAAGACTTCAAATTGTGTGAACCAATTGCTTAAATTTCTCAACAGGTATATTTACGCCATTTGTAACTACATGTACAGTGTTGTGTATTCCTGGCAGTTGAGAAATACTTTCAAAATATAGTGTATTTAAAATTATTTTTGTATATATATATATATATATATATATATATATATATATATATATATATATATATATATATATATATATATATCCCTTACTCTAACAGCTATCCAAAATTTTCTTGCAATTATCTTAGCTATATCTGAAAGATATATTCAGCTTTGTGGAACTTCCGGTTGCACCGGAAGTAGCTAGCAACTTCGTTATTTTAAATAAAATGCTATACTTTTTATTGTATAGAATGCTATACTTTTTATTGCAAAGAAATTTCGATAATGAAGCAAACAGCATTTAATAATGGCCACTCTGTTAAAATAATAGATAAAATGATCGAGTAGAGACAAAAAAGACAACAGTTACGTTTCAATAACTTATTTTGGAACCATTTTAGAAAACACTTCAAAGATTTTAAATACCTGTACAAATACAAAGGTAGCTTTTAAATCTTACAACACGATATATAATTTGCTATTTAACACGAAAGAAAAATCTCGTTTCTTGACAAAAGCTGGAGTTTAAGTTAGGTTGTACACATTGTAACACAATCTACATAGGTCAAACTTCTAGAAATTTTAACACCCGATACAAAACATATTTCTACATTTAGAAATAACCACGCTGACAAATCTACATTTTCAAAACATATTGATACCGAACATAGACCTACAGTAAATAACCGCATACAACCACATTTTTGTAATGACAAACGTAAACTAGACTTTTTTGAGCTTTAGAAGTCAAAAAGCACACACACGACAATAGCTGCCTTGTTTTAAATGAGCAAACTGGTTTAATGAATTCCCCTTTGATATTCTTCTTCCTAATTAAATAAGTCAAAGAAAATAAAATTAACTATTCATTCAAAAAAGTTGTAATGAGTTGATGTATGTCGATACTTTCATTATATAGAGTCTGCTTTATTACTGTTATTGTTTAGTTATTTTATTGTTGTAATTGTTATTATAGGCTAGTTTTTCCGTTAAATATTGCCATACATCACGTAAACATTTTGAAAGCCTCATCCATCATCTGTTTCATTTTATTTTCAATTTGATGAATTTTTTGATCAAAACATCATAACATAGCAACAGATCTTTATTTGCAGTTGTTATGATTTCGTACTAATTCAATTTTTATGTGTCTCAGAATCCTGTCAAGCGGCAAAACAAATCACAGAAGAGCATCTAGAATTCATAAGGGCCTCTTGCTCCAGTTAGCTTACCCGCTGGCTATGCCCTTCACCTACAGAAACGAAACCTGACAGAGAAGTGGTCTAAAAGTCTGTATGAAGTACTGTCACGCTAGAGGGCAGCCTCTAGCGTGACATTTCATCAAAAGGAATATTAAATAAAACTGGACCAAGAATTGATCCCTGTGGCACTTCAGCAGGTATTTCATATTGATCTGATTTTAAAGCCCCTGATCTCCACATACTGTTTACGTCCACTAAGATAAGATTCAAACAATAAGATTAGAAACTAAAATGGTGGCGCCTCTTTATAACAGCATGATTGAGACTGCCAAAAGCCTGACAGATCCGTGTATGCAACATCGACTTTGCTATAATCAAGAGCTGTAGCAATAAACTGTCTTATGAGATTATATTTGACAGTAGAATGTCCAGTAAGAAAAGATACTGAAGGACAATTTGTTCTCCATGTTGAAAAATATATACCAGTATAGGTATGCCTCAAAGATTTTACAGAAAACATAAGAAATGGCAACTACTCCATAATTATAAAAAAAGGCTTTACCACCAGCCTTAAAAACTGTAAACTTTACAATTTATGTACAAAAATCAAACACAAAATTTTATAAATTTGTATGTTACAACAACAAAAATAATTGCCACAGTAATTTACATTACAAGGGACACAGAAATTAGTTTAAATAAAATGATTAACCTGTTATAATTTTTAGTTCTTTATTTATAAAATTATAACTAACAAAACTCCCTCGGGAGCAAATAAGGTTATGATGGACATTTAGTTAACTTACTTATTTAAATATATGAAAAATAAACAACATAAACTTGAGTTTTATTTTATATTAGTTTCACAATGCCACTTCTTAATTTCAGAGATTTCATAACAGTGCGGGAATTTTTTTCCTGATAATACCACTAAGCGTAAATCTTGCAAAGTACATGTCAAACTGAAATGTTTATCAGAATTAAGTATAGCACGGATTCCTAATAATTTTAATTTTGACGTAAAGTATATTTTAAATAACAATGCAAAAACAAAATGATACAAGTCTTCAAGAAAGCCTAAAATATGATCACTTCAAACAACGCTCAAAATAAGTGCTGCCAACATATCCGCCCCTCATGGCCTTTTGTACATTTTGTTCAAATAACCTTCTGTTATTTGTCAGAACCTCTGCAGCTTCTCTGTTTAATGGATCCTCTGGGTTTGGCTCTAAGAAGAGATATTGCAAACCATATACAATACTGTTTATAGTCAGCACAGGCTTCCAATCTTCCCGAAGTATATTAAGACACACATTCCCCTGAAGATCAATGTTTGGATGATATACTTGAGTTTCACATTTCACTTTAGGTGGCTCATGTGGATAATTAGGCCCCACTTTAAAACTAAACACGAAACGGCCAGTTCTGTAAAATCCCTAAAACAAACAATTAAGCTGAAATATTTCGTTTTATAAACGTAGACACATATGTTAATATGGGGAGGAGAAACAAGAGTTTTTAAGCACACTGTAATTGGAAGGTAACACAAATAATTAT